>CM045073.1:20161276-20550418 GCA_024542945.1 allo-octoploid hybrid of Carassius auratus x Cyprinus carpio | reverse complement strand
ACCCCTTTAAGTCGCAGTATTGTTTTGACACTTCCCTTAAATACTTCCAGACCAGACAAGAAGAAATCTTCAAATCAGTTGAAAACATAAAGCTCATTTTGGTTCAATAGCCGATGGTCACATAAGGTAAACCTGGCTGGGTTAACATTCTCAAAGAACCCACCTGGACCACTCTTCTGAGAACACAATTCTGCAAAAGTTTAATCTTCTCATTATATAAATACTTTACTGTGAATGAGACCATTCTACTTGAACCATTTTACTTCGCAAGAGACCTTTAAAAGATTACCAAAACACAAAAGTTTACAATCCATTGAATCCTGAAGATATAGTAAATGTTTTATGTGAGCATAGCAACTTCAGTTCTTGGTTTCTCTTGTCAACTTTATGACTTGACCGGGGAGGCAGGACGGTGGAAGGGAACCAAAGAAAGTAAATGGAAGCAAGGATGGCATTTGCATTAGGAGTTCCCTAGTTGTTTGGTTTCACAAATATTAATTTGTGAAGAAATCATTTAATCCTTTCAAGTCTGTTCTAGAGTTTACCATATAGACACAATATTTCATAAAACTGTTCCGGATGTGAGTGAAGTTTCTTTTAAAGAATTGGGCGTAGAACAAATCCTTTGAGAATCACATAACCACCGATGGAAAAGGAGAAACTGTCATGGGTGACTAATGAGACTTTTTTTCGAGGCGAACTGAAGTGTGGGAAATATTTCTGCGGACTAATTTAAGTGAACGAGGTTCTGTTCGGTTGGCCCAATCTGGGAAAATCCAAGATACCGCAGGTGGGGAAGAGGGCGGCGGATTCCCGATTGGAGATCGGAAGGAAGCAGAGATATTAAAGGGGCTGGTTTATGAACAGGAAGGCGTGGACCTGTTCCTAAGGTGGAAGGCTTCTGGATTGTGGCGGCAAAGGAATCAGGGTGGGAATGGGTGTGGGAGGGTTAGTGATCAACCTGTTGTTGTGTTTACATCTTATTGTGGATTGAGTTGAAGGAGCAATCCTATGTTTGGAACCCCTGAGTGAAGGAGATCATTGAATTGCATTGGAGAGGACAACACGTGAAATTGGTGTAGAACTTTATGACATCGTATATTGTGGGATGACTGATGGAGGAAGACAACTCCTTAAGAAAGGGGTTCATTGCTATTTCTCCCGAGCAGTGGTATCCCCTCTTTTGTGTTGATCTAATAATCCCGGTGCTTGTGTGTTTACTCAGTGTTGATGGTGCCTTGTGTTGGAGATCCCTGGGAAAGGGCGGAGAGGACCGGTGCAATATTATGCCTGCCGTGGTGCCCCTGCCTGGTCCATCTGACCGCCCTGCCAGGACTCTGAGCCACTTACGGAATACACCCGCGGATCTTCTTTCACTGAGTGTGTGGAGTGGGGTGAGTGCTGCTATTTGAAGTGTACACCGGGAAGAATTGTGGTGACTTGTGGTTGTGTGTGGTCCCGTGGCTGGTCCCCGATTAGTAGGAAGAGGCCTGACCGAGGAGGAGCAGTGTATTGGTGGCGACTACAGTCTTTACCTTGAAGTAAGCTGGAGCTTGGCCTTGTCGTTCCTGTGCTGTCCTTGAGAGGAACCGGGACAACAGCCGATCTCCTCCCGTGTGCCCTCCAATGGTGGAAGCCCAATTGTTTGCAGTCTCACCTGTAAGCCCACCAGCCGTCAGTCATCAACAAACCTATCGCTGGAATCGATTCTGAATATCTTCATGTGAGTAGGCCAGTTAACAGCCCAGCCCTGTGAATACCACCGTGTATTGAAATCTGTACTTACCTGAGAGCTAGAACCCTGCCGTAACAGCCCAGCCCTGTGAATACCCACCCGTGTTTGAACTCTGTATTTTACCTGAGAGCTAGAACCCCTGCAGCTAACAGCCCAGCCCTGTGAATACCCACCGTGTATTGAACTCTGTATTTACCTGAGAGCTAGAACCCCCCTCACGCCCTAGCTCTGTGGTATCCACCCATATTTGCGTCTGTATTTACCTGCAATTGGGTCCTTGGTGAGTCCCTGTATGTGTGCATCCCCTTGTCCTAGTGCTTTAAACTTACCTGGTGGAGTGGGCTGGAAATTGGGGCTGGAGGTGGGTGTTGTCGAGGAAGGACTGAAGAGGAAGGTTATCGAGGACTGGAACGTATTGTGGACAAAATAGTTTGAGTCCTTTGTAGTTTTAAAGTTTCCCCCTTTCCCCTAACTTTTCAATTTGTGATAAATTCCTAGGGGGGGGGCCCAGGGAGGTCCAGGCTGCCCCAGAGGCGGTTGAGCTACTGCACGGCTGTGTTGGACTCACAGGACAATATGGAGATCGACCCCAGTAGCGGTCCTTCGGCCCAGTTTTCATGCAAGCAAGGGCAGAACTATCCTTAAGGGCCTTGCACGGCTGTGGGAGAAGCGGACCATGGCCTGGGGAGAGGAGAGACTCTCTTGAGACCAGTTCCTGTTGGGGCTGCAGAGGGCCCAGTCCGGCCAGAGTCTAGTGGTCCATTAGAGACCCAGCTATGAAGTTTGAAGATCTGAGAGCAGAGGCTCTGGCCCTAGAAAGCGGCTCAGGCGGGAATGGTGGATTCCCCAGTGTGTGCGGCAGTGGCGGAGGCGGCAGCTGCCTCCTGGATCAGGGATTGGAAACAGGCCTTCGTCTGAGCTCTTGAAAGATGTCCAGAGCAGATGGCAGGTTATCTAAAACCTTCCTAGAAGAGATGCAGAGGGCCCCAAGCACCACCAATGTCACGGGAGGCGGTCGCACTCGAGGAGGACAAGGTCTGGAGAGCGTCCAGTCGGGAGGCCCGAGCCAGCCAATGGGGACAACAGGGGCCCATTGTAACCGGTGTGGTGAGCCAGGGCATTATAGTCGCCAATGTGGCTCTCGACGGGGTTCTGGGGACTTTTAGGTGCCGCCACTGTGGGTCAGGTGGCTGGGACCTCTGTGAGTGACCCAAGGGATGGTGCCCCAGGAATCAGCTGATCGGGCATAGCCGTGAGGGTCAGGATCCATGGGGTGAAGATAAGTTGTCTGGTAGACACTGGGTCTCAAGTGCGCCTTAGTCTCAGAGAGCCTGTTCAAGGAGCTGTTTCGGGGGTAACCAGGTAGAGGGAACGAGCACCCTGGCCTGACCTTGGGGCTAATGGACTGGAATCCCCTATGTCGATATCTAGTCAGATTTGGAGATTCATGGAACCACTGGAGATTCATGGCCACTGTGCCCAGAGGGTCGTTATTGTCCGGGATCTTGCCTGGAAACCATAAAGCCCTGTTGATGAACGATTGCAGACTGCTGGAAGGAGTTGTTTTAGGCTGGCTTAGAAAACCCTACCTCCAGCGGAAACAAGAATGGGAAGGATAGAGGCCGATTGTGGGGACACATGGCCAAGCACGGAGGAGTCAAGAAGGTTCGTGGGTTGCCTGCAACGCAGCCTCTTACCAGCAAGGAGTGAGGCCATTGTCTGGGCAAGAGTACCATCATGCAGGGCCGGTGTCAGGCTGGGTGCTGGTCGAGGCCCATGTGGACTGCCAGAGTGTAGCAGTGGCCCATGGACTGGCAGTGGTTTGCCGAGGCAGAGTCTCCGTGAAGATGCGGACGAGAACCCACTCAGCAATTTACATCATCACCAGCCGGTTGGTCCTGGGACCATGGTGGATGCCCACCAGGTGCAGAGGGCGGGAAGTCAGCTTCCGCGGGTGTGTTCTACAGTCGGAAGTGACCTTGGCCCAGACTAGATCCCTGGAACAGATTGGAAATGAGGTGCCTGCTCACCTGGCCAGAGAGTCCCTACAGGAGAAGGGCTGAAGGAAAGCCAGAGTAAACAAGTGCAGGATCTCCTTACCAAGTAGCAACATGTGTTCTCCAGACATGAGGGACTATGGCTGTACTGGCCGGAGGCAATAGTCCATGGTCTTCTTCTGGCGAAAGTCGTCAGAAGAAGGCGGGCTTGGAGATTTTGTGTAGACTGTCGGAAGGTATAAGTCACAGAAAGATGTTTCCTCTGGATGAGGACTCTTGCCAGCCTGGACACAGTCTGTGGGTATTCCACTTTGGATCTTCAGTGGATATTGCAATGTCGAAGAGTATTTCAGCCCTGTGAATACCCACCTGTATATTGAACTCTGTTTATTCCTTGGAGGCTGGAACCCTGCCTCTAACGCCCAGCCCTGTGAATACTCACCTGTGTTTGAACTCTGTTCCACATGAGGCTTGGAACCCCTGCAGCTAACAGCCCAGCCCTGTAATACTCACCGTGTATTGAACTTTGTACTTCCCTGAGGCTAAAACCCCTGCAGCTAACAGCTCAGCCCTGTGGATCCCACCTGTGTATTGAACTCTTGTACTTACCTGAGGCGAGCCGGTGAGCTAATGCCCAGCTGTGCTCATCCCCTGTGTATGGAACTTTGTACTTACTTGAGGGGCAAGGACCCAGTGAATAAGCCAAGCCTTGGGTCTTGAGTACCCCACCCTCAGAGCCAGAAATCCCTGAACATCAACGCCTAGGTCGTGAGGTATCTACCCAATATTGCCCTGTCTTCCCATTGGGTCTTTGTGTAAAATCCGCTGTATGTGTGCATCCCTTGTCCACTAGTGTGTAAACTTCCTGGGTGGAGTGGCTGGAAATAAGGGCTGAAGTGGGGTTGTCGAGGAAAGGGCCGAAGAATTGGTATCGAGGGACTGGGAATCCAGGTATCTGTGGGACAAAATAGTTAAGTCTGGTAGTTTTAAGTTTTCCCTTTCCCAAACTTTTAAATGAATAAAATTGTTAATTTTAATCTTGGTTTTGTCAAATTTCATTGGTGTGTTGGGGACCTCCTTGGGTGGAGTTAGAGGAGGAGCAGAGTTCAAATTGGTGGTCCTCTGACCTAAACAAACAGTGATTTTCCCAATGAGGCAACAGTATCAGACAGGAAGGCTTTATATAAAACCAAGAGATGTAAGTTTCATGGTAGGTTGTAGTATGTTCCAGTCATATACTGCTGCAAAGCAGAAGGAATTATCAAAAGATAGAAGTAGGGGCTACTAAATTTAATCAAATACTTGATCTTGTGTATGACATACCGATAGAAGGTCTTGCCCAGGATTGTCTTGTATAGAAGAGAAAATGTGATCGCTGGTTGAAGGAGGGCCAGCCCAGTTTATACGGTCACAGTGATAAAGTTGAAAGGGATTAGTGGCAAACTGGTGGCTTAATTAAAGCTTCAATAAAATGGTTTTTTAGGCTGGTTGGCCGGGCACGTCATAATCAAATTGGGATGAAACCGTTATCTTCGAGGGCTACATTTGTACTATAAGGAAGCTTTATTGCTGAAAAGAAAGGGCTAGTCTACTTTGGCTTTGCTTGAAGGTATTTATTGTGTAATGAATGACCGGATGAATCAAATAAATACCTAAAAATTTTTTGACAACTCAGGAGCCATACCTTTTGCGGTGATTGTAAGGGGAGTCTGGAACCGGTTTTCTCCTAAAAAGTATACATTTGTCTTTTAGGGTTACTATGGGTGTGTGTTAAAAACCGCTCTATAGAGGTGAGCAGTTTAAGACTGGAAACATAGATTAAGAAGAGGATCCACGTTTAATGGTATCATTATTAAAGTGAATCCAGACCAGCACTCTTTATCATCTTGATGTGATAAGAAAAGGGTTGGGCCGGTTGCTTGGCCACCTTTAGAAGATAGGTGGGTCTGACCTGAAGTTTTCAACCTTCAGTTTGCTAGCATTGGGACTTAACTGGCAAACCAATTACAGCTAGATGAGACAAACCAAGACTGGAAAGCTTAAGGATCCATGTCCAACAGGGTCAAAGGCCTTACAAGGTCTTTGTTGTGGCAATACAGACCTGCTGTTCTTGCACATCAAGGACCTTTGATGGCTATTTATGGACCCAGTCCCATTCGAAAACCAGATTGCATGTCAAAAATATGATTCTTATCCAAAGAATCATTTCTGTTTTGGACAAAGCTTCCTCCAAGACGGCAAGCATGGTATTGGAGTAAGCGATACAATTTGGTCAATTCAAGAAACCCTTTGAAGGGGGAAAATTATGGCTGATTTCTAATCAATAGGAACTGGGCTGCTGTAGGGACATGTTAGATATCTTTATGGAACAGCAATAATGTGGGCTGCTTTTTTTACCAACATGGGATTAAGACCATCAATGCCGCAGATTTGTTTGTACTCATCTTGGGAGTTCATTCTGAACTCAGAGGTGGAGAAGGGCATAAAGGAGAAGCTACTGTTGCTTGGTAAAGAAAGTTGGACATCTGCTGAGGTTGTAACTGAAATGTCCCATTGAGACTGGATTAGGGTTTGACATTGAAACTGAGGGTTGCATTAATAAAGTGATGATTTGGAAGTGAAGCCATCTGGACTTCTAAGTAATAATGTCATTAAATAACATATAAACTGGTAAATGAGGGAAATAACTTTTTCCATTACCTTGACTGTTTTCCAGTATGCCCTAGCATCAGTGCCACATGTGGTAAATTTCTCTTTAAAATTAGAGATTTTGGCATTTCTGATAGCCTGTGTTGCTTTTATTTCTGCATTGACGGAAGACCAGCCAGTCAACTGGAGATTGATGAATAATCTCAGCCAGGTCATTGGAAACCAGGGCTATATAGATTTTTTTATTCTAACCTTTTTCAAAGGGCATGCATACTTATAATCAGTCTGAAAGTGTTTTGAAAAAAAGCCACCTCTTCCAAGGAGGGGAAGGAATTAATTTGCAGAAAAACATCTTGGAGAAAAAAGCTTGATGTCCAGGTTTTTCAAAGTGCTTGGTTTCTTACTGGGGGCCTTTTAAATGAAAGGCCAGAATGTAAACATGTAATAGGCAATGATCACTTATTTGACTAAAGACTATGGCTTGATAATTAGATGGAGTGTTAGTCAAAATAAGGTCAGTCAGGAGTGAATGATGAGGAGGATTTAGAATTAGGTCTGGTGGGCTCAGATATCATCTGAGTGGTTTAGATCATCAAAACCTGTATCTGGGGATTGATCATATCCCAGTTTAGATCACCCATGAGGAAAAACTCAGAGGATATGTATGGAGCTAGGAATTGACTAAAAAGCTGTGAGTGCAGAAACTTGAGCTGAAGGTGCTCTATAGCAACATCACGGAGATGGTTGGAGGCCTTAGCCTTAGTACCAGTAGTTCAAATTGTTTAGGAACCTGACTTAGAAAGAGCAACAGTGCATTGCATTTACATTTATTCATTTAGCCGCGCTTATCCAGCACTTTCAATTGCTATATATGTCAAAGGTCGCACTCTGGACAACTAGGGTTAAGTGTCTTGCTCAGGGACACATTGGTGTCTCAAGTGGATTGAACTGGTCTCTCACACCAAAGGTATGTCTTATCCATTGTTGCCAACACCACCCAAATCATTGCAAATGATCTTTAACAGCTAGATACACCATCACACCCGGTAGCTCTGTCTTGACAAAATGCATTATAGCCTGGTCGAAGATGTCAAGATCAGTGTTCCTTTTAAACCAGATTCAGATAGCAAGAACATCAGGATTAGCTGTTTGCACCAATGTTTTAAATGCTTAGAGTTTAACAGACTGCAGATATTTCAGTAAAAAAACAATGATTTACGACCACAAAATTCACTAAATTAAAGCTGGAGTAATGAGGTTAGCTGGCCCAGGGTTTGATGAACATTACAGACATAATTAACATGAGAATAAATAAAATCGCTAAGAGCAACACCAGAACAAATCCATTGTTTGTCTTTTTACAAATGGCAAAGCCAATAACAAGTTAGAGCTTCAATGTTTCCTTAAAACAAGCCTTGATGTATCTTGATGAAATCCTGATTAAAACCCCGCCACAGATCTAGGCTGAAGGCAAGCCACACTGCAGCAGGTCCATATAAGCCTCAGAACAGGTGGAGTAGGCAGATCCTCTCGAAAAAACAGGTAGGCCTCAGAACGGTGGGTATAGAGAACCTCCGAAATAGCTATAGCCATCATCCACCCTCCGATTTTCGAGACTCCATTTCAAAGCCCCTCCAAAATCTCCCCGAGCTTCCCTGTTTTCTCCCATTTCCACCCGGACAACAAAATTTCTACACCATCCGCCACTTGGCGCGGTTTCAGACCAAACAATAGGGACTTAGCAACAGCCTTCTGGTGGACGGCAAGCCATTCTGGCGTTATATTCCTCCCAATTTAACTGCTACTTGTGACGGTCTACCTCGGAGAACAGCTGATTTGCTGGAGTCATACGTGAGAGATTAGGTAAATAAATGTTATGGCATATGACACTGTAATTTGCATCAATTTATGATTGTCTGATCACAAACGATCTCATTGGGAATCCGAGCACATATATAGGTAATAAAAAATATTTTATTTTACCATGATAGGTAAAAAATAAAAATAAAAATAGCTTGAATGCACTGTAATGCAGCATCTGCAAATGCATATAAAATAAAATAAAATCTACCAGAATTGGTAGGTCACAAAATTAATTTAAGGCATTCTTCTTCCTCCCATGTAATCAAGGTTAAAGGCAAGCATTGCTTACATGGAAAATCTAGCTTTTAGACTTATTTACATCATACAATATAAAACCTCAAAAGATTTCATTTAGTGCCAAAAGCAATCATTCTCTTGCTTTTTAAAAGACTTTTTTGTATCTCAATAAGTGAATTAATGCCGCTTCCTGTCCTGTTTACCGTTGCTTAGTGATTTTTACGTTCTTGGCTACAGCGTGACAGCAAACTTCCGGTCGCTGTAGCCGTTCCATTCGCAGCTGTTGCTTAAAGTCCCTAATAAAAAGGTTACAACTTCGAAGTCAAGCGCAGCAAATTCAATGGGTTGTTGTTACTGTACATAATATGTATGTATAAACTATGTACGATAAATGAATTATATTCTTCTTACGTTTGTTTGTGTGTGTGTGATTATATATACCCCCCCCCTTTGAATATATCCCTAATTCTGAGGTTCAGGTTGGCAAGTATGGCTATAGACAGATAGCATAGGCTTTTAGGTGTGCTGGAAGCAAACCACAATACAACTGGAGATAGATGTTGTTATCTTGCCGAATCCTGTTTCAGTGACCAGTCACAGAACTGAAGACGACCACGCAGCAGAACCCTGGGCTGTAGCAGAAGATAGGCTCAAACCAAATAATAGGCCAAGGGCTCACAAAATGAACTAGAATATCCATAAAAACTTAGTTAAGATTAATGAGGGCACTATCTGGATTATTTAAATGAAAGGTGCCCTAAAAACCTTTAAAATTCTTTTAAAAAGTTAAAATGGACAGACAGAGCAGACAGAAAAGGCGGCACCATCTTGGAAAGTGGGATGTAAAGATAGAAACTGAATCCAAGTCGGAGGACCAGCGACCATAAAAGCTTTATCAGCCTTTAATTTGAGACAAGATCATGAGCCATATGCAGAAGTGCTTTATCGTAAGATCTTAACGATCTGCTAGATGAGTGAGGGAGGGTAAAGATATTTGATATATGATGGGGCGGATCACCAAGGGTTTAAAAGTTTTAAATTAGGTTGAGAATTAATGGGAAGCATAAAGTGATGATCCTAGATCATAAGATCGAAATTGATGGAAGACCAAGATAGAGATAATTACAATAATAGCCTATATCAATAATAAATATTGGCCAGTTAATAAAAAAATGTGAGCATCTTTTTTCATCTAATTTTTTGTTTAGAAATTATTCATAAATGATAAAACTTTTCACTGCTTAGTTTGTTTGACTAATTAAAGCTCAGAGTCAAGAATGACACCAAGATGTCTTACCTGGGGTAAAATTGGAGATCTAGATTTGTGGGACCAAAGATAATTATTTCAGTCTTTATCATTATGAGCTGGAGAATATTCAATGACAACCAATTTTTTTTGCCCTCAACGGCAGTGCAAGCCGAAAACTGGTTGGAGTTGTCAAAGGAAAATAAAGCCATCTGCAAAGAAGTGAAAAGAAATATGTTTCCTAGAGATCCAAGGGTCAATATTTTATTGGTTACAAATATTCAAAAAATATTAAAAGAGCATATATAACAAGCAGTGAAATGTGAGTCAAGTCCCTCCATGGACAGTGCAATTATTAAAGAATACAACACAGATGAAAATATACATAAATATAGCTATTGTTGTGTCATTTTTTATCTAATGAAATTCAATACAATCTTTAAGTCATCTTTGTTTCCAACCAGCAGAGGTAATTTAAACCATTGTTCTTACCTTTGATGTCTTCTTGTGGCAATAGAGAGTTCTGCACTTCTGCACCAGAACCAGATCAAGCTCAGTTGAGTCTTTGCCTCAGCAGAGCTTTGTAATGGATCAGGAACAAACTAAAATAATAACTTTACTCATAATAAATTATTCAGAGACTTGTTTAAAGATTTAAACATATCACCATTGTACATGGTTTCACTTTATTCTTAAAAAATAACCTATAAGCAAAATAATAACAAAAGTAAAAAGCGTAAGTCTTTCACCGAGATGGGTAGGGGATGTGTCCAGACCATAACATTATATAGTCTCAAAACAATCGCCCATTCTTCGGATGCCTTTTCAATGAAAAACACTAACACATCTGCATCCGCATCCCACAGTCAGGTTGCTATGGATACAGGAAGTATGACATTTTTGTAACCTTCTTAGCACACATACATTAATAACTGCTGCTTTATTTTCTTTCCATTAAAGAAAATTAATCTTAAGTAAGTAGCTATTGCTAAACTGCACAGCATCATCCTTCCTGTTTTGATTAGATAAAACACATAACAATACTATTTTTTTAGAAAGAAGGTCCATCTTGCACACTTCCTTGCACATCATCATTCTATTAGCAAAACAAGTTATATGTGACAGTTTCAACTGTTGAGCAAATGTTAACATCATAAAATTCTTATTACTGCCTTTTAATAAGCATTAAAATAAATAAAAAAAGATTGACTTTATTTTAGAAATAAATCTAGCTTTACTTTTAATGCCAAAAAAACTTGCGGAAGCTACTTTTCTGTCTGTGATTGATTAATGATGACATATTATATATGCGCGCAGCTTCCTCCATCTTGGGGACCTTGATTCCAGGTATCAGCTCTTGTGCTTTATTACAAATGCAAAGTCCCTGACTCACCATTGCATTCTTTATGATCTGGTGGGTTGGACAGCACGACTCCCATGAAAACAGCATTGGTATATTTTTTATATATAAAAAGCCATGATAGGTAAACTTCCAGCTTACATCTGTACCCTTCTCTGTATCAATTCTGCTAGTTATCAGTTATCAGCTATCGTCCTCCAAGTGGTTGCTTTTGAATGTACCTAGGGTTTAGACAGATTTGGGAAAACTGCATTTTCATACTATGCACCATGGGCATGGAATAATTTCAAAAAGATCTTAAACTAAACGGTATATCAATTAATGCATTTAAGACCATCATAAAAATGTGATGAAGGAGACATGTTGTTTTTCTTGAGAGGTGTCTGTATTTGAATGATTTTTGATGATTGGATGTATGTATGTTTTATGTTGTGTTATGTATGGTGCTACCTTGTATGTAGCAGTTTAATATGTTGTTTATTATGCTGCTACATGCAGGTCTCTCTCTGTAAAGAGATTTTTGATCTCAATGAGACTTCCTGGTTAAAAAACTTTAAAGATGGCGATAAGTGTAAGTGTGTCTCTTTGGAAATGTGGATGCAGCTTTGTTGAGCTAAATGTATTTGAAAATTACCCGACCTACAGAAAACTCCTTCCTGCTAGTATTGGATTATGGTTAAGTCATTGTAGCAAATACTGCCTGTTTTTTTTCCAAAACAGAGTCTATGTATGGTCAATAATAACAAACTGCTCTTGTACTCTCAATTTCCCATACTAATGTAATACATTTTATTCATTTTAAGCTCATCAAGAGAATGCAAGATTGTGCAAAGCAGTAATCAAAGCAAAAGGTGGCTACTTTGAAGAACCTACAATATGACATTTTCAGTTGTTTCACCTTTTTTGTTATGTATATAATTCCACATGTGTTAATTCATATTTTTGATCCTTCAGTGTGATCTACAATTTTCATAGTCATGAAAATAAAAAAATCTTTGAATGAGAAGGTGTGTCCAATTTATTTATATATTTATATATATTTTTTTACTTTTACTGCTGTCGAGATTACAACGATGGAAGTGTTGAAAGTAAGTCTGTGAACTTGAATAATTAGCTACACACCAGAAGTCACTGATCACAGATCAGGCATTAATGAACATTGTTACTCACTGTTTGTGGGTGCTGTCAACCATATCATAAAGTCTGTATGAAACGCCTGTGTGGCGTTGGCGAATTATAATATGAAATATTTGGCGGGTAAGCAGAGAAAGGAGGTAACATTTCTCCTTAATACGTCACAAGGAGGAGATTCAAGATCAGTCCGGGTTGAGCTTCCATTTTTCAAAGGCAGGGAAAGATAGCAAAATCTCGATTTACACCAATTAAAATTTCTAGAAACTTAGACCATATACAGGCTAGGGGTAGAGCTGCCGATTAATGTAAAAGATGCGATCTTGATTCAGACAACCCTCTCGATCTCATTTCTAAAAGGCACATTCCCCGAGGTCTGTAAACCTTTGACAAAGTCTTACCGGATCATTCAAACTCCACAAAAGAGAGCTCTTACCATGTTTGGTTAAGAAACATCTTCACAAACAGTCTTTTTCAACTACACAGTATTATATCTGTCTTACAGTCATTTATATTATCACAGAAATACTGGGATAAAGTTTATAGTTTAAATATAAACATTGATGTCTATATACGCATCAAAATATAAAAATCCCCTTTTGAAAGTACTGCCTTTAAATACGCTTTGTGTCGATTGCATTGTTTCACCAATAGGTGGCACAAGTGTCTTAATTTATTTGTCAATGAATTAATTTTTTCATTCAAGAGAATCGTTTAAAACGCTGATTCATCCAGAAATGAAACAAGTGTAGTAGGTTTATGAGTGAGTCGTTGAATCAGTGATCTAAACAACTTTTTCATCATTCTAATATTAAAAAAAAACTGGGGTTTTAAATATATTATATATACACTAGTCAAAAAGTTTTGAACCATAAGATGTTAATGTTTTTTAAAGTCTCTTCTGCTCACCAAACTATATTTATCTGATCCAAAGTACAGCAAAAACAGTAAAGTTTTGAAATATTTTACCATTTTAAAATAACTGCTTCATTGAATGTATTTTAAAATGTAATTTATTTCTGTGGTGTGCAGCTGTATTTTCAGCATCAGTACTCCAGTCTTCAGTGTCACATGATCTTCAGAAATCATTCCTAATAGCTGATTTCCATTCAAAAAACATTATTATTATTAATATTATTTATTATTATGTTGAAAACAGATGAGTAGATTTTTTCAGGTTTCTTTGATAGAAAGTTCAGAAGAACAATAATTGTGTGTAATAGAAATATTTTGTTATAAATGTCTTTGTCACACTTGATCAATTTAAAGAATCCTTGCAAAATAAAATAATTAATTTATATACTTGTGATAATGATAATGTTAATAGTAATAATAATAATAAAAGGTAGAGAATGCGATCTCTATATGAGATCAAAAAATCTGATTCTCAATTTATCCAGAATCGTGCAGCCCTAGCTAGGAACTCAAATTAAGTTAAAACCTCAGAAAGGTAAATTCATGTCAGTGGACCATTAAAGGAATTTTTAAATATTAATTAAAATATAGGCATAGAATATGAAAAATATTGTCATTGTATATTAATCCATGTAGCCTACCGCCTAAAATAGGCCACCACTTTTAATGTTCGTGCAAATAAACCCAATTTCTTTTGAATAATATAACCCTAACTCATATAATATAAATAATACTGCACACCTTTTAAATGTCAAATCTAAAATATGGTTTAATACCATGTAGCTTAAGAAAATATAAGCTCAGGGTTGACATTTATCCTGCTTGAATTGGTTCTAAGAAGTACTAACTTCATAATTACCAAACTTTATCTGTGTATATTAAATCACATTTGATTTAAATTTATAGTTTAGCAGGCGCTTTTATCCAAAGCGACTTACAAGTCATTCAGGCTATCAATTCTTACCATCATGTGTTCCCGGGAATCAACTCAACCTTGCTTTGATAGGCAGTGCTCTGATGTCTATTTCTGAAAATGTGCTTTGATGCACTTGTTAACCTTGTGGTTAAAGCTGCCACTCAGCGTTCAAAAGCTGCAAATGCATTCGCCACCACCGACGTAAGAGGGCGATTGATGTCTACCTACTGTAAACACCGATCAATATTCTGGTCCCAGTCACCTAGGTCTCTATTTTTAGCAAACCATTCCTTAACATTTAATTGCATGTTCTGCAATTCCATTTGTCTCTGGACGGTAGGCTATGTATTCAACCAGTATTATTCTATTTTTCTTTACAGAATTTCTTTACTAGTTTCCACTAATATTATGTCCACCGCCTGCTCTCATACTTTCACGGTCTCTGCCACTTTATCCATTCTGTTAAATACTCTACTACCTTTTCTTGGCTGACCTTAAAAGCCATATAATGGTTTTTAGTGTGTTATGATGGTGAGCATAAAGTAGCAGTTCCCTTTTAATTTGGGCGTAATGGGCCTGCGAAGTCAATACTAATCTGCTGTGAAGGGATACTCCTTTGGTAATTCCACTTTCCTCACAACCTTTTGTCATGAACTTCCTGCATATCTGGCATTCTTTTCTTATCTCCCTATAATGATTCCTCCAATTAGGGAAATGTTTGATTTTAATCTAAGTTCCACAATCATTTTAACACTGGGATGATTTAGCTCATTATGCAGTTTCTGAAATAACTCTGTTATTTCCTTTGTTTTACTCGACCTATAAGTTTATCTATCTTGATTCCCTTCCAGCAGACTCATTATTTGCTGTATATGACTAACCTGGGGTAAATGGGCCTTTACTTTCTCTAGTAAGTTGGCTATATATTTCCACTGCTCTCTTTGTGCCATTGGTTTACCTTAAGCTGTATGGAGTCATTGGCTTTCCACTTGTCAAGTTTCAAGTTAATTCCATCAATAACATATTCGAATCACATGTCAGGACCAATCTCTAATGGCCCAACTCAACAGCTCTCTGCAGAGCTGCTTCATCAGTGTCACTTCTGCTACTGAGAGTCCCTGGATTTCCTCTTTCTGTGTGATCAGCTGTCCATTAACCTTAACCAAGTATCCCCACTTAACTTTCCCGCCCTCTCACTTCCATCAGTGAAATTTTAGGTAGGTACTTGGTTCTCCTGATACCTGGTACATTTATCTTTCCTTTTTGTTTAATTCCTTCTTTAATCTAATGAGTCTCCTAAATTAAATTCCATTGATCCCACCTATGACTGTTTACAGGAGCCCTGATTCATCACTAGGTTTTCTTTTTAATCTAGCTAGCTCTCCTGCCATAGAAAAAAATCACTATTGGTTGTTATTTTGCTACAGCTTTAGCTGTGATTAGTCTCTTACATACAGCTGCTAATATTTTCTCAGCCTTTGTTTTCATCAAAGCGCTCATTGCTAGTCCTTGCCTGTGTGTCAAGAATGGGGAGGAAGGGTGGATGTCCCCCTTCCGATTTCGCATTGTTGTAACTTCCTTCTTTTTTCAGCGACTGAATGTACAGAGGAAAGGTCCCATCTCTTCTTTCTAATGCACCAATATTAAGAGCCATTTTATTAATTTTAATCTAGCTTGCTCCATCTGCTCTTCCATTGCCATTTTCCTTCTTTGGTTCCCTTGATATGGCATTTTAGCCTTCTTAGAAAATTTAGGTATTTATTCTCTAATATAATTCAAGGTACCCTAGCAGTGACTGTAGTTGCTTCCTGTTTCTGGGGCCCTGACTGCTGCCTTTCCTCTAAATTAGCTCTTGAATTTGTTGTCAGAGCTTTTGTATCCTTCTAAACTTAAAATCCTAGGAGATCTATCTCTGCTTTCCAACCTCCATTTTTTCTCCAACTGGTTTAACACCAGCCTCGTGTTATAGATAGGGTCTGTTCATCTATTTCAGTTACACTCTATTTAGTGGGCGGGGAGAACTGGTCCCTTGAATAAGACTGGTTTCTCCCAAGGTTTTTTTCCATCTATTCTATCACAGAGTTTTTGGTTCTGTGCTGCGGTTGCCTCTGGCTTGCTTTAGTTGGGGATTACTTCACTTATAGTGATATCATTGACTTGATTGCACAGATACTGTTGTTTTGCATTATTGACACACTGTGATTTCAAACAAATGTTCAATTGCTTTGACACAATCTTTCTTGTTCAAAAGCACTATATAAATAAAGGTGACTTGACTTGGACCCTAACAAAACCAAAACACAAAAAGTTAAAGGCCTGGTCCTCTCTCATCCTTCACTGTCAAGCCTCTTTATATATCCTTCCATCTCCTCCTGGGATCGAGACCTCTAGGTCGAGCAGGTGTCGCCATTTCCAAAGCCTGTTCCCACGCTCTCAGCTCCGCCACTCATCACAAATATGATCTACTGTTCTCAATGTCTTTCTCAAAGTACCTGCATGAATTGTTCTCCCAATTAGATCTTCAAGTAGGAAGTTATTAGATGGATAAATGTAATTTAGAATTTTAAATGTTACTCTTTGGCTTCAGGAAGAACTGATAAGAAGAAAACAAAGCCCTAATTTTCATTCCTCTTCTTCACTAAATTCTTAAATAACATACTTAAACTACTTTTAAGTTGATTGGGGAAACAAAGTTTGGGATTATCACATTTCTGATCAACTTATTTGTTGATTGTTTGCTCTTTAAATTTGTAACCTCAGTACATGATGGATAGCGTAGGTGTAACTTAGTTTGGTGGCTGTGTAAAAATACGTGAGTGAATAATCGAAAGGACATGATCGCTTTTATGTGCATGCCTCTAGCATTTGTTGTATAATGTTAAAAAGGTCATATGAGGAGGTTGTTTTCATATTCCATTTTCATTCACTTCCAGGATAGGATTAGCATGGAAGATGCAGCACTCTTACATTTTAAATGTATGTTAGCTACACCTAGAAGTTAAATAAATACATGTACATATTTTTTTTCTATTTTGTTGTTCTATTATTCTATTGTTTGACTTTTTGTTTCAGATCAAATCGTATATCAAAGTGTTATCCATCCCTCATAACACCTCCACAAATAGAGACTGGAACTTCTGAGCACCATTGCTCCTTGTCTGCTTTGGGACTGTCATACACTCAACCAGACATCCAAAACGCCGCTTTTATCACACTACCGCCTCAGGTGGTGTAAAGTGCATTTGCAGCTTTTGACCGCTTGAGTGGCTTTTAACCACAAGTTATCAACAAGTCGCGATCAAAGCACATTTTCACAAATAGACGCAGTTTTGTCCTCGATGTGTTTGTTACATTTGATCTGCTTCAGTCACTGAAAATGAAAAGAAAACACATAGTTTAAATATTTAATATATTTCATATTTCCAATACTCACAGAAGAAAGTTTGGTATTTATGAGTTATATGCATTTCTTAGAACAGAAAGAGAAAGTTTCTGTGCTTATATTTTCTAAGCTACATGGTATTAAACCATATTTTAGATTGGATCACATTTAAAAGGTGTGCAGTATTATTTATATTATATTAATTATGCAGCTATTATTCCAAATAAATTGTGGTTTACTTTGCGATCCGAAAGCATTAAAAGTGGTAGCTCTATTTTAGGGGTAGGCTACAGGATTAATCATGCAAAATGTCAATATTTTCATATATTATGCCTATATATTTTAATTTATATTTTAAATATAAATATATTTTCCTTTAATAAAACAACATGTACGTTTTGTTATTGTTACCCTGCCCTTTATTTTTGACATAACCCTATTGGGAAAAAAGACATTTGTCTGTAAACTGATTAAGAAATTATTGCATGTTTAAACTGTGAAGGATCAGTATAATTTCGGTTCTATATTTAGGCCTAATTTGCCTAAAACAAGAAACAATAAAATAAACGGCATTATTAAATCTTTGAAACTCTAAGAATTCATAAAACTGCCCCTCACAATTAAAGTAGCAAGTTCTCTCATATCAATCAAACATCACATTCACCGATGTAAAAAAAAAGCTTTAGTAATTGATAACTAAAGTAATTTTGGAACCTTCTTTACTTGCTTTTAAAGTAAGGTAATATCATATGGCCTAAAAAAATCCCAGTTTTTTTTAGAAAAAAAATATGATTTTATGATTTAAACCCCATTTTTAAATCAATATTCAAATGGACGGAAATTTTACAAAAACAAGTTTTATATAGTTCTTTTATCATTCATTTAGGCAGTCAAATTTATAACTGCAACAAAGATTAATTTAATACCAGCCCATCATGATTTAAACCCATCCACCAAGGCTTTAAAGAGCTGTTCAGATTAAAACTGGCAGCTCAGCAGTGAGTCAGTGTCAGGAATGGAGAACCTGTTAATATTTTTTTCTAGTTTATATTTCCATCTCGGCCGCTTTGGTTTAATTTTTTTTTTCTTATATATCTTATTTGTAAAAGAAAGCAGTCACTGCCTTGTGCCCAACCCGAGCCAGAGTTGTCATCTTGTCCCACAGCCAAAAGTGTGTCTAAACTTGATGACATCAACCATAGTGTCAAATCATTCTGAATGAGGTCAGAACATTTCATCATAAACAGAAATCCAGCATCAGGGGATCCTTGTGTTGTGATGTATTTTTGTTCGGGATCATTCCACTCCAGGACCGGGTAGACCTGAATGCCTTTTTATTAGGCCCGGAAAGAAAAGGGCAGGGACCCTTTGTTCCCTTTGTTTATTATTAGGGCCCGAAAGCACCCATGGTGGAGGACCCTATTGGAATTGTTCCGCTTTATTATTATTATTATTCCGGGCTTCCCAAAATGAATCGCATTTTGAGGGTCAAACATGCTCAAAAGTCAACCAAATTTTGCAACCCCAAACTGGCTTTAAAATTTACATCTGATATGGGTTTCAGAAGGGGCGGGGGTTTTGACAGCCACCTTATGTAATTGCTCAGCGTTGGCCGAAAGTTACATTTCACGCTCATTGTATGAAAAATCGGTAAAAACATGTAACACATCAATACCTACAAAAAAGACTCTTGGAGCAAAAAATTTCTAAACCCAACAGGGAAGTCGGTTTTTGTAATATTATGAGCAAATTTTGTGTCATTTTTGCCATTTCCATGTTGTATTTTAACAACTCCTCCTAGAGAATTTTCCTTTCCAAATCAACACCAAATTTGGTTATGCCAATCTAAAGGCCTTTGGCGTTTAAATTGTGAAGATTTTGAGTTTGCTGAAGGGCTTGGGTTCCGGCGGGGCCTGGCTTAATTTCGATGACTTCGCCATGAAAAAATGAAGGTTTAATAACTCAGACATACAATGTCCAATTCCGCCCCAAACTTCAACATGGTTGATAAGACTTCTGGGAACAGAATAGATTGACATGCCCATATGCAGTTATAGTCAAGTTACCACCTATTGGAAAACAGGGAAGTGTCATATTTTATGCTGCTTGGAATTACCCTAGGAAATTTTATGACATCAATGTTCTTTTTGTGGTCAGTCTAAAAAGGCCTGTGCCATGTTGGGGGAAGATCTTGAGTTTTCGCTAAAGGGCGGTCCATGGCCCACAAGTTCGATGTCTCCCATGGGAATTAAAAGATGATAACCAGGCATAAAATGTCCCGATTTCCCCACACTGCACATGTGTGATAAGAGTCCTGGCCTGAACAAATCTGAAGGGAAAATTCCATCAGGTGTGGGGCAAACTTGATACCCCAACCCATCACTTTCAACAGAGTGCCCTCGAAGCTATGTTTCGACATGTACAAAACCGGTATACAAGTAAAAAAAGCAATACCTACAAAAAAGTCTTCTTGGACAAACCCAATCCCAACAGGAAATCGGTTATTTAGAATTTTCTTTGCATTTTATGGTTTTTTCCATTTTCAGGGTTGTACTTTAACTAACTCCTCCTAGAGATTTATTCAGATCAACAACAAACTTTCAGTGTAATCTAAGCCCCTTTTGCATGTTAAATTGGGCAAGACCTTTAGATTTTCGTTAAAGGCCATGTCCATGGCTGCCCGGCAAATTTTGGGTTTCGGCCATGAAAAAAAAGGAAGTTGCTGTAACCTCAGACATACAATGTCCAACCCGCCCCAAACTTCACATGTTAGATAAAACTTGCCCTTAACAGATCTACAATGCCCACATTCAGTTATAGTCATAGCCACCTATTGGCAAAAGGAAGGAATGTTTTACGCCCAAAAACTACTCCTATAATTTTTTGAGATTAACATATATTTTGTGGTCCCCAATCTAAAGGCCTGTGAATGTTAAATTTTGGAGAACTTGAGTTTTTGTTAAAGCATGCTTCCATGGCTTAATTACGACAAAATTTTGATGTCTTCCACAGCAAGAGAAGTTGTTGTAACTCAAGCATTAAAATTTTCAATCTTCCCCAAACCACATGTTTGATAAGGAGTCCTTGGTCTGAACACATCTAAAGGGCCAATATTCCATTATAATGATAGCTCCTTGCTGGCAGCGGTAAGATTGGCACAATATGTGGGATATACTTTGATATATTCCACCTATATTTAACATTAAATGCATATTTTCAACCGCTTCACCTTTTACTAAAAAGCAAATCCGCTGGTGGTGAGGCCCGGTACAGGGGTCTGCTTCATCGCTAAGCTTGAGGTTTTAATTAGGGGCCCGAAAGAATCAAGGTGTAAACCCCCGGTTCTGCTCTGTTTATTATTAGGGTCTGGCCCTAAAAAGGTGGAGGGACCCTTGTATTGCTTTGTTTTTTTATTATTATTCTTCTTCTTCTTCTTCTCCCCAATGAATCGTGATTTTTGAGGGTTTTTAAGTCTTTAAAAAAAGTCATGAAACTTTGCACAACGATCAAACCCGGGAAAAATTTTCCCCGATTATGGATTCCCGGAAGAGGGTGGGCAAAACACCGACAGCCCCAACCATACCAAGAAAATCAACAGCCTTCCAGCTAATGTTTCAACCCACATGCAACCTAAAATTGGCACACATATGTAAACAACACCAATACCTACAAAAAAGACTCTTTGAGCAAATTTAAAACCCAACAGGAAGTCGGTTATTTTTAATATTATGAGCATATTTTGTGTAATTTTGGTCATTTCCATGTGTTGTATTTTAACAACCCCTTCCCTAGAGAGTTCTTCAAACAACCCAAATTTGGTATGCCAATCTAAAGGCCTTTCATGTTAAATTGCGAAGATCTTGAGTTTTCGAAGGGCCGCCTTATGGGCCTGGCTTAATTTCGGGATTCGCCATGAAAAAATGAAGTTGCTATAACCTCACACATACAATGTCCAACCTTGCCCCAAACTTACATGTTTGATGAGACTTAACCCGGAACAGATTGACATGCCCATATTCAGTTATAGTCATAGCCCACCTATTGGCAACAGGGAAGTGACATATTTTACGCCGCTTAATTTAACTACTCCTAGAAATTTTATAATCAAGTCTTTTGTGGTCAGTCTAACTTAAAAGGCCTTGGCATGTTCAGTTGTGAAGATCTTGAGTTTTCGCAGTTTTTGCTCCGCATGCCGGGGTTCTATTGTCTCGGGCCATGGGAATAAAAAGATGTTATAACTCCAGGCATAAAATGTCCATCTTCCCAAACTTCACACGCGGATAAGGCCCTGGCCCGGAACCAGATCTGAGGTCAATTATCCCAACCGGTATTAAGAATGGCTCGAAGGGCCCACCTATAACTTTCAACGGAGTTGCCTCTAAGCTATGTCTCCAATGCATTCAAAAAATTGGAAAAACCATGTAACACTGCAATACCTACAAAAAAAGTTCCTTGGTAAGGAACTGATCCCAACAGGAAGTCGGTTATTTTGAATTTTCCCTTCAAAATTGGTGTTGTTTTTTGCCATTTTCAGGGGTTGTAACCTTTAAAGAACTCCTCCTAGAGATTTTAACCCAGATCAACACCAAACTTGGTCAGTTAATCTAAAGCCCTTTATGAAAAAATTCCGGGGACTTGAGGTTTCAAGGTGTTCGGTCCATGGCGGCCTGACAAATTTCGATGTTTCCCCATGAAAAAGGAAGTTGTTGTAATCAGACATACAATGTCCAATCTGCCCCAAACTTCACATTTTGGATAAGATTCTTGTCCCGAACAGATCTTAATGCCAATATTCAGTTATAGTCATAGCTTCCACCTATTGGCAACAGGAAGTTACATATTTTACACCTGGCGAAAACTACCCTTCTAGAAATTTTATGACATCAATGTCTTTTTTGTGGTCAGTCTAATCTAAAGACCTGTGTGGATGTTTAGTTGTGGAAGATCTTGGTTTTTGTTAAAAAGGTGTGTCCATTGGTCTTGGATGAAGTTCGAGGTCCTCCGGAATGGGAATAAAACATGTTATAACTCCAGGAAAAATGTCCCTCTTTGCTCAAACTTCACTTGTGTGATAAGGGGTCCTGGCCTAAACAGATCTGAAGGCCAAATTCCATCGAAGGTGGAAAATAACGATAGCCACCCATACACTTTCAACGGAGTGCTTATTCCACTTTAAACAGAAGCCTAAAGGTTTCACGACATGTACAAAAAAAACGGCACACACATGTAACACACCAATATCTATGAAAAAGTCTCTTTGGTACCAAATCCCAATCCCAACAGGAAGTCAAGTTATTTAGAATTTTCTCTGCAAAATTTGGTTGTTTTGGCCATTTTAGGGGTTGTACTTTAACAAACTCCTCCTAGAGATTTATTCAGATCAACACCCAACTTGGTCAGTGTAATCTAAAAGCCTTTGCAATCTTAAATTCTAAGATCCGAGGTTTCGTAAAGGGCGGTCCATGGCGGACTGGACAAATTTCGGCGTTTCCCATGAAAAGGATGTTGTTATAACTCAGGCATAAAATGTCCCGGACTGCCCAAACTTCACTTGTGTGATAAGGGTCCTGCCCTGAACACATCTTTGAAGGCCAATATTAATTATAAGATAGCCCCACCTGCTGGCAAAAGGAAGATTGGACATATATGGAATAAACATTGGTATATTCTACTTTATATTTAATGAGTTTAAACCCATATTTTCTCAACCGCTCACCTTATTAACTATAGCCACCACTGCCGGTGAGCCCGGTGGGGTTGCTCATCGCTGTTTTGGAAGCTTTAATTATTATTATTATTTTTCTTTCTCCCCAAAATGAATCGCTTTTGAAGGCCTAAACATTCAAAAGTCAGGAAAATTTGCACACACCTAACTGGTGAAAATTTATGTCTGATAAGGGTTTCAGAAGTGGGCGGCAAAATGGCTCGAAGCCACCTATACATGTTCCCGGGCGCCGAAGCACGCTTTCACCATGCCAAAATCGGTAAAAATTAATACACCAAGACCTACAAAAAAGACTCTTGGAGAAAATTTAAAACCCAACAGGAAGTTGGTTATTTTAATATTTATAAAATTTTTTGTCATTTTTGCCATTTCCATTTGTATTTTAAACCAACCCCTCCTAGAGATTAATTCCGATCAACACCAAATTTGGTATGCCTAATCTAAAGGCCATTGAGAATGTTAAATTGCTAAGATCTTGAGGTTTGCTGAAGGGCGGTCCAGATGCCTCAATTTTGATGATTCGGCCATGAAAAAATGAAGTTATAACTCAGGGACATACAATGTCCAATCAGCCCCAAACTTCACATGTTTGATGTGACTCCAAACCGGAACAGATCGACATGCCCATATTCAGTTATAAGTCATAGCCCACCCATTGGCAACGGAAGGACATATTTTACGCTGTGATGAACTACTCCTTGGAAATTTTTTTTGACATCAATGTTCTTTTGGTGGTCAGTCTTAATCTAAAGGCCCAGCGATGTTCAGTTGTGAAGATCTTGAGTTTTCGTTAAAAGGCGGTTTCCACGGGCCAGGGCAAAGTTCGGTGTCTCGCCATGGGAATAAAAGATGTTATAACCAGGATAAAATGTCCCGGATCTTCCCCAAACTTCAATGTGTGATAAGAGTCCTGGCCTTGAACACATCTTTGAAAGGCCAATATTCCATCGGGTAATGGCAAAATGGCTCTATAGCCCACCTATACACCTTTCAACGGAGTGGCCTCGGCGTTTCACGGACATGTACAAAAATCGGACACACATGTAACACACCAATACCTACAAAAAAGTATCTTTGGGAAATAAACCCGGTCCCAACAGGAAGTCGGTTATTTAGAATTTTCTCTGCAAAATTAACGAGCTTTTGCCATTTTCAGGGTTGTAAAACTAACCTCCTAAGAGATTTATTCAGATCAACCCACCAAACTTTTCCAGTGTAATCTTAAAAGGCCTTTGGATGTTAAATTGGCGAAGATCTTGAGGTTTCCAAAATTGGTTCCATGGTGGCCGCCAAATTTCGATGTTTCCCATGAAAAAGGAAGTTGCTGTAACTCAGACATACAATGTCCAATCTGCCCCAAACTTCACAATGTTAGATAAGACTTCTGCCCTTAACAGATCTACATGCCCATTTTCAGGTGATAGTCATAGCTCACCTGCTGGCAAACAGGAAGTGACATGTTTTAGGCTGGGCCACAAACTACTCCCTAGAATTTTTTGAGATTTAAAGTATTTTTGGTATTCAGTCTAATTCCAAAAGGCCTTGGCAATTTTAACTTGTGGAGATCTTGAGTTTTGTTAAAGGGCGGTCCAGTTTCCCTTGACAAATTTTACCCCAAAGCAAGAGAAGTTGTTGTTAACTCAGGCATAATTTGTTCGGATCTTCCCCAAACTTCACATGTTCATGGGGTCCCCCGAACACATTTGAAGGGCCATATTCCCAATAATGATAGAACCAACCCGCTGGCACCAGGAAGATTGGGACATGTGGAATAAATGTTGATATTTTCCACTTATATTTATGAGTTTGAATGCATATTTTCACCGCTCACCAATTTACTAAGGCCACTCACTTGCCGGTGAGCCCCGGTGCAGGGTCTGCCTATCGCCGCTTTGCAGTTTTTTTAATTATTAATTATTCTTCTTCTCCAAAATGAATCGCATTTTTTTGAGGGCCTAAAACATACCTCAAAAAGCCATGAAACTTTTGCAACCCTCAGAACCCTAAAAAATTTACATCTGGATATGGGGTTTCCGGAAGTGGGTGTGGAAAATTGGCTCGACAGCCCTACCCATAAACCCTTCACGGTGTGTTTCTAGCCATGTTTCAAGCATCATGAAAAAATCGGGTACACAATTTAACACACCAATAGCTACAAAAAAGTCTCCTGGTAATAAACCAATCCCAACAGGAAATCGGGTTATTTTAATAATATGAGCAAATTTTGTGTCATTTTTGCCATTTCCATGAGTTGTTATTTTAACCAACCCTCCTAGAGACTTTTTCAGATCAACCACCAAATTTGGTACCTTAATCTAAAGGCCTTTTTGGCGAGTTAAATTGCGAAATTTTGAGTTTTCGGGCCAAGGGCCGGGTCAGGGGCCTGGCTTAATTTCCGATGATTCGCCATGAAAAATGAAGTTGCTATAACTCAGACATACAATGTCCAATCTGCCCCAAATTCACATGGTTGATGCTTGAACTGGAACAGATTGGACATGCCCATTTCAGTTTAAGAATAAATTCCATTTTGGCAACAGGAAGTGTCAATATTTTTATAATCCAAGATCTACTCCTAGAAATTTTATGACATCAATGTATTTTTTGTGGTCAGTCTAATCTAAAGGCCTGTGCAATGTTAAATTAAAGATCTTGGAAGTTTTCAAGTAGGGGGCTCCTGGCGACAAAGTTTGATGCCCCGCCCATGGGAGTAGAAGTTGTTGTAACCTCAGGCATAAAAATATCGGGATCTTGCCCAAACTTCACCTTGTTTGATAAGAGACTGACCTGCCCACATCTGGAGGCCAAATTCCATAGGGTGGAAAAATGGCTCGGAATGCCCACCCATACACCTTTCAAATGGAGGCCCTCGAGCCACGGTCACGCAAATTTACCAAAAATCGGGACACATATGTAAAACACCAAAAGGGCCAAAAAAAGTCCTCTTGGACGAATGCTTAATCCCAACAGGGAAGTTGGTTATTTTGAATTTTCCCTGCAAAATTGGTGTTTGTTTTTTTCCAATTTGGGGTTGTACTTTTAACAAACCCCTCCTAGAGATTTATTCAGATCAACACCAAACTTGGTCAGTGTAATCTTGCCCTTTATGGGTTAAATTGCTAAGATCTTGAGGTTTCATAAAGGGCCCAAGGCCCGGCCCTGGACAAATTCTCGGAGGTTTCCCATGAAAAAAGGAAGTTGCTGTAACTCAGACATTCCAATGTCCAATCTGCTCAAACTTCACAATGTTATAAAGACCCGCCCTTTAACAGATCTTACATGCCCATATTTCAGTCATAGTCATAGGCCCACCTGCTGGCAAAGGGAAGTGTCAATGTTTTACACTGCAAAGAACTACTCCAAGAAATTTTATGACATCAACATTTTATTTGGCCGTCTAATTCCTAAAGGTCTTTGCAATGTTAAATTGTGGAGATCTTTAGATTTTTTAAAAGGGGGTCCATGGCCCATGACAAAATTTTATGTCTCGCCAAAGAAGGAAGTTGTTGTAACTCAGGCTTGAAATGTTATATTCCCCAAACTTCACATGTTCGGAGAAGACTCCAGCCTGAACAATCTGGAAGGCCAATATTCCATTATAATGATAGCCCACCTATTGGCAACAGGAAAATTGGCACATAATAAGTGACTTTGACATATTCCCCACTTATATTAACGATTTGAAAGCATTTTTCAATTTCAAATTTTTACTAAAGCCACACGACGGTGAGCCCAAGGGGTTGCTTCACCTTCTTTCAGGTTTTTTAATTAGGGCCCGAAAACCGGAAAGGGCGAAGGGACCTCCTTTGTATCTGCTTTTTTTTTATTAGGGCTCGGCCTGGAGGGGCTAAGGCCCATTGTTTTCCCCAGGATTATTTTTATTATTATTATTATTATTTATTATTATTATTTTTTCTTTCAAGGTTTCGGGGCCGTCCTCTTAACATGCTTTAAAAGTCTTGGAAAATTGGCACACAATTAAACCGCGGGCCATTAGGGCCGGCAGAACCGATACACCGCAAAGCCTCTACTACTCTGGAATGGTTGAGGGGCCTATTCATACATACTTGCAACGTGAGATTAAAAACTCGGTACACATATAAGAACTCATCAAACAAACAACTTTCGAATTGCATATCATAGGCCTCCCTTAACAGGAAGTTTATTTGGGGTTTATTATTCATATTTGTTGCGGGAAAGTTGTGGGGGCTTTTTGGGTCCTTAACATACTCAAAAACTCTTTAAAGTTTGGACACTTTAAATCTGTGGCCTTAAGGGAGCCCTGCAGAGCTGGGACCTAAGGGGGCTTCCCTACACTTCTGGAAACAGTCAAAATGTTGATGTATAGCTCACAATACTCTGCAACGTATTAATTGTGAAAACTCAGCACATTTAGATCTCATCGTGGCCTAACAACTTATGGAAGATGTTATAAGGTCTCCAACAGGAAGTCAGCTATTTAGAGTTATGTAAAAAAGCATTATGCTCTGGAATTTGAAACTTGTCAAGGTTTTTACCATTGCCGCCCAAACCGGGTCAACATGATCTCAAGACAATGGGGATGAAAAATTGCCAGGGGATTTTTGATATCTCAAACGGGTTTCCGTGGCATGCTGGAAATTATGGCAAATTGGGAAACAGGAAGTGTCTAATACCATCCACATACATTTCCTGGATTTAAAAAAACTTCATCAGATTATTCATTGTAAGGATGTCGAATGATATATGTGACTATTAGGAGTCAAAGTTATAGCCCCAACTGGCAAGGAAAAGGTGTCATTTTCAAAAATGCCTTTGTATTCAGCATCTTATTTTTTACCGATTTTTTCCAAAACTTCATCAGAATAATGTTAAAACACAGCCTATATTAATCTGGTAAGGGATATTGATATCTAAAATATTGGCCGGGCAACATGTCAAAACTTCAATACTTCTCAGGTGATTTTAAGGCATATAACATACTTAGAATTTCAAGAAATTCAGGAACACATATCAGTATTTTATGATAACCCAGACACTGGCCAAAAGTTCATAAGAGGGCGGAAGAGGCACTTTATAGCCACCTTTTGTCAAAAGTGGGGGTTAGTTTTAGCTACAGACACCAAACTCGGTACAAAATTGTTCTTTCAAGACGGACAACTTTCTAATTCACAGTCATCAGCTACCATCAACAGGGAAGTCAGCTATTTTGGATTTGAATGCGGATTTTTTTACATTTAGCCTGTGAATTAATGCATACTGCTCAGAGGAGAAGTAAACACTATACAATTAAACTTTGTTCACATGATGCCCTAACATTTTAAAACAACCTTAAAATTGCCAAAGGGATTTTTGATAGCTTGGAACCGGTTTTGTCGGGTATTTTTTTAAATGACAGCAAAAATGGAATTTTAATGTTCCCGCATTTTTAAATTCCAAACACTTCAAAAACCTTTTTTCAATACAAAAAAAAAAAGTCATTCCTGAGTAAATATGGATAGTTTTAATACTTTACAAATGTTGGATAACAGAAAATTAAAACTGTCAGGACATCTCATCTCACTCTTGTCCCTCTGTTTGAGTATTATGTGCTGAGACTTACATTGTCTGAGAGAAAATGCCTTCCCTACAGGTTCAATTCCTTAAAGGGAAATTGGACCAAAAGGGGAGGGAGAATGGTCTTTGGTTTCACTTTTAAACGGGTTAAAATAAAAATAAATACTTGGGTTTTAATTCACACTGACAAGCTAAACCAACATATATGGATTATTAATAGGTCAGGACTCATTAATAATTGATGTGGGTCAAGTGATACCGTGAGGAAACACGGGAGATGAATCACCGCCTTGAGCAACCGTGTGGAATGACTTAGCTCAGAAAAACGAAGTTTATTCCTTTTTATAGCTTTAAAAATGTATTGCAGCCATATTCACACACCAATTAGGAGCACACCAAGAGCTAAATTAAGATGTTTTGAACCGTTTGTGTGAAAAATGAAATATTCGCTGGCCGCCTATATCTGAAATCACCGCCTCTGATCAGCGGCCAAAGTGTCACAAGTTCAAAAAACTAACCCAATTTATTCTTGTTTTAGAGCTTTTAAAATAAATTATTGCCATAAATGCAAACAATAATCCCATTATAAACACAACACGAAGCAAACGGTCTTTTGAACCCGCTTAAGTGTGGCAAGACTATTTGAAACCACTGGCAGAATAACATTTCCTCCCGAAGCTGCAGGATTCTGCCTTCGGGTTAAGAACCAACACATCAAGGACAAGATTATTTCAAAATACAAATTAGTTTGGTTAATAAAACTAAAAACAGCCACCGGAACATAAACTGTTGAGAAATAAATCTAAAGTGGATTTTACTGGAATTTAATTTAAGTGACCGCGAATACCAGCTGCTTTGTCTTAAATTTTAATCTATATAAAAAATTTAACTCATTCATCTTGGCTGCTTGTTTAATGTGTGTACGGATTATTTATTATTTTTGCTCTTAAAAAGACTTAATCTTATTTAATTAAATCAATTACATTTTAATACTTATTTATTATTATATTATGCTATTATATTATACTATTGTTAGCAATTTCTTTTATCCCCAATTTATTCGGGTACACGCTTTTATTTTCCAAAAAACTTGTTTGTTAGATTATACAAGTTATAGTGGTCTATAATAAATATTGACAGGTTTTATTCGGGTTGCTTAGAATGATTGCCTTAGGCCAATTTTTTAAAAAATGTAAATCCAAAAAATAAATAAATAAAAATAAATAAAAAAAACATTGGAAAAGAATAACTTGTACTTTTTTATACATTTTGTATATTTAAGTTTATGCATTATAAGCTATAAAAAACAAACAAATTTAGCCACCAACATAGAAATCTTTTAGGCCTTATCCTTTTTGACAGTTTTAGGGATTTTTAAAAAATCCTAAAAAAAAACCTTTTATTTTGTGCCGCAAATAATAATTTCAAACTAATCTGATACTGACCTCTGACATCCTGTGACATGATATTTATTTGAATTTACATAATCTCATGGATGTAAAAGTAAATCTGTTCAGCTCACAGATCAAGACTAAGCCTGAAGCAGAACTTTCACAAATGCTTGTAGGTCAATAAAATCATTAAAACACTTACAAATCATTTAAGGGATTTGATAACACTGTAAAATAATGTCTAATTTGTTAACATTAGCAAATGCATTTGATAACACCTTTATAATAACTGCACTCAATTAGTAAACAGTCAGTTCATGCTTTTATAAAGCCTTGTCCCAATATTAATAGTCAGTAGTAAGAAAGTTTAAAATTACAGCTATAAATAGCTTTGTTCTTGGTTTTGCTTAAATTTATTAAAAAGAGAAAAAGGCCGCCATCTTCCCATGAAAAATAAAAAAAATAAAAAAATAAACAAACAACACAGATTGATACAGAACTCAGAAATTTTATTTGTGTATTTAAGGATAAACCCAGCCTGTAAATGAATTCATACCCTCCAAGAAGACACAAGTAGTTCACACCAAACCTTTTTAACATGAAGCCAATATACTGAAGATGTTAAATTTCAATGGGTTTAGGATACCTTAAATGGTGTGGCCATAGCGAATTTAAAAAGTAACATAAAAAATACAATAGTTATTTTTTAATTATATCTTTAAAATTTTAATCTAACCTTCATAATTTTTTAATAATGGAAGCCAATTTGAAGGAAGCACAGTAAGTTTCATATTTTTATCATTTTCAAGAGCCAGCATAAAAATTAAAACTATCATTACATAAAAGTTTTGCAATTTTAAATTCCAATAATGGCCACCAGATGGAGCTTATAGGATTACTTTTTAAATAATTATTGTAGAAAACAAGATGATTTAAATATTTATAGAGATCTTTCAAAGAAAAAATAATATGAATTTTATGTATTTTACTTGATAAAATGACCCCACTTTAATTAGAATAAAATGGGCATTGTGGAACTGTTATTAAGAATAATTTTATAGGCTTTTATGGACAAAAAGCTTTGAGTGACTCTTGAAGGATCAGCACCACATCCCTCTTTACCACTGTTTAAAGAATGTATCTAACAGACAAAAATGGATGAATTTTGAATGGTTTGAATGGTTTTGTCGGGTTTTTTTGAAATAACAATAAAAAAAAGTAAAACCGGTAAATGTTCTTTTTTTTTTAAGTGCAGCTTCTAAACACTTCCAAAAAAATGTTCCATGAAGACAAGTCATTCTGAGGAAATATGCATGGTTTCATGACTATACAACACTATATGGTGATAGAAAATTAAAAAACTATCATACATCTGATGTCACTCTGTCCCTCTTGTCACTGTGGGGTTTTGGGGTTGTGTGTGTGTGTGTTAAGTGAATTAGGGTGTGAAACTATCAGGGACTTTAGTCTCCAGCGCCAACATGTTCCAGAACTGCCCCTTTCCTGAAAGTCTCAGGAATTAAATGTGTCAGGGTTCTGAGGAAATCAAAGATTCCCAAAAATGATTTAATTAGAATACCATGAAGATTTGGAAATACCATATATTAAGTCCTTTATATATAGGCTTTATGAACAGATTGGAGTGACCGGAAGGACCAGCCACACCTCCCTCTTGTCCCATGGTTTGAGGGAATATATTCTTCCAGAATCCAGGATTAAGATTTAGGAGCTCATTTTTTCCACCTCCTTTCCTGAAAGTCTGTCTTGGAAGAATTGAATAAATTTATCTTCCATTAATTCCTTATTATTTTGCAATTCTTTTTGCCGCCCTTTCTTGACCTGTTTTTTTTTTCTTCTTCTTTTCTGACCTCATGACCCAGTCAGCATTTTTTTGTACAATGGTCAAGTCTTAACCTTTCCATTTCTGTATTGCATTTTGTTTTGATATTTTCTCATGGTATTTTAACTTTTCGACCTTTAAAGTTTAATTTATTTCATCTGTAAAAAGAAAACAAGCCTAATAATTCTTGCACACATGAATATAAGGGAGTTTTTTCTCCCCAGCTTTCCTAGACCATTGTATAGCACCATAAATGATTAAATAAAAAAAAAAATGGTAGTTATTAAGATTGATATGGTTTGGAATTGGAAAATATACTTTGGAAAAAAAATCACAATAAAAACAATGTTTTCATGTTTAAGTTTGGAATATTAACTACATGAATGAATGCTTTATAAATATTTTGTTCAGTTAACATAATGTTTATAAATGAAATCTTATTCTCGGTGTTATTAAAGTTTATATATATATTGTTTCTGTGAATGGGATTTTAAAGTCTTTAGATGATTCGATTAACCCCAACCGCCGTTCCCTTTAAAACCTCACTGCCAGAGGGGATATTGTAATGGTGCCGCTGGGCCAGTTTACCTTGATGCCAAGGGGGTTATGGCATTGGTGGCTTGAGCTCCCACGCTGTTTGCAGCTATATTTATTATTATTCTTCTTCTTCTTCTTTCTTCCCAATGAATGATTTTGAGGGCTTTTAACATGCTCAAAAGTCATGAAACTTTGCACACTCCAAAACCTGGTTTTCCCTGGAATATAGGATTCAGAAGAGGGTGGCAAAACTGGACAGGCCACCTATACCAAGAAAAAATTCAAAACCTTCCAGCTATGTTTCAATGACATGCACCCAAAATTCAATAATAAATATGTAACACACCAATAATTTCCAAAAAAGACCTTGAGCAAATTTAAAACCCAACAGGGTCGGTTATTTTTAATATTATGAGATATTTTTGTGTAATTTTGTCATTTCCATGTGTTGTATTTTAACCAACTCCCCAGAGAGTTCTTCAAATCAACACCAAATTTTGGGTATGCCCAATCTAAAGGCCTTATATGTTGTTAAATTGGAAGATCCCGACTTTTCCAAGGGCGGTTCAAGGGTGGGCCTGGGCAATTTGATGATTCGCCAGAAAATGAAGGGTTGCTAATAACCTTTCCACACATACAATGACCAATCTGCCCCCAAACTTCACATTTGATGAGACCCCAACCTTAAAAACAGATTGACATGCCCATATTAATTATAGTCATAGCCACCCATTGGCAAACCAGGAAGTGACATATTTTACGCCTAATTTAACTACTCCTAGAAATTCTTATGACATCAATGTCTTTTGTGGTCAGTCTAATCTAAAGGCCGTGGAGGTTCAGTTGTGAAGACCTTGAGTTTTCGTTTAAAGGTTTGTTCATGGCCCGAAGGTTCGGGAAAGGTTCGGGCCATGCTAAAAAAAAGATGTTATAACTCAGGATAAGGATGTCCCGGAATCTACCCCAAACTTCACATGTGTGAATATCCCGGCCTGAACAGATCTTTCAGGCCAATATTCCACCCGGTGGCAGAATGGCTCTATAGCCCACCTATACACTTTCAACGGGGCCGAAAGCTATGTTTCACGTGACAAAAAAAATTGGTACACACATGTAACACCCAATACCTACAAAAAAAGTCTTCTTGGTAATAAACTGATCCCAACAGGAAGTCGGTTATTTTGAATTTTCCCTTCAAAATTGCTGTTGTTTTTTGCCATTTTCAGGGGTTGTAATTTTAACAACTCCCTCCTAGAATTTATTCAGATCAACACCAAACTTGGTCAGGTAATCTAAAAGCCCTTTTGGGAAAAAAATTGGCCAAGGACCTTGGAGGTTTCAATAGGGTCCATGGCGGCCTGGACAAATTTCCTTTTCTCGGGCCAAAAGGAAGGTTGCTGTAACTTGGACATACAATGTCCAATCTGCCCCAAACTTCCACATGTTGGATAAGAGTCTTGACCTTGAACAGATCTACATGCCAATATTCAGTTATAGTCATAGCCCCACCCCATTGGAAAAAGGGAAGCTAATTATTTTACACTGGCACAAACTACTCCTTAGGAAATTTTTAATGACATCAATGTCTTTTTTGTGGTCAGTCTAATCTAAAAGACCTGTGTGATGTTTAGTTGTGAAGATCTTGAGTTTTTTGTTAAAGGGTGTGTCCATTTTGATGAAGTTCAATGTCCTCCCATGGGAATAAAAGATGTTATAACTCAGGGTAAATTGGGTCCCATCTTGCCCAAACTTCACTTGTGTGATAAGGGTCCGGCCTTTGACAGATCTTGAAGGCCAATATTCCATCCGAAAGTGTAGTAAAATGGTTTGCCCACCCATACACTTTTCAACGGAGTGCGATACACTTTAAACGGAGTGCCCTTTGAGCTAGGTTTCCCAAAAGGCATGAAAAATCGGTACACATATGTAACACAACCAAATTCACTTAAAAGTCTCTTTCAATTAAGTTCAATCCCAAAAAAGTCAGTTATTTGAATATTTCTGCAAAAATTAGTGTTGTTTTGGCCATTTTTAGGGGTTGTACTTAACAAACTCCTCCTAGATATTTATTCAGATCAACCACCAAACCTTGGTCAGTGTAATTAAAGCCTTTTGCGATCTTAAAGGGCGATCTTGAGGTTTCCAAAAGGGCGTTCCCATGGCAGCCTGACAAATTTCATTGTTTTCCCATGAAATAGGATGTTGTTGTAACCTCGGCATAAAAATTCCTCCCCAAACCTCACATGTTCGACAAAAGTCCTGCCCTGAAACATCTGAAGGCCAATATTCCATTATAATGATAGCCACCTGCTGGCAACAGGAAGATTGGCACATATATGGAAATAAACATTGAATATATTCCTTACTTATATTTATGAGTTTAAACGATATTTTCACCGCTTCCCATTAACCGCCAATTTCACTGCCGGGTGAGCCCGGTGCGAAGGGTTCGCTCCATCCGCTGTTGCAGTTTAATTAGGGGCTCAAGCCCAAAAGGGCCAGAGGCCATTGTTTTCCTTAGGATTATTTTTTTATTATTATTATTATTATTATTATTATTATTATTATTATTTTTTTTCCCCAACGCCTCGGGCTTTTGGGGCCCTTAACAAGCTTAAAAAGTCTTGAAAATTGGCCACAGATTGGAACCCGGCCATTAGGGGCCGGGGGAGACTGATACATCGGGGGGCAAGGGGCTCTACAGCCCCTGGAATATGGAGGGCCATATATCATACATTCTTGCTCAGACCATGAAACTCCCGGTAATAAATATTAAAATCTCATCAATCCAAACAACTTTTTGTATTGCAAATATGGGGTTCTACCAAACAGGAAGTTTGGCTATTTAGGGTTTAGTATTCAAATTTTTTCCCAAAAAGTTGTGGGGGCTTTGGGGTCCCAACATACCAAAAAACTTCTTTTGAAAATTTAAGACACCTTGGAATCTGTGGCCTTTAGGGAACCTTTGCAGAGGCTGGGGAACCCGGCGGGCACAGGGGCTCTACCCGGGAAAACACAGTCAGAAATGTTGATGTATAGCTCACACATACTTGCACATATTCATATGAAACTCCAGTAAAACATATAGATCTCATCGGGCCAACAACTTTCGGATTATGTCATAGGCCTCCCCATCAGGGAAGTCAGCTTTTAGAGTTATGTAAAAAGCGATGCTCTGGAAATTTAAATACTTGTCATAGGTTTTTTAACAAGTCGCCAAACTTGGTCAACATGATTCAAGACACTGGGGATGAAAAATTGCCAGGGGATTTTTGATATCTCAACGTTTGCTCCGGGCCAGGCGCTGGAAATTATGGCTTAGAAATGAGAAACAGGAAGTGTCTTAATACCGGCCCCACATACATTTCCTGATTTTTAAATCAAACTTCAATAGATTATTCCCGGTTGATGTCGATCGGATATAAGGGACTATTAGGAGTCAAAAGTTAGCCACCAACTGGCAGAAGGAAGTGTGTCATTTTCAAAATGATTTGAATTCAGCATCTTATTATTACCGACGGTTTCCAAACTTCATCAGAATAATGTTAAAACACAGCCGATATAAATCTGAAGGGGGGATATTGATATCTAAAAAATTGTTGCCTGGCAACATGTCAAACTGAATACTTCAGGTGATTTTGAGGCAAATAACATACTTTGGAATTTCACAAAAACTCGAACACACATCAGTATTTCTGATAGGAACCTTAAATTTGGAATGGATTTTGATAGCTTTGAATGGTTTTGCTGGGGATTTTGAAATGACCTTACAAAGGGAATCATTATTGTATTTTTTTAAATTTTGCAGCTTCCAAACACGCCAAAAGAATTTTTTTCATACAGGATGAAAAAAAGTCAATTTGAGGGAAATATGAAGGTTTCAATGACTTACAACACTTTGTATGGATAACCAGAAAATTAAAAACTGTCAGACATCTCATCTCACGCTGTCCCCTCTGTTTGAGTATATGGTTCAGGACTTCCATTGTCTGAGAAAAAGCCCCTACAGGTTCAATTCCCCGGACTTTTACTTTTCACTTTTAAATCGGGTTAAAAATACAAATAAATACTTAGATTTAATTCACACTGACAAGCCAAAACCAAATAATCTGGATTATTACCGGTTCAGGGCTCATGGAAAAATTTCTGGCCAGAGATAAGCGGAGGAAATAGGAGAGATGAATCAACCCGGTGACCACGGAAGGCCTTGGAGTAAAGAGCTCAGAGAAAACAATTTATTCCCTGTTTTTAAAGCCAAAATAAATTATTACAGCTTATATCAAAAAATCAACCCAATTAGAACAACACCAAGAGCTAAATTAAGATGTTTTTGAACTGTTTGTGGAAAATGAAATATTTGTGGCTGCCATCTGAAATCACCCCTCCCACCTACAGAACAGTGTCCAGCTCAAAAACAAACGAATTTATTCTTGTTTAAGAGCTTTTTAAATAAAAATATTACCACAAATGCACACACAAAACCCATTGTAACACTACCAAGAGCAAATGCAGGGTGTTTGTGACCCGTTTAAGTGTGCGGGACCATTTGAAAGGCCGACTGGCAGAAAATAACATATATCTCTTCGAGTTGCAGGATTCTGGTTTGGCCGATCTAACCAAACATCACGGACAAGATTTATTTCAAAAATTACATAAAGTTTACGGAAAAACAAAACGCCCACATGAACATAAACCGATCTACCGGATTTAAATATTAAAGGACCACATTTTTACCACTTGCTTCTGTCTTCAATTTTAATCTATATAAAAAAAAGGAAACTCATTCGACTTATTGCTTTTTAATTGTTGGGATTTATTTATTTACCCTTTTATACATTTTGTATAATTTCATAGTTTGTGTTTATTACAATTATAAAAACCAAAAATAAATTTAGCCATCACATAGAAATAGCTTTGGCCTTAACCTTTTTCTGACAGTTTTGGATTTTTAAAAAATCCCAAAAAAAAAAACTTTATTTGTGCTGCAAATAATAATTTCAAACCATTTGATACTGACCTATGAATCCCGGACATTATATTTATTTTGAATTTTACATAATTCATGGATGTAACAGTAAACTGTTCAGCTCACAGATCAATACTTGCTGTAATGAAAGGAGAACTTTCACAAATGCTTATGAGTCATTTAAGGATTTGATAACACTTAAAATAATGCCTAATTTGTTAACATTTAGCAAATGCATTGATAACACTTTATAATAACTGCACTCATTAGTAAATAGTCAGTTCATGCTTTATAAAAGCCCGTCCCAATATTAATAAATAGTAGTAAGAGTTTATAAATACAGCTATAAATAGTTTGTCCTTGGTTTTAAGCCATTTATTAAAAAAGGAGAGTAAAGGGTCATTATCTTCCTAAGGAAAAATAAAAAGATAAAAAAAACAAACAACAAAAGATTGGGATACAGAACTCAGAAATTTTATTGTGGATTTATGATAAAAATCAGCCTGTAAATGAATTCATACCTCCTCATCTACTCCATACTCCCTTTTTCAACATGATGCCAATATAATTGAGATGTTAAATTGTGAATTGGGTTTAGGATATTTAAAAAGGGTTCATAGAGATTTATTTAAAGTAACATAAAAATACAATAGTTATTTTACTTATATCTTTAAAATTTTTTCATGCTAACCTTTCATAATTTTTTATATAAGTAGAAGTCCCTCATTTAAGGGAAGCACAGTGTTTCATAGTTTTATCATTTTCAAGAGCCAGCATTAAAAATTAAAATTCCTTATAAAATCAAGCTTGCAATTTTAGTACCTATAATGGCCACCCAGAGGGAGCTATAGGATTTACTTTTAAATAATTATTGGAGAAACGAAAAGGATTTAAATAATTTATAGAAATCTTCAAATAAAATAATATGTATTTTAGGAATTTTACTGATAAAATGACCACCTTAATTAGGAATAACAATTGAAGTATTGGAACTGTATATTAAGAATAATTTTAATAGGGCTTTTATGGACAGAAAGCTTTTAATGACCCTTGAAGGTTCCACCACATCCCTTCTTTACCACCTGTTTAAAGAATTAATCTTACAGAACAGGTGTGAATGAATTTTGGATAGTTTAAATGGGTTTTGTCGGGGGATTTTTTTTGAAATAATAGTAAAAAAGGAACCAGTAAAAAAAGTGCAGCTTCTAAACATTCAAAAAAATGTAACACATAGAAGACAAGGGCCATTCTGAGGGAAATATGCATAAGTTTCCATGACCATACAAACATTATATGGATGACAAGAAAATTAAAAAAACATACATCTGATGTCACCCTGTCCCTCTGTCACTGTGTGTGTGTGTTTTGAGTGAATTAGGTGTGAAACCAGTGAGCATTTAGTCTCCAAGCCAACATTTTTACAGAACTGCCAATTTCCTGGAGTCTCAGAATTAATGGTCAGGTTCTGAGATCTAAGATTCCAAAAAAAATTTAATTAGAATACCAGAAGTATTGTGAAATACTATATATTAAGACTTTTATATAGGCCTTTAATGAACAGATTAGGAGTGACTCGTAAGGACCAGCACCACCTCTCTTGGTCCCTGATGGTTTGAGGAATATATCTTCCGAACTGATTAAGATTTAGGAGCTCATTTTTTATTCCACCTCCTTTTCCTGAAAGTTCGTCTGAGAATTGACTAAAAATTAATTCCTCATTAACCTTAATTTTTTTTGCAATTCTTTTGTCAGTTCTTCTTGACCTGTTTTTTCTTCCAGCTTTCCTGGACTATTGTTGGCAAATTCCATAAAAATGATTAAATAAAAAATAAATGGTAGTTATTAAGATTGATATGGTTTGAAATTGGTAAAATTGCTTGAAAAAAATCAAACAATAAACAATGTTTTAAGTTTAAGTTTGGAATATTAACTGACATGAATGAATGCTTATATAAATATTGCCCTTAAGTTAACATAATGTTTATAAAATGAAATTTATTGAAAGTGTTACTAAAGTTTATATATATATATATATATTGTTCTGTGAATGTATTTTAAAGTCTTAGATGATTCGGATTAACCCTTTAACTGCCATATCAAGTTCAAGTTCAAGTTCAAGTTCAATTTATTTGTATAGCGGATTTACAAACAGCCTCCCTGGCTGACCAAAGGTTTTAACATAAGAGCAAGAAATTACACATACATAAAAAATAGACCAGACAAAAAATTTAAAACCACCCATTTCAAAATGTAGCATAACCACAGTATCAGTACACCAAGGAAAAAATAAAAAAGTTTTAGCAAAGATTTAAAATAGACAAAGGAAGGGGCCAGTCTGATCTCTTAAAGGAGGGTATTCCCAGGAGTCGCGGGGCTCCAGCCATCAAATGCACGGGCCCCCCACGCCCCCTCTATCCTTTAAAACCTTCACTGCCGAGGGATATTGTGAATGTCGTGGCCCGCTGGGCACAAGGTTTACCTGATGCCACCGGGGTGGTGGGAATTGGTGGCTTGAGGCCCCATCGGCTGCTTGCAGCTATATTTATTATTATTCTTCTTCTTCTTTCCTCCTTTGAATCCGATTTTTGAGAGCTTTAACATGCTCAAAAGTCATGAAACTTTGCACACGGCCAAACCTTGGTGAAAAATTTTCGCCTGATATAGGATTCAGAAAGAGGGTGTAAAATGGCCCCAAGCCCAACCATACCAAGAAAACCCAACGGCCTCCGCCATGTTTCACCGACATGCAACAAAATTGGCACACATATGTAAACCACACCAATCCCTCCAAAAAAAGACTCTTTGGAGCAAATTCCCAAACCCAACAGGAAGTCGGGTTATTTTAATATTATAATTATTTTGTGTAATTTTGGTCATTTCCATATAATTGTATTTTAACGAACCCTCCTAGAGAGTTCTTTCAAATCAACACCAAATTTGGGTATGCCTAATCTAAAGGCCTTTTGGGATGTTAATTTCCGGGATCTTGAGTTTTCGCTGGGGTTTGGTCCCGGGGCGGCCTGGCTTTTCGAAGGATTCGCCATGAAAAAATGAAGGCTATAACTCACACATACAATGTCCAATCTGCCCCAAACTTCACATGTTTGATGAGACCCTGTCCTGAACAGTTTGACACCCACCATTCAGTTATAGTCATACGCCCACCCATTGGAACAGGAAGTGACATATTTTACCCGAGATTTAACTACTCCCTAGAAATTTTATGACATCAATGTTTTTTTTGTGGTCATTCAATTCCAAAGGCCGTGCCATGTTCGGTTGGGAAGATCTTGGGAGTTTTTCGGGTTTAAAGCAGGTTCATGGCCGCTGAATTGGGTTCGGGATGTCTCGCCATGGGGAATAAAAAGATGTTATAACTCAGGCATAAAATGTCCGCTCTTCCCCAAACTTCACATGTGTGATAAAGTCCTGGCCAAACAGATCTTGAGGCCAATATTCCAACCGGTGTGGCAGAAGGGCTCTATAGCCCACCTATACACTTTCAACGGAGGGCCGAAGCCATGTTTCACGCATTACAAAAAAATTGGTAAACATGTAACCCTCCAATACCTACAAAAAAGTCTCTGGTACGAAACCGGATCCCAACAGGAAGTCGGTTATTTTTAATTTCCCGCAAAATTGGTGTTGTTTTTTGCCAATTTCAGGTGGTTGTATTTTAACAAACTCCTCCTATAGATTTATTCCAGATCAACACCAAACTTGGTCAGTGTAATCTAAAAGCCCCTTTGTGATGTTAAATTGGAAGGGAATTGAGGTTTTGTTTGGGGCGGTCCGGTTGGGGCCTGGACAAATTTCTATGATTCGCCATGAAAAATTATTGTGCCATAACTCAGACATACAATGTCCAATCTGCCCCAAACTTCACATGTTTGATAAGACTCTTGACCTGAACAGATCTACATGCCAATATTCAGTTATAGTCATAGCCACCTATTGGCAACAGGAAGTGACATATTTTACACTGTGACAAACTACTCCTAGAAATTTTATGACATTAATGTCTTTTTGTGGTCAGTCTAATCTAAAGACCTGTGTGATGTTTAGTTGATGAAGATCTTGAGTTTTGTTAAAGGCGTGTCCATGACGCCCATGACGGTTCGATGTCTCGCCATGGGAATAAAAGATGTTATAACTCAGGCATAAAATGTCCGATCTTGCCCAAACTTCACATGTGATAAGGGTCCTGGCTTGAACACATCTGAAGGCCAATATTCCATTATAAAGATAGCCACCTGCTGGCAACAGGAAGATTGGCACACATATGGAATGAACTTTGATATATTGCACTTATGTTTATGAGTTTAAATGCATATTTCTCAACGCTCACCTTTTTACTAAAGCCACACGATGGCGGTGGAGTCCGGTGCAGGGTCGTTCATCGCTGCTTGCAGCTTTAATTTTTTTTACAGCCCTGCTTGTTTTAACGCTTTTATTAAAGTTGCTGTAGGGAACTTTTGTAAAAAATTTAAACCTGTCATTATGTCCTGACAGTAGAATATGAGACAGATAATCTGTGAAAAAATCAAGCTCCTCTGGCTCCTCCCTGTGTCCTATTGCCATTTGCAGAAAGTCATGGCCTCGGTAAAAAACAACCAATCAGAGCTATGGTCCGTAACTTTGTTTGTGTTCAAAATGTAGAAAATGAACATAATAAGCTGAGTACACCATGAATCCATTTTCCAAACCGTGTTTTTAGCTTGTCCTGGATCACTAGGGTACACCTATAATAAGTGTTTATATTCGACTATTTTAGATTGCTTCGAGGTACGCGCGGAGTAACCCAGTACCTTTGTGATTCTTCATTGACATAAACAGAGAAGTAGTTCGACATCGATGTTCTTCTGCAAGACGCAAGCAGTTCTGTTTATTAACTGCTAGAGCGTCAAAGTACTACTGCAGCTTTAAATATCTGTATAGACTGCATGGTCATATTATCTAATTATTTACTGCCATGCAACCTACAAAGTAAAGCTTGGCGAGTTGATGAATGAGCATTGCTGCAGGTTGATTTTGGCGGATGTCGTTTCGTCAGGTGGAACATCTCTCTCACTCACAGCAGAGTCTGTGAGCAACAACTCCTCCGCGCGAACTGATACCAGAAAACGCTCCGCCTTCACCCAGTGAATAAAGTATTTCAGTATGTTTGAAATGTTATGTTCATAACAAAGCATATAAAATAATAATAATAATTTTAAAAAGAACAGGAGAGTTTCAAAGTGGTTTAAGCTATGTGTAAACTTTTTCCCTATATCACATGCCAAACTAATAACATTGTAAGCATTAGCTACATCTTTAATTGCTGCTTTCTAGTGAAAATTTTGTTTGTGATGAAAATAACATCTTTGTCAGTTATTTTATCTAAACAGATCGATTAACTTCTTCAAGATTTCAAAATCAGATAGCATGCTGATAAGCGTAGCACTGTAAGCAGTGTTGTGCCTGAACGCGTTCATTGAAGGATAGTTCATGAACTCGTTCATATTTTGGGCGAACGTGAACTGAACGTGCTGTATTGGTGCCTGATGAACGTTACCTGTCAACTCGTTCATTCTGGTGTCTGTGAACGGCACGCTCTCTCAGGTTAACTTCGTTCAATAGGGTGCCAGATTTCTATAGAGCCTTCAGGCGAAAAAACGGCTAAAACACACCGTAAACGGGTCTTAATATGTAGCGGAAAAACACCCAATCTGGCAACACCAGCCACCAGTGTCGCACCACCGTCCGCCGCATGCGTGACGCGTCATCAAAAAAAAAGGCATCGAGGCGACAGCAGCAGGTAGCAAGAAGGCGTATGATCATTTAAAAGAATTTCATGATGTTTATGACAAGGTCGGTGAAAATGGGAGACAAAGCATTAAAGCAACAAGGGAAGTGCTGTCCCCTCAATGCTAATGTAAACCCTGGTTGATAAGGATTCAAAATTGGATATGAAGATGAAATCCGACGCATAGCTTCATTGTTAAAACTGATAAAATAATTGCTGTCGAGATTCTATATGGGCTGTTGCAATAATTTTGAAAAATAATAGCTCGCAGCAACATATGGAAAAAAGAACTAGGAACTAGTTCATTTTGAACTAGTGTGAACTTAGTTCAAAATTTTGTAGTTTGAACTATGAACTGAACTAGTTCATTTTAAAATTTGTGAATTGAACATTGAACTAGTTCATGTAGAAAGTCAACTTTCCCAACACTGACTGTAAGATTACATTTGTTTGACCGCATTATGCGAAAGCGATTGAGTGTGAATCTGTTTAAATCATGCTTTAACCCAAAAATAATCAGTAAAAGAAACAGACTAACTCTTAACATCCCGGCTCGACTCTTGCAGTCAACCTTCTGATCAAGCTAAATATGTTGGCATGAATTTTACTCGTGATAAGAAGCTTAAATTCAAATGTTTGTGCAAAAATTATTAATGTGCATTAATGACAGGGATGCGCGTCTCATCACTTTAATTTTTCATGATAATGAATGTATAATTTTTAATTAACATAATATCGTGGTGTCTCACATAGGTAGGCTACATTAAAAATATATCTACAGAAAGCTTGAAATGTTTTTAAACGAAAAGGAATAGTGTAATGTGTGAATGTTGCATTTCTCCGTCAGAGAGAGCCAGCACTGTGAATAAAACCAAAACAACAGTCCTATATAAACCGGTTCAGCAAGTGAAAGCCTCATAAGACACTGTCCATATGAAAGAGCAATTCACACCTTTATCTCAACCCCACAAGCCATGAATAACTATCCAAACCCAACCCTCCAGCTGAACACAATTGGGTCTGTGTTTTGGCTCTGAGTTACGGTGTGTTACTGGGCTGAAACATGCCTGCACTACACTTCATAATTTTCTGCAGCCCATATTATTATTTTCACAAGACCATAATGATAATAACAAATCATCAATTAATAATTAATCATTATTTTATGAAAATCATTGTTATTTGTGATCGTGGATGTTTGCGGGAGGCTTTAAGACCAAGCGGAGTCCTCTATTCCCGCCTCACAGCGCGCGGGTCTCCGAGGCTTCACTGTCTGTGGTTTGAATTTACTGAATCAGATTGAGGCGAATACAACTTAATGATCATGAGACCAACATTTAGCAAGGCAGGAAAAGTCTAACGGAAGGAAGATGTATATCATTGAGCTAATGCTGTTAAAGAGAGAGAGAGAAGTCTAGGACTATTGTTAAACTTGGAGCTCATTATATTGAAGTACAAATCCAAACACCAGAAACGTTGCATTTTATGAATAATGAAATTTTATGAAAATTATGAATTTTATTTATTCACATGCTGTATGGTAGAAATAATATTTTAGTTCACAACTTTAAGTTCGTTGTTTAAAAAAATGCTTTATTGGCTAATGTTTCATAAACCTTCAGTTGTTATGCTCTAAAATCCATGCCATTATTAATTTCACAAGTATTTTACCACCTAAATGACTAAACTTTAGTCACAATTCTATAATGGTCAAAATTACTCAGGCCAATGTTATTTTTTAATTATATTATTTTATTATTATTATTATTTGAATAATTGTAGCTTACATAAATAGGTAAAGAAAACAAATTTTCAGATTTTCCCTTATTTTTTCCCTTGTTTTTGTAAAGAATAAACACGTATTTTTTACACTAATAAACATGATAACATATTATTAATTAATAAAAAATAATTTAAGCAATTAAAACCTTTTTTTAAACTTGAATCTTAAATAATATTAAACTAACTTTAAATTATCAAGGAGTTTTATAAGTAAAAAAAAGTTCTAAATGAACCTTGTGTTAACAATATAATTAGAACTAACAATATAATTCAATTTTTTAAATGAACAATTCCTGTATAAAATGGGACAGCAAACCTTATATCAGTGGTTCTCAACCTTTTTCCAGCGAGCCGCACTATGGTCTAAGTGCAATCTACGCATATAATTTACATATTACGTCAGCAATACAAACCAACCTGATTTTACAATTATAGCCTAATCTATTATGATATATAATCTATTACATTGAAATAAACAATTCTATCCCCATAAATAAAACACCTGATGCTGTCGGGAGCTGACCAATTTTGTGAGATTCAGCTTGAAAGGGTAACACAAAGAAGTTGCTGATTGTAACGCCTCGTTTATACTTTCCGCATGAGCTACGGCCAGCGCGGACGCGAGACTTCTTCAATTTATACTTCTGAATGCGATGGTTGATGGCCAGCCTGCAATTGCCCAGAATTATTGGACACATCTGACTGTCTTTATATTCTTTTATTGACGGATTGCACAGGTTCGGTAGCAACAGCTTCTTCACTCTGCCTGCACATGTGCAATTTTGCTTTTGAAGCCTACTGACCAGGTGCACCTGTCCACGCGGTCGTCTGCTCAGAACCCTGCAGACTATCTCAATGACGATTTTTACTTCATGCCTACCTAACATATACATAACCTTTACCTTACAGGAATTTACCAATGGCTGTTGATGACTATAATTGAATTCTGCCAAAGTGCCGCTTGTGTTCGTTAAAATGGTTATGCCAGTGCTGTTAGCAGTGCTGAAAATAATATATGAAGAAGAAAAAAATCCATTTAAAACATTAGGATATAGCTTATATTTCATTAGTAGGATAATGTTTTAAATTGATGTAAACAATAAAATTTTACACATGATAAAGTTTTTTTTTTTTCAGCATGTTGTCAGACCGCATTAAATTTGCTGATGGGCCGCGGGTTGAGAACCACTGCTTTATATCAAACATTTTTAAATCGTCACAGCTGAGCTTTGTAGGAGGCTGATCTGCGCTAAGATCACGTGAAGTGAATGTAATGAACAAAATCGTTTTCAGATGCAATGAAAAAAGAAAAAAAAAAAAAACATTGATAACCTAGATTAGTGCATGGCACTGTTCTGAAGTAAAATAATTATAATTAGTACTCTGTTAACCAGTAACACATTTTAAGATTCATAGCCTATTTTCATTTGCTGAATGTTTTCTTTATTTATTTATTTATTTTTAAACACGCTAAAAAATAAATTAAGTTTGTCAGAGTAAAAAAAAAATAGGCTATAGGCTCAATCGGGAGAAATCAAACGTTTCATAATTTGTGATGTTGCCCATTTGAAGCTTAACCTATTATTCATGAGGTACATAGGCTGTGTGCGTTTCAGTATTGATGATAAAAAATAAAATAATTAACAATATGTCAAAGTGCTCACGCCGAATGTCTGGTGAAGGACTTCTGTGTCCATTATGTGCGCGAGGCACCAGCACGATCAGCTGAAACAAATAATACTTAATTTTTGGTCACACATAAGGCATAATTAAAAAATGCTGGTAGTTTGAAAAATCAAGAATAATAACAGAGTTAATACTAATTATTGCTAAATGCTGGACCGTTCCCATTTCGCTCTGCATATGGAACCTGAAGATTTTTTTAAACCAAGAATGAACCGAAATGAAAATTAAATTAAAACATTTAGCTTATATAATATATACAGTATTGTTCAAAATAATAGCAGTACAAGTGACTAACCAGAATAATCAAGGTTTTAGTATATTTTTTATTGCTACGTGGCAAACACGTTACCAGTAGGTTCAGTAGATTGTCAGAAAACAAACAAGACCCAGCATTCATGATATGCACGCTCTTAAGGCTGTGCAATTGGGCAATTAGTTGAAAGGGGTGTGTTCAAAAAAATAGCAGTGTCTACCTTTGACTGTACAAACTCAAAACTATTTTGTACAAACATTTTTTTTTTCTGGGATTTAGCAATCCTGTGAATCACTAAACTAATATTTAGTTGTATGACCACAGTTTTTAAAACTGCTTGACATCTGTGTGGCATGGAGTCAACCAACTTGTGGCACCTCTCAGCTGTTATTCCACTCCATGATCCTTTAACAACATTCCACAATTCATTCACATTTCTTGGTTTTGCTTCAGAAACAGCATTTTTGATATCACCCCACAAGTTCTCAATTGGATTAAGGTCTGGAGATTGGCTGCCACTCCATAACATTAATTTTGTTGGTTTGGAACCAAGACTTTGCCCGCTTACTAGTGTGTTTTGGGTCATTGTCTTGTTGAAACAACCATTTCAAGGGCATGTCCTCTTCAGCATAGGGCAACATGACCTCTTCAAGTATTTTAACATATGCAAACTGATCCATGATCCCTGGTATCGATAAATAGGCCCAACACCATAGTAGGAGAAACATGCCCATATCATGATGCTTGCACCTCCATGCTTCACTGTCTTCACTGTGTACTGTGGCTTGAATTCAGAGTTTGGGGGTCGCTCACAAACTGCCTGTGGCCTTGGACCCAAAAGAACAATTTTACTCTCATCAGTCCACAAAATGTTCCTCCATTTCTCTTTAGGCCAGTTGATGTGTTCTTTGGCAAATTGTAACCTCTTCTGCACATGCCTTTTTTTTTTAACAGAGGGACTTTATGGGGATTCTTGAAAATAGATTAGCTTCACACAGACGCCTTCTAACTGTCACAGTACTTACAGGTAACTCCAGACTGTCTTTGATCATCCTGAGGTGATCATTGGCTGAGCCTTTGCCATTCTGGTTATTCTTCTATCCATTTTGATGGTTGTCTTCCGCTTTTCTTCCACGTCTCTCTGGTTTTGCTCTCCATTTTAAGGCATTGAGATCATTTTAGCTGAACAGCCTATCATTTTTTGCACCTCTTTATAGGTTTTCCTCTCTAATCAACTTTTTAATCAAAGTACGCTGTTCTTCTGAACAATGTCTTGAACGACCCATTTTCCTCAGCTTTCAAATGCATGTTCAACAAGTGTTGGCTTCATCCTTAAATAGGGGCCACCTGATTGACACCTGTTTCTTCACAAAATTGATGACCTCAGTGATTGAATGCCACACTGCTATTTTTTGAACACACCCTTTCAACTAATTCAACTAATTGCCCAATTGCACAGCCTTAAGAGCTGCATATCATGAATGCTGGGTCTCATTTGTTTTCTGAGAATCTACTGAACCTACTGGTAACTTGTTTGCCACTAGCAATAAAAAAATATCTGAAAAACCTTGATTATTCTGGTTAGTCACATTGTACTGCTATTATTTTGAACAATACTGTATATATATATATATATATATATATATATTATATAGGCCTTATATTTATTTACTGTTTAATAAAAATAGCATGCATATTATCCTTTGTGTTAAGGTCTTCTTTTTAATTTTTGTTTAGTAGACTGTAGTCTAAGACTATCCTACATTTTAAAAATTAACAATTGTAAAAAAAAAAACAGTTTTTTTTTAAATGTTACAATGTTATATCATAATGTTATTGTTGTTTTACTTCCTCTTTTATCTCATTTTACAATGACATTCATTGCAATGCATCCCTTTAAGCCACCTGAGCGTAGTTTCAGAATGATTTTAAACGCGACTGAATTACAGCTACCACGCTGATGCCTGGCGTATGCGTCTGGCTGTAAGCCCCAGAAAGGTGGCCACCTACTGTATACTGCAATAAAACAAAATAAACCTTCATTCTATAACAGCATGACATGTGTATGATAAAATAAAGACTTCAATCATAATTTTTCTTCTATATTTGCATACATGATTCAGAATAATCTGGTATTTGTGAATTAATGTTTCCTAACCAACATAAAATAATTCCTATTATTGTAAATAAAATAATTAAATGTAATTATTTAAGCAACTAGTTCCCTTCCTATTGTAAAATGCCTATGGCTTTTTATCAAAATGTCTATCAACTTGGTCACCCAATCTTGCTCTCATTCCACATTGCACAAGTTATTTTTTTTATTTATTTTTACATTTACACAAGCCCAATCTCTGAAACTCTGTAATGGATTAACTTTCATACTGTGTCCCAGGGATAACAAGATACAAATTTTAGATGTCTTCACATATTAGATATTAAGTTTTAAGCACATGCATCTTTTAAATTCATCTATTAAGACAAGTCATTAAATAATAAATGCATATCTTATTTTAATTGAGTCTATTTTCTCACACAAACACAGCCAGTCACACAGACACTTACATTAAAACATACATAAATACCGAGTACTCCACACTCTCCTGAGTGACCTGCCTTTCGCTTCAGACCTCTGTATCTTACATATACAGAGCGTATCCAAAGGCCTTTTCCGCTTTCCATACTACAGTACATCCGCTCACATGTATTGCTGTCCCTTATAGGCCCAGCCCACAATGAACACAAACCATTGCATGTAATGTTTTTCTGCCTACACTATCTAGATTAAAATCGAGGCCTTTTCCAAAAGACCTTTCAGTAAACCAAATATGTGTATGCAGTTTTCTTCTGGAAACAAACCCCCAATTTTTATTTATTTAATTAGTTCTAAATTTGAAGAGCAGCTTTTAAGTGACCTATCGCTCAGAACTGACCAGTCAACAACACACACTATTTATTTAAGCAAAGATGCTTACCTTATTCTATGGTGGCCACCACTGTGTGTGTGTGTTGCTCATCAGTCAGCTCAAAGCAGTCGCCCACTCTGCTCCTTTCCTGTCCCTTCAGTGGTGCCAAATGTAGTGTATTGTTGTCTGCCATGCATCCGAGGAATCACGCAGTCTCTGGGTTTTGTTTCCAGAAGATAGACTTTATTTCATAGAGAAAACAAAGCCGAGATATTCTCTGTGAGAAGATCTCCTGAATGCTAGGTTGCATCTCATTATGCACCCTATACAGGGCGTTCCAAATAGTCAGACTTTCCTTATGCTTGCAATTTTAATACATCCCTAGAGAGGAGAGGCCCTCTACTTGTTTTGGTATAAAGAAAGGCCCTTTCTGTATGTCTGACCACGCTTCTCATCAGTTCTGAACATTCCAGCACGTAAGCATGTTCCTTTCTATCCTTACCTATAGGATTATAATGGAGAAACAACTAGCAACAAAATGGCTAGATTCACATTGATTATTCTTGATTGATTAAAATCTTATTAATAAAATCTTCCACACCTCTCGGGCTGTCTGTGCCTGTGTCCCACGGTGTGGTCAGGGAGGAGTGTGAGCCTAGAAGTATTGCCGCTGCTCATCACCGGACCTGCTGATCTCTCCCTACTGTGCTGCATGGGAGCTGTCCACTCGACTGATTCCTCAAGGCCGGTGGTTTTTGCTTTTCTTTTGTGAATGAGAGAAGGTTTTTGGTTCCAGTTTTTCCCTTTGGGACTCTTTTTGTTTTACAAGAATTATCAACCTCCTGTGTTTTTCATTAAAGTTTGTATCTGCTACCTAATTGCTCTCTCTGGTCCTCTTTCCAGCATAACAGTTTTATGTTGAATGTGAATGTATCTGCATAATTACCATCTGTTTGAGTTCAAATCAGCTCGCTATTACTGTATAAACACGGCTATCAAAGTGAAAACGTCTGTATGAATAGAGATAGTGGATTATTTACTTTATGGCACATTTGTGTTATTACCATCTGTATAAGTGGCCATAAGCACTTATTTGCATCGTAATTCATTGTAAATGCTGCATTTCTAGCAATCTCAGGATTTTCTGTAATTGGCAAACAAAGTTAGATCTTTTTTCTTTTTCTTATTATTCTTATTTTTCTTACTCAAATTGTTCTTATTTTATGTTTCTATTGCTCAAATAAATCACTTATATGATGTCTAAGTTTCTGTCTAGTGTTTTATAATTGAAAAATACTATGCAGTGGTATGTTTAATGACTAAATAGTTTGTAGAAGCCTTCAATACTATTGGGAAATATATTTTCTTATAAAATATTAGCAGGAGTCTCATTTTTCATGATATCTTATTCAGATTTGAAACAGAAACTAATGAGACATGTGGCTTTCAATAAATTTTCTAGATTGCTCCAGGACTCATTTTATGCTTTTTTTCTATCAAATAAAAAAATATTTAAGTGTGTAAAAAAAAATTCAATGCACTTCAGTCTCTATAACTTTTAATATTTTTGAGCATTGTCAAATCTGGTTAATAAAAAGTAAAACCCAAAGGGTCTTCTTTCCAAAGACACCAAAATTATGTTTGTAACACACTGAAGTAGGAAAATGTTACAATAATAAGTTAGGTAGAGCACTTTCAGCTGTGAGTCCCATAATGGGGTGCTGGCTAACAGGTTAAAATCACTTAAGTTGTCAATTACTAAAGCTCTTTTTTACATTATGTGAATTTTGTTGATTATAATGAGAGAACTTGAGTTTAATCATGAGGACGTTTTATTAATCCTTCCATTGTTTAGAGTTTCAAAGATTTCATTGTTCAGCTTTAATTTTATTTGTTTCTTGTTTATGAAAATTAGGCCTAAATAATGGGAAACAAATTATATAGTGCTTCACGCTTAACCCCTTACTGGTAACCCCCTTTTTTGGCATGGAGACAGAAATGACATACCCAAAATAAAAGGTTTTTGCTCATGATTCTTTCTGACTAGATACATATTCAACATATGTTCACAAAGCTGACACTTTAAAGTTTACTGTTCAGGGATCAGAATCACTCAGACTGTTATGATAATAGAGATATATAAGCTCTAACATAAAACAAAAATAAAAATATTAACAAAATATTTTTTCAATGTATTTAAAAATTGTTGATGTAGGAAATGAGTTTGAAAACACAGTGTAGCTAAAGCCACAAGTCTTCCAAAACTTCATAAAAAATGTCATAATCAAATCTGTAAAACTGAATTTTATGAAATATTTTCTAAGGCCATGTCATGTGTGTTTTTAGAGAAGGCTTATCAGATTGATTTATGGCCCTTGTCATCTCTGTAAGATCTCACATGTAAACTCTCCTGTATATTTGTGTGTGTTGGCTTTGCTAAACTCCCGATTAGTTGTATTGTTCTCACCAACGAGTCTTTCACACCTCCCCAGGTATGACACATTATCTGCATTATTCTTTTATCATTATTCTTTTGTTTTATTCCACCTTTATTAGCCTTTATTGTGGTTTTCAGGCTTTTACAAAGCAACAAAGCAGCGATCTCACTTCAGTCTCTCTTTGCATTTAGCCCTTATTTATCAAAAGTCTTACTATAAAATACAACAAAACATTTTCTTACTGACATTAAGTGAATTATTGAGACAAAAATGCACTATGAAGAAGAAAAGCACCTGTTATTATTAGCATTGTAGCTAACGTTAGCATCAAGCTACATCAGACAATTTATGAAATTATTACTACACTTTTACCCAGAATTCACTTTAAACCCGATGGAGTGTTTATAATAACTTCCTTTAGCGATCAGGGTGGAATTTGGTAGTTTACTTTCATTTCAGATGTACATTTTCGATTTTTTTTATAAAACGCCCCAGATCTCAAGAAAATCTCATATCAAGCTTTACTATCGTATCAGCGGGTTTATTATTCAGATATTTTGTGTATACAGAGGTGTTTCAGTGTTTTGTGATAAGATATGAACCAGGAAGTGCACAGGAAGCATGTGACACGCATGTGGCTGTCCGGTTATGACACTCTGAGATTGACGTTGGGAAGGCCCAATCGAGTCTGAGACACACAGCATGAGCTGACACCACTGCAAAGCACACAGATCGCTGGGAGAGGCTGCTTATCATCAGATTGCTTAAATCAGTGGAAAATGAATAGAAATGACGATTCTGTTTGAAGAAATATGAAGTAAACATCAGTAAATATATCCATATATCTCAGCAGATATACATCTTTTGTCTATAAATCCTTATTGACGCTGTTCAGTGAGTCTATGTGAACACAAATAAACCGCTGCTGACGTGACTGAATATGAATGAGTGGTGAATATCTATTCAAAATGTGGCCTAATACGGATTTATTATTTTGCACTCCTGACATAAATCACTAAATATCTGTCACTGCAACAATGCTGGGGTTCCAAATCAATGACCTCATTTTTGAACTTGGTAATTTAAAGAGTTAAAATCTTGGAATTTTTTAAACATTTGGTAGTTTTGATCATGACTGAAGTTGATTAATAGATTTTTGCAACAAAAAAAAAATGAAAAAAAAAATATTTATCTGATACATTTTACAGCAGTTTAATTTAGTGGAGGTTTTCATCCACAACATACCGAAAGGGTAGTGAATATGCCCACAGTGTACTGTTGAGTTTTAGAAAAATTCTAATTTACAGACAAATGTCTTTTTCCCAATAAGTTATGTCGAAATAAAGGACAGGTAACGAATAACAAAATGCATGTTGTTTTATTAAAGGAAAAATATATTATATTTAAAATATAAATTAAAATTTAAATATAGGCATATAATATGAAAATATTGACATTTTGCATATTAATCCATGTAGCCTACCCCTAAAATATGCTACCACTTTTAATGTCTCGATGCAAAGTAAACCACAATTTCTTTTGAATAATATAACACATAATTAATATAATATAAATAATACTGCACACCTTTTAAATGTGTCAAATCTAAAATATGGTTTAATACCATGTAGCTTAGAATATATAAGCACAGACTCAGGCACAGGCTTGACATTTATCCTCGCTTGAATTGTCTAAGAAATGCACATAACTTCATAAATACCTAACTTTCATCTGTGAATATTAAATATTAAATATATTAAATATTTAAACTAAAGTGTTTTTCTTTCATTTTCCGTGACTGAAGCAGTCAAATGTAACACATCACGAGGCTGACGTCTATTTGTGAAAATGTGCTTTGATGCGCTTGTTTGATAACTTGTGGTTAAAGCGCCACTCAGCGGTCAAAAGCTGCAAATGCACTTTACAAACGGCGAGGCAGTAAAAGGGCCTTTTGAATGTCTACTTACTGTACATTAGAAATAATAGTTTAACATTTAAATACATTATTGTGGAAACATCAGATTGGTGGCTAGCGGTACTATCAGTTTTGCTTTGTTTTGGTTTCTTTAGCTTTATAAATATAATTTTTATCTTTTCATTCTTGAACTGTTCTGGATTCCATTCAATTTAAATTATTAGTTTTTGAGGAACTAGGCTATGATTATAGTGTTCACTAATATTTCAGTTTATTTGGTATTATTTCTGGTCTTACACTCTCTACAAACCTTCCGCTGCTCAAAAAGTGAAGAGGATAGGTTAAGCAGTAGCACCAATCAATGAAAGCGTTTTGTACTTAATAAAGCATATTGGTCAATAATATGTTGAGGAACAATGCATAATATACAAATCATGCTACACAAACATTTGCATAAACCCACAATCTAATGCACTTGTTAATGCCAGATCTTTAAAAACAAATACTAGAATGTAAAAATCCAAAATAGTATATTTTCCGGAAAAAATCCGGCATGATCTGGCTTAAATGAACCCTCTGAGGTCTAAGTGGGTTTTGGGGGCCTGGAGAAGTTTTTATAGCCCTGACATTTTAGTGATTTTTCAGTTGCTTATCAACATATACATGGCTAAAGTCTGAAAACACTGCATTTCAGTACAAATTGGGCTACAATAATATGTAAATAGCATGTATGCACATGATTGTGTTTTTGAGAAAACAACATTCATGCCTGGTTAGTGAAAACTAACATTTTGAAGTCACTGAAAAAGGTAATAAAACACATACAGCATATTTGTTCACAAGACTGTCAAACCTGGAGCTTGTAGCCTAGAATTTTTGAAAATCATCTTCTTTACTCACTCACAGAAAACAATAGATTGATTTAAAATTTCTAAGACACTTTTGTTTGTTTCAACTATCATGAATATCTTTGTGACAAAGGGATAATTACAAAGGAGACAAAAGCATAATGAGCCTTTCAGTCAGGTGTGGGACTGAGAGGAAGAGTTACAAGAAAGAATCTGAGGACAAAAATGTATATATTTTAATGTTTGAATTTTATTTAGAATATATCTAATTATCCCACAAAATAACTTGAGATTCACTGTTAAACAGTTAAACAGTTTATTACAATCAAAAGCTGACTTTCAAAGCTGAATTTTTAGCATCATTACTCCAGTCACACGATTTGATATATATAGTTATTCTCCTAATTATTATTGATGTTAAAAGGGCTGATTATTTTTCATTTTTTTTATAAATTGAAAGAACAGCATCGTTTGTAACATTAATGCATTAATCGCTTTTTATTTATCCTCATGTACTAAAAGTTTTAATTTCAATAAATACTGATTCTAAGCTTTTGAATGGTATAGTGTCAATTGTTACACTTTGTGTAAAACTGAAGTAATGATGCTTAAAATTTAGCTTTGATCACAGGAATAAATTGAATTTTAAAATATATTTAAATAGAAAACAGTTATTCGAAATAGTAAAAATATTACTGCTTTAGCAAACTGGTATTGACTGGTATTGTGTCATGTTACAAATAAATAAATGAACATCACATAACTAGCATTTCCAAAGTCTATATTGTTCATGTGCTCTCAAATAAACTAAATTATAAACTACATTATTAACATTATTTTGATGGTCACTGTTACTAGTAGTAGAGTAGAACATGATGTGAATGAAACTTCATAATGTTTTACCTGATTATACATTTAGTCAGGAATTATAGTCTAGAAAAAGTCTAACTAGTAAAATGTGTACATATTATGTGAAAACTAATACAAGTAGATTAATAAAAAAATGATCATAAATGTTTATGGTCTCTACTGGATAAAGCACTTAATTCTTTTTCTGAGGAAATCTAAAACTCAAATCCTGAGATAATCCTCAGTGCATCTTCTTGGAGTGAATTATGTCTTATTCTCTCCTCTCAGCTTGAAGCAAACAGTAAAATAAAAAACTAGTCTCTGCTTTGTTTTCTGTTGTGTGGTCGATTTGTAGGCATTTTTCATGCAAACTGTCCCTTTGACCACCTGTTTACACGCTGTGAGCTTCATGTGGAACATTATAATATCAATAGCTGTTAAGTGCGTGGGCTTGGTTGCATTAGATATAATGATGGGAGACGTGAAAGACAAACATCGCATTGTTTTCATATGAATTACTAAATATGTATTTGAACCCTTATGCTTGTTTGGAACGTTTTCGACCACTAGGGGTAAAGTTGAGTCTTATTTTGGCAACAACTTTTTCTGTGTTTGAGCTAATGGAATGATTTTGGTGACAAATCTTATTTTGACCCATATTTTGGGAAAATGAAATTGAAAATTTTCAAAAACTCAACGGTACACTGTGGACAAATTCTCTACCCTTTCGGTATGTTCGTGGATGAAAACATCAACTAAATTAAACTGCTGTAAAAATGTATCAGATAAATATTTTTTTTCTATTTTTTGCATAAGTCTATAAATCAACCTCGGTCCTGATCAAACCTACCAAATGTTTTTTTTAAATCCAAGATTTTAACTCTTTAATTACCAAGTTCATAAATTATGTCACTGATTTGGGAAAAAACACACAAAATTACATATTTTCAATATTAAAAGTGATTGTGGACTGGATTTTTTTTACCTTTTATCACAGTCTTGAGCATGTCAAAGATTTGGCTTTAATGCTTTGTTAGTTTTGTGGCAGCATTAGATTTAAAAAATTCTCAAATTCTTTCTCTAATTTGTTGTTGGTGGCTGTTTTTGCCCCATTGACTTCCATTATAACGCCTTTTTTTATTGCAAAGCCATGACACCATATAATCATGCATTCTTGATTGTTTGTGGTTTTCCCTTTTGGGAAGATGTAATTTTGATATTTTTACAGTTGATCACTAGGTGGGCCATTAACCCTTTAGATAGGCCTGTGCAAATAAGGCTTAGTTCTGGCTTTGTATATGGTGTTATATGAGTATAACAGCAAATTATAGTGTTTGTGTGTGTGAGATTCTTGACTGTTGGTGGGTTTTCCCTGTTGGGAAGACATAGACATTTGTTATTTTTTAAACAATTGATCAATAGGTGGGACCTTTAACCCTTTGGATAGGCCTGTGCAAAAAAAGGCTTAGTTACTGGCTTGTATATGGGGTTATATGGAGTGTAAAAGCAAAAATTAGTGTGTTTGTGTGTGTGTGTGTGTAAGAGAGAGAGAGAGAGAGAGTGTGTGTGACAGAGACCTTTCTTTACCTTGATGTATTTGAGAAAATCAAAATGTACACCTCAGCTCTCAGAACTACATGGAGTAAACAATAAAAGCACCTGCTGCCTTTGATGTTGAAAAAGTATGGATGGCCTATGTGTGAAATGCCTATGTGTGTAAAACCAGTTTAAAACCTTAAAATCTTTAAAAAAAATACACTTTTGTTTACTCCATGTAGTTCTGAGAGCTGAGGTGTACATTTTGATTTTCTCAAATACATCAAGGTAAGTGCTAGGTCTCTGTCACACCATCTCTCTCTATTCTCTTCCACACACACACACAGAATATAATATGCTGTTAGACTCCATATAGCTTTCTATACAAGTCAGAAATTAAGCTTTTTTTGCACTGGCCTATCTAAAGGGTTAATGGTCCCATCTAGTGATCAACTGTAAAATAACTAATGTTACCTCTTCCCAACAGGGAAAACCACCAACAATAAAGAATCTCACACACACACAAACACTATAATTTGCTTTTATATCATATAACTCCATATACAAGCCAGAAACTAAGCCTTTTTTGCACAGGCCTATCTAAATGGTTAATGGTCCCACCAAGTGATCAACTGTAAAAATAACTAAGTTTTACCTCTTCCCAAAATGGAAAACCACAAACTATCAAGAATGCATGATTACATGGTGTCATGGCTTTGCAATCAAAAAATCGTTATAATGAAGTCAATGGGCAAAACAGCCCCATTTGAGGGAGAGAGAAAAAAATCTAATGCTGCACAAAACTAAAAAGCCAATGTTGTTACTAATCTTTGACATACGCCCAATACTGTTATAAAGTAAGAAAAAAAAAATCCAGCCACAATTAATTTTATATTGAAAATAAGTCATTTCTGTGTGTTTTCACATCATTTATGAACTTGGCAATTAAAGAGTTTAAATCTTGGATTTTTTTAAACATTTGGTAGTTTTGATTAGGGACCTGAAGTTGATTAACAGATTTACTGAAAAAATTGAACAAAAATATGAATCTGATATATTTCTACAGCAGTTTAATTGAGTGGATGTTTTCATTCAACATAACGAAGAGTAGTGAATTTGAACAATGCACAAGGGTTAAGTACATTTTCAGATTTTAAGGATGTAATAAAGTTGTATTCTAATATTGTTGTTTTATTATGTTATTTGATCTCAATTTAGAAAACAAAATATAATTCCAGTCAGTTTGCAAACTGTCCCTTTGCAAACCTGGCGGTAGTTTCAGTTAACAACTTCACACGACTGTCTTGCAGTTAACTACTTTCTATAACATCTCACTGTTACAGATTCATCATGCAGCTTAAAGCATCATGGTTAGAATCTCTCTATAGTCTATTCTAATACATCAACACAGTTTCACTGATGATTCACCACCAACTCTAAACCCAGGATAAACAGTAAACCCAGGATAGAGCGGCTGAGTGAATGTGGTCTGGACTGTGTGGATGAGGCTCATTGTGTCAGAGACGCTGTAGAAGGAAAGAGTTCCTGCACTGGGATCCACATACACTCCTATTCTACTGCTGGACACCACAGGGAGTTCAGTGTGTTTGTCATTGTGTCTGAATATGTATCTTTTAGGAGAGCAGTACAAACTCCAGGACTGATCATTACATCCAAACTCAGACTGAACACCCAGTCCTTTCCTACTGATGCTCTTATATGACACTGATATAGCCTACCATCTCGTCCCACTCCACTCAGTCTCCCAGTAACACCGTTTACACACATCTCTTTACACAACACCTGATACACAACATCAAATCTGTCTGGATGATCAGGATATGGCTGTTTCTTTATTACACCTGTCACCTCTCTGTTCTCCTCAGACAGAATGAGTTGAGTGTTTGCTGTGTTTGGATCCAGTGTGAGCAAACGGACATCTGAAAACAAGAACAGCGACATTAATAACAACAACAATCACTACAGCTGTGTGTGGGTTGTGTGTGTATGTGTGGTTTTTATCGTACATTTCTTTAGTCCAGGAATAATCATGAATGCATCTCCATGATCCACTCTAGAATACACACACAGAGTCACATTCAGTCAGTAAGCAAACTTTTCAAACCCTTTCAATCGGTCACGCTTCAATGTTACATCAGTAAAACTGGGATCTCGCTAAAGAGACTTTGAGTGTTAACAAAACAAGCCAATGAATATTGCCGGTGTAAGATTTTCATCCTGCACCCTGCCGCAGCTGGTATTAAAGGAGATCATGCGCAGTCACACATTCAGCTTTTGCTTCAGAGTCGAGCCTTCAGCTTCCTGAGCAGAGTGTCATCAAGACAGCCTTTTGGCGAGTGTTGGCGTTACCATGCTCAATGGGAGTTGCCAGTGCTGCTGCTTTATCTCAGCATGCTGCAGCTTCCCATTCTGATGTTGCGTTTAAGGCTCTTCTATATCAAACAAGAGGAGTATCCCTCTCCATGCCCCATTCTAGTTCCTCCTTCAAGAGGATGGCTACTGAATCATGGTCAGGGTGATTTGAGGATTACGTTGAGTGGCTTCCCTCGGAGTGAGTCTCCATGGGCCCTCACCTCTCCAGCACAGCTGCTTCGCTGGTGTACTCGATGCGGATGTGGTGCCCCAGACAGAGTGGGACCCAGCACTGCATCCGCCCACCAGCAGAAGATCGCTTCTATTATGAGCTGCATACCAGCACCTACATTTGAAATACGAACTTGAGAGGTGCAAAAGAGCGTGACATGTGAATGGCCCCTAACTGTTCTCTTGCTCCACCCACACGCTACAGTGGAGACAACATCAGAGACAGAGGCCATTATCACTAATCTTTATCCCTCTTCAAAATATGAGTTTAAATTGGCACTAATATGGGAATACTTTTTGTATAGAAAAGACAATGCTTATTTGTCCTTGAAGAAAGACACAGTTTGCAAAAACTGTGGTCGGAAAGTGGCTGCAAAACTAGGTAACGTTGAACATGTTTACCTATTCAGAACATCATCATCCTGTGCAGATACCCATTTATAATTTGTTTAATGCATTATGATTTTTGTGCTGGAGTGAAGCACAGAATCCAGTCATGACAATGAATTTACAGTAGCTAGCTACTCTTTAAAAACAAAGCTGTAAAATAATGACTAAAGCCCTGCAATATTAATATATAGGCTAATCTGTTTGTTTTGCATGTCTCTGTGTGAATGAGGGGTGTTGTCATGAACTACATACTCTGGTATGTGCCGTGGCTTTTAAGTGGCAGGTTTAACAGTGCCTGCTGTCTCACTATCTGAGGATGTGAACACAAACACTGAGAGCCTCACTGAGAGAACATTCAATAATAATTTCATCATTTTATTTGAGAAAACCACTGTCAAAACAAATACATTGACACTGAAAGCTCTTCAATACAACCGCCAAATAAAAGTCTGCTTTTTAACTCAAAGAAATTGACAGAAATTATGATAGTACTATAATGTAGCCTACTTCTAAAATAATAATAATAATAATTTACAATTTAGTCCAGTCACTGCGTAACGTCTCCTGTTCTCTCCTTCAGGGCATGAGGGTTACAAACGTAACCGAACGTCCTTTGATTAGTTAATTCGGTCACACTTTGTTTTAAGGTCAAATTATTGGCATTAACAAATTATAAAACTCCTTTATAGTAAGGTAGTTGTTAAGTTTAGGTATTGGGCTAATGTTAGTGCAGTAATGCACTACTTTGTAGCTTTACTATAATTTGATTGCTTTTTTAGTAATGGAGTAATTTAATGCATTATACTCTTCAAGATAATAATTAGAGTACAGGTACAAGCTGAGGTCTCTATGCGTTACTGCCGCGATTACATTGCTGACAGAATGCAGTGTTTTATAATCTAGATATAAAAGGAAGAAGCACTACGCAATGTCAAATCAAGTGCCAGTGGATTAGAAGCCTGCTCCACGAGACCCGACGCAACAAAGCACAGTGCGGGACAAGATGAGCGAGTGCTGCTGCTGGCTAGACATTTGTGTTTGTGTACACGGATCTGGGAAAATAAAATGTTTCAGGACTCCTGCAAAATAGAATTATCCAAACATAAAATATCTAAAACAAATAAATTGATATTGATCTACTGCACAAAAGCAACATGAACTAATATAAAATATAAAGCGAATAACAGGTGCTAGCATATACATAGATTCTATTTAGGCTATAGAGCTCGGCGTAGACGTCATGGAATGGTGCATTGTGGGTAACGGCGCCATTTTAGAGGCATCATAAAGCAGGTTTGTAATAAGATAATAGCCAGTCTCCAGAAAAAGTTATAGAACGTGACAAAAAAGTTGCCTATACCTATAATGAACAAACTTATTAATGAAGCCAAACAACGCTACTTAAAAAAAAAGAGGTTGTAGGCGGAATCGATCCCTAGAACACATGAAAGTTTGCCAAGCCTCAGTTTCCCTGATAATTTATCCTACGGGTCTGTGGAGTGAGCTTACACCTCCGATCAATTTAAAATGTCACTTTCACTTTTAAAAGTCACTGGAGGCTCACCTGCAGATCACAAATGGATCTGCAAATTAAGCGTGGAGAAACAATCTTTCTCACTAAGGAAATGTTAACATTAACCAAGCATCAGTGGTGACACACACACACACACACACACTTATCAGATTCTGCGAGCTATGAAGCTTGTCTATGGGTTTGTTACACTTCAGGAGTAATACTCACCTATCATACTTGCAAAATCCACTGTTTTCCTCCGGTAGTTCTGTAATCCGGTATAATATTGAGGAACATTCACCTCAGACACAACCCACCATTCACCAAAACAAGACGCTTAACTTCCTATTTTGCGATCGTTCAAGTTTTTTTTTTTTTTTTTTTTAAACAAGTTGTTCAAATTTGTTAAATACAGTCAGCACAAAAATATCAAAAACAAATTAAGTTCAGGATTGGGTCAAAAGAAAATGTTTAAACAAAAAATACAGACACTAAACTGACTCCTTACTGGCCAAAAACTAGAGAAAGCGTAATGTGTTTGTGTCTGAGTTTGTGTGTGTATGTGTGAGAGAGAGAGAGTAGAGAGACCATACACAACATGTCTCACCATAACTATGTATTATAATATTATCGAAGGTGATGGTTTCCCTCCGTACAGCGCTGCACCCAAGCCATCTGGTGATTTCAGACACCTTGTGTTTTTTTTCCAAGTAGGAAAATGTTGAAAACTAATATGATTCACTGGGCGTTTGCCCTGTCGATCATGAAACCGATTACAGCAGTTCACAATACAGCAATACTGAACCATTTTCCAAAATTAATGACCAAATGACCAAGCGTTACCTAATGCCTACTATACAGTACATCTACTTCTGTCATGCGACTCCCACAATGCATTGCGACGTGGCATAGCGATCCCGACCTCTATAGCGTGTTTGCTGGGTTGAGCAATGCAGTGGTTGAAATTTGCATGCTCACAAATCCTCTCATTATAGCACACAAACTGTAGACATTAGGAAAGTTCATTATGCATATATTTATTTTCTTATAAAAGATTTTTGTGAGATTGCGATTAATTGAGATGTCTTTTGAGATTATAAATGCATCAGCTTTGCTGGCACTCTGCCAAACCATGAACACAGCAGCCTATGCTTGCTTTAATTAAAATTTACAGTGTTCAGTAAATGTTGATGATTTAATAACAAATATTTATCGGGAGCATGTATTGCTGAGATTTTTAAAAAATCATGGAGAAAACATTTAATATAACTAGTAAAGTAACTAATCAGAACAGTAAGCGTGGTTACTTTTAAAAGAGTTATCAGTCTTCAGTAATTTGATTAAGTTTTAGAGTAACTTGCCCAACACTGATTAGGCATGTAGAATATGTGCTTTATAAGTACTAATAAACAGCCAATATATTAATAACATGCTTCTAATAATAAATTAGTTAATAGTGAGAATTGGTCCTTATACTAAAGTGTTATCCTTGATTCTGTTCACCTGTGTTCGATATTTATACACATTTGGTCTGTGTATTTTCATTTGTTCCCTTTCAGTTCTTCTGTTTATTGTTATGTGTGCCGTTTCCTTGTGTTTTTTGAATCTCCCTCTACTCCTGGAATTACAATTAACCCCTTACTAGTAACCCCCCTTTTTGGCATGGAGACCAAATTACATACCCAAAAATAAAAGGTTTCTGCTCATGATTCTTTCTGACTAGATACATAATCAACCTTTGTTCACAAAGCTGACACTTTAAAGTTTACTGTTCAGGAATCAGAATCACTCAGACTGTTATGATAATAGAGATATATAAGCTCAAACATAAAAACAAAAATAAAAATATTAAAACATATGTTTTAAATGTATTTAAAAAATGTTGATGTAGGAAATGAGTTTGAAAACACAGTGTAGCTAAGGCCACAAGTCTTCCAAGACTTCATAAAAAATTTCATAATCGAATCTGTAAAACTGTGAATTTTATGAAATATTTTCTAAGGCCATGTCATGTGTGTTTTAGAAGAGCTAATCAGATTGATTTATGGCCCTTGTCATCTCTGTAAGATCTCACATGTAAACTTTCCTGTGCTCTTTGTGTATGTTTCACTGTTGAAAACTGCCGAATCATGATTGTATTGTTCTCACCAAAGCGGTTCTTTCACACCTCCGCTAAGTATGACACATTATCCATTATTCTTTTATCATTATTCTTTTGTTTTTATTCCACCTTTATTAGCCTTGATTGTGGTTTTCAGGCTTTACAAAGCAACAAAGCAGCGATCTCACTTCAGTCTCTCTTTGCATTTAGCCCTTATTTATCAAAAGTCTTACTATAAAAATACAACAAAACATTTTCTTACGACCTTACTGAATTATTGAGACAAAATGCATTATGAAGAAGAAAAGCACCTGCTATTAGTAGCATTGGTGCTAACGTTAACATCAAGCTACATCTGACAATTTATGAAATTATTAGTACACTTTTACTCAAAACTCACTTTAAACCCGATCGAAGTGTTTATAATAACTTCCTTTAGCGATCAGGGTGGAATTTGGTCGTTACTGTTGTAAAATATGTTATTTGTAGCCTTTTTCATCAGCTGCACAAGTTAGCATTTCCGATGTACATTTTCGATTTTTTTTATAAAACGCCCCAGATCTCAAGAAATTCTCATACCAAGCTTTACTATCGTAATCGCGGGTTTATTATTCGGATATTTTGTGTGTACAGAGGTGTTTCAGTGTTGTTTTGGCCAGATAACTACCAGGAAGTGTGCAGGAAGCATGTGACACGATGGGGCGTGTCCAGATATGAAACTGTAAGATTGACGTTTGAAAGACCCAATCAGAGTCTGAGTCACACACCCGACGAAGCTGTGACTACTGCACGCACACACAGATCGCTGGGAGAGGCTGTTTATCATCTGATCGCGAAATCCGTGGAAAATGAATAGAAATGCGATTCTGTCTGAAGAAATATGAAGTAAACATCAGTAAATATATCCATATATCTCCGCAGATATGCATCTTTGGTCTGTAAATCCTTATTGGCCTGTTCAGTGAGTCTATGTGAACACAAATAAACCGCTCTTGACGTGACTGAATATGAGGGAGTTGTGAATTTCTATTCAAAATGTGGCATAATCGGATTTATTATTTTGCACTCCTGACATAAATCACTAAATATCTGTCACTGCAACAATGTTTTATCAAAATATTGGTCAAATATCGAGCTTGAGTCTTTAAACTTTCCATTGATGCACAGTTTGTCCAGATGAAGTAAGACAGTGATGTTTAATGTGCTGTGAAAGTGAAACAATAATAAACTGGGGCCGTCAGCGATGTTTGCACGCATAAGGGGTTAAAGGATGTTTCATTCTAATCTATCTCCGTTCACCTATCTCACACAAGAAACCTGACAGAATTACCGGGCCTTTTGTTGTTGGCACTTAACTCTGCTCACATACTCGAGTGCTGTCAGTCAAGTTGTCATTTAAAATCTGAACATCATTGGTAGCGTAATTGTTTGAGTGATTATGCACACAAAATGTCATTTCATTTGTTGTTTGTTAATTTTTCAATATAAAACTTGGTTAAGTGTTTTATGTGCATGTACTTTTTAACATCTCCAGCACATTATAACAATACTGTTATAAAACTGATAACCATGATAATTCTTGTCACTGTTACCGTGATAAGAAATTTTCATACTGTTACATCCCTAAACTAGGCCTATAGGTAAACATCTGTTAATTCTCACAAATAACTTTTATAAATTTAGGAAATAAATACAGTTTAATAAAAAAAATTGTTTGTAATATGTTAAGATGGAAATGCTTTCTTGGTTAATCAAAACTCTGCCTGATCAACATACTTGAGTGTGTCCAGCATGTAGTTTGGATCCTCCAGTTTTCTCTGAGCAGCTTAACTCCTGAATCTCCAGGGTGATTGTAGCTCAAGTCCAGCTCTCTTAGGTGTGAGGGGTTTGAACTCAGAGCTGAAGATACATAATGACAACCTTTCTCTGTCACCATACAGCCAGATAATCTAAAGACACACACACACAACAACAGTCAAATGATTTCAACATTTGTACCCTATTCAGCCATTTATTAAGTATTAAGACACACTCTTGCAGTTTAAATCTAGATTAAAGACCCATCTCTTTAACCTGGCTTACACATAACACACTAATATGCTCTTAATATCCAAATTCATTAGAAGAATGGCATCTCGCTAATAATTGTCTGTTTTTCTCTTGTTCGATGTCACCGTAGCACCAGATCCAGTCTGTATCCAGATCAGAGGGTCACTGCAGTCACCCGGATCCAGTGCATATCCAGACCAGATGGTGGATCAGCACCTAGAAAGGACCTCTACTGCCCTGAAAGACAGCAGAGACCAGGATAACTAGAGCCCCAGATACAGATCCCCTGTAAAGACCTTGTCTCAGAGGAGCACCAGGACAAGACCACAGGAAACAGATGATTCTTCTGCACAATCTGACTTTGCTGCAGCCTGGAATTGAACTACTGGTTTGTCTGGTCAGAGGAGAACTGGCCCCAACTGAGCCTGGTTTCTCCCAAGGTTTTTTCTCCATTCTGTCACCGATGGAGTTTGGTTCCTTGCGCTAGCCTCTGGCTTGCTTAGTTGGGGTCACTTCATCTACAGCTATATCATTGACTTGATTGCAGATAAATGCACAGACACTATTAGAAGAATGGAAGAACTTTGATTTCAACATTTGTACCTATTCAGCCATTTATTAAGTATTAAGAAAATAACTTTACACAAAGTTATTAAGCGTAATCCGTGATGTCATTTTACTGAACAGAGATTACATCACTGAATTCAATGATGAACTGCCTTTAACTATGATTTTGCATTATTGACACAGTTTTTCTAATGCATGTTGTTCAGTTGCTTTGAGCAGTGTATTTTGTTTAAAGCTATATAAATAAAGGTGACTTGACTATTATTTATTTGTAACCACAAGTAATTTCCAGTGACTAATTGAAAAATTGTTTGTTTTATTTTTTAAAGGAAATTATATAATTAATTATAATTATTAAATCTATAATTTAAACATAAATATAAAATATATTATTTTGAAATTTTATTTTTAAATGTTTTAATTGAAATGAAATAAGAAAAAATAATTTGTATATTTTAAAATACAATATTAATTGCAAAAAACTTCAAATGCATTACTTTAAAATGAATTTCATTACTAAATTATTTCCTAATTTTGGCTCAAATACCTTTAAATTCTCACTTTAATGCAGCAGTTGTTGAGATGATTTATAAACAGTTCTCATTTACAGTTAGGAAAAATCTTGGCACGTGTTGCATATTCAAACTCAATTTATGAGTGGCCCAAACTCATTATGTGTTTAGTGTGGAGCAGCATTTGCTGCAGAGTGGCACTCTCAGCCCGAGGCTTCTGTTGGAAGGCTAGTCTGCAGACCGCCATTTTCAATGGATAGACTTCATCTGCTTCAGGGCACCAACCTAACCACCCTATCTGCACAGGAGGCTAGTCTCATAAAACTGGTTCCCTTAAGCCCCTTTCACACTGCCATTCCGGCAAATACAGGGTAAAGTGTTCCTGTAATTGTTCCCTGGTCGCTAGATTTGGCACATTCACACTGCCAGTGTTGACCCGGTATATGTCGCGTGCTTTCACACACAACCCTGAAGATCCCGTAAGCGACCGCTGACATCAGCGCGTGGCGTGTAATGTACTGAGTCGACAACGCTTCTTGGCACATTATACTTTAACTGAAGCAAGCAAAGCGATCTTGCAGCCAGCCGGAAAGTGAGGAACTAACTGATCTCTGCTTCATTACAGTTTGCACATGTGTTTTCGTCGCAATGTTGATCTTCCTTCAAAACAGCGGTAAAAGGTCGGCGATAAGCGGCTCATCACTCGATACCGAATTAGATCTGGCTTTTGTTCACACAGCCGTTCGGATCGAATTACGCATGTTACTATGTCCCGACCGGTTGATTCGTAATCAATTCCGGAGCGTGGTTGCTTTACACAGAAGCGACCCAGGCAATGTTACGGGAATATTGGGTCCGGCTGCAGTGTGAAAGGGGCTTTAGTAGGTCACCTGGCGGTGCATAAGGGGCTGGAGCCCAATGTTTTCAGTAAAGCCGAATGTTTTAATTACCACCATACCATCAATGAGTTTTCATGCCCAATAAAGTAATTTATATTAGAATTTAAATAATTAAATAAATAAATATATATCTCCACGACTCTCCGCTCTACAGTGTCTGTCAATTTACGTGTTGTCATTCACACCTGATGAAAAGTCTAGTGCTTCTCACTGACAAAAAAAAAAGTGAGATAGAGACAAAGTCAGCATATGTGTCAGGACACAAGGGATAAACTTTAAATAAACATTTTAAATTTGTTTTTTTGTTTTTATTGTTTTTGTATATTTTAAACAAGGTAAATCTTTCTGATTTATTAAAATAAAAGTCACATACATGGATTTTTCTGGGCTAAGTCCCGGATCTCCACTCACCCTAGAACCACCCTGGCTCCCTATTCCTTTAAAGCAAAGCCTGGGATTTTACCCATAAGAAGAACGCGATAGATGACGGCTCGATCCAGCTAAAGATATAATTTAATAATATATAATCACTAATACATAATATATAATCAGACAAAGGTATCAAAGCTGCTCAAAATATTACAGCATAAGCCCATTTGTTTACCTTCAAACAAAATAGGCCTACAAAAAATGTATCTTAATTTTGTAATAGACAAGATAAAAATAATAAAAATATGTTATTATTAGCCTATCAGAAAATCTCTTTATTTCTTTTTTCATATTTTGATTTGTTGTTAAATCAAACTTCAGTCATTAAAATAAGGAAATATTGATCCGAGAGATGATTATTCAAAAATAACAATAATAAATTTTGATCTATAGCCTAAACGAGTCTTGGGTCTGAGTTAGTTAGCACTATATTGTAGACAGATTGGAAATTAATACTAATAAACATGCCACTAAAATTAAAGCCTATCCATTTAAATACATTTAAAACAGCGTTTAGATCCTTGTTTATGTCAGACTGTGGTGACAGCAGCAGACTTATCACTCACAAAATGTACCATCTATAATACGGAAAACATATCTTTTTTATAACATATGTTGTTATAACAAGTAAAGTGTCTCGTTCCCTCTGGGAACTAGGGTTACATGTGTAACCTGGAGACATTCCCCTTTAAAAATTGAGCTGTGTCAAAGCTCTATGGGAATGAGAATTCCCAAACCAATTTTTTTCAGGATTACTAGAAGCTTCCAGGAAGGTGAGTTGGAGCTTGTTGGAGCTAAACTTTGCAGGAAGTAGCCCTCCAAGAGCTAATTAAGCTGTACTGAAAACCGGTAACAACCTTTTATACAATCACTATTCATATCTAATCATATTAATCTGTATATGCTTTAATTTGGTAATATTACAAGGACATACTAAATTTCTTTTTTATTTTAATGCAGCTGATCCATTATCTATCCAGTATGTTCCAATAAAATCTCTTGGACCATCTCAAAGCGTAAATCAACACTTTCTTTTTCAGTAAAGTCATTAACTGTATGCTTTGATTACATCACACCTGGATTATTATAATGGCCTGGCTGCAGGTGGTTCAGAAGGTCAACCGGCACCAAAAGCAGTATTTCTCGAGTTTTAGCGTCTCTTCATTGGCTTCCTGCCATTGAAAGAATACTTATTGTTTTCTTATTGTTTAACTTATTGTTATAACCAAATAAGGTTGGACCATCAGACAATGCTATTGTCCATCATCAATGGCTGACAGACATAATGATGTTAAGCTGCTAACGTGATTCATCCCTTCTCCCAATCCACCACATCCCAGTACCATGTTTGTAAAGGAAATTAATTGTACTATGGAACCCTTAAAGGAATAAATAGCCTACGAGATGGGAGAATAAAATCTCCATCGTCCGATGCCAATTTGGTAGATCTAGCCCAACCCTATTTTTAAAGCTCTTAATGGACACCCCATCTTATATTTCTGATCTTGTTATTTTTTTTATTTTTACTTTTTTCATTTAACACCTAAGTCTCAGATAATAAATGCTAATAAAATGTTATTACATGTCCCTTGGTTACAACTTAAATTAAAGGAGACAGAGCATTTGCATAAGCTGCGCCATGTTTGTGGAATCAGTTGCCACCTGATTCCACAAACATTTTCTATTTTCAAGTCCAGACACATTTTTACTTTCTGCCTTTCCAGACTATTAATTGAATGTGAAACTGTTGTTGTTGATGTTAATATTACAATTGAATAATTATTGTTGTTGTTTTTTACTCCATTTTAAAATTTGCTGTATTTTATTATTGGTCAATAAAACCAATAATAAAAAGTGCTTTATTACAGCACTTTTGTCAGTGTAATGATGAATTTTAAATTTTCTCTATAAATAAACGTACTATATAATTGCAAAACCTCGAACAATATAAACACAATGTAATTCCATAGAGAATCATAGCAGTTTAATTGTTAATAATAAACTTAATGCAAAAAGGAAAAAGCATTTGAACTCAAACCTCAGTGTCTCCAGTTTGCAGTCTGGACTCTTCAGTTTATCAGAAAGTAATTCGACTCCTGAATCCTTCAGGTCATTGTTGGTCAGGTCCAGCACTCTCAGGGACGTTGGAGTGTGAGGGTATTAGAACTGAAGACAATTTCTTACAACATTGAGTAGTGAGATCACAGTTATGAAGCCTGTGTAGGAACAGCAATATTATTGCTTATTAGGTAGGGTATATAATATGCAACTTTTACCAGATGATTTTTACCTAAAATAATTTTATCTTCATAAAACATCAAACCAGTATTTATTTAATTTATGATGAATTTAGGCTGTTCTAATGATTACTATATTGACTTATCACACAATATTCGGACATAACCTAAAAGTTTTGGTGATGCAATATCCTGTCCATTATCATTATTTACATGCCTGTTTGTTAAAAAAAAATCCTTTATATTTTGTCATCTTGTCTGCTCTTTGTATCTCTCTATCTCAGACAGCTCCTCTTCACATACACTTTGTTATATTATCATTTTAACCCTTAAATAAATTTCCTTTGACTGGCATCAGCTGGTCAATGCACTGAATTAACACCAGCTTTAGCATTACCCAGGTGACACGGTAATGCTGAAGCTGGTAGAGCCTACAGTAAAGTGTCACTCAAAGTTAAATTAATATTGACACCTTGTTTCATTCATGAATTATTCAATGTTGTTAAGCATATTTGTTGAATGATCAGTGTAATCATGACTCATAAAGACTATCCTTTGCCATCACCTACTGGTGTAACAATATAACTGCATTGACTAACAGCCTGTCTAGCACACACAGAAACAAGTCTTAAAGGGTTAGTTCACCCAAATAGTAAAATGATGTCATTAATAACTTACCCTCATGTTGTTCCAAACCCGTAAGACCTCTGCTTTATCTTGGGAACACAGTTTAAGATAGAGAGAGAGAGAGAGTTCAAAACAAAGCAGTTTGTGATATCCGTTCTGAACAATCATTCGATATAACCGGATCTTTTGAACCAGTTTACCAAATCAAACTGAATCCTTTTAAATGATTCGTGTCTCCAATAAGCATTTATCCAAAATTACTTAATCTGTTAACTTTTTTAATTTTATTAGATTTATAAAGTTATTGGCTTCTAAAGTAAGAGTCGACTCTGAATCGCTGAAAGCGAGTCGTTATAGATTTCAAATCTTTTGCCCATCTCTATGTATGCGTCACTAGAGCACTTTGCATAATAATCTCGCCTACCGTCTTGGGAGAAACGGAACTCTGACCGCCCCACCCCACACACAGACGCTCTGGTTGGTGTGATAGCATCATGTCGAGGAGACAGTGTGTTTTTAATTGTAAAGGCAAGTTTGTTTTATTTTCACTGCCAAAGAATGAAGATCAGAAGAACCAATGGCTAAAATTCAGTTTTACCACAATACCAGAGCAGTACAACAAATCCCTTTCACTGATGACTGCTTTTCTAATCTCGTGAGTACAAGGCAGGATTTTCAAAGCGTTTGGCCATAAAGATGGTTCATTACCAATTTTATTTAGACCAACGAGCATCACCGAATCACAACGCAAGTATGATTATGAAGTTATGTGTTTGTTTTCTCCCGAGCGTCTTATCCGATATGTGTGCTGTCTGCAGCCTTTGTCTTTACAAACCGTCATTAAAATGAACTGTAACTCCTTGAAGAGACATGAGAGAGATATCTATAGAAAGCTTGATATGTCTACTTTAAAACTAAACAAGTGCTGCCAAAAATCAATATTCTGTGATAAAGTAATCCATATGAAAACAACGCAATGTCTGTTTTTCATGTCTCCCTTCATTATATCTAATGTGACCAGCCTCAGATGAACTCGCTATTCAGATTCAAACTGAGCGGCTTGAATACACCCACACAGAAGAAAAAGCAGCAAGACTGTTCAAGTTTTTTATTTTACTGTTTGCTTCAGATGAGAGGAATAAGACATAATTCACCCCAAACAGATGCTAACGCATAGTTTACCGTGAAGTGTGTAAGGAACAACCAATCAAAACTATATCAGTTGACCAATCAGAACACAGTATCCTACCCAAAGGTGGGGTTTAAGGAAACTGAATCTTTTGAACAGCTTCGTGCGAACCGTTTGGGGATCTCTGAGAATTGAGGTAATTTTAAAATGATATTTTGACAAAATGACAATGTTTTTTAACCTTGGATGGATTTAAACCCTAATGTACAGGACTTATAAACAGTGATAGGAAGCTTAGAATTTTCATCTTACTGGCTCTTTAATTGTGGCTGACAGATTTGGTGAACTGGTTCAAAAGATCCGGTTACATCGAATGATTCAACCGGATATCACAAACTGCTTTGTTTTGAACTCTATTCTAACTGACCCTCTGATGTCACATGGACTACTTTGATGATGTTTGTCTTACCTTTCTGGACATGGACAGTTTAAACAGTTTCAATGGAGGGACTGAGAGCTCTCGGACTAAATCTAAAATATCTTAAACTGTGTTCCAAAGATCTTACCAAAGAGGTCTTACTGGGTTTGGAACAAGATGAAGGTATGTTATTAATTACATAATTTTGCTATTCGGGTGAACTAAACCTTTAAATATGGCTGTCATAATAACAATTTTCTGGACAATAAATTGTCCAAGAAATTATGTGATAAAGCGATAATATTGTCATTCTAAGACCAGTTTCTACAATATATTGATAATGGCATAATAATGCGTACACCTTTTCAAAGATCAATAAACTTTTATTCTATTTTATTTTATAGGAGATTCAGAGCAAGAAATACCAACATGTTGACTTTGTGTGGCTTAGAATTTATAAATTTTGTGTTATATTATGTTTATATTCCAGTTAGGGATGCTCATATTGACCGCTTAACGTTAACTAAAGTAAACATTTTGACCGATGAAGGGGCCGTTCACATCACATCACGTCTTTTTGTGCTCAAGTTCATTTTTTCAAATGCGGTATACGTGCTCATAATGGAAGAGAGCGGCGCGCGACTTGTTTTTCCAGGCGATCCGCACCACATCGAGTTAAAACATCTCAGCTTTTCAGAATGACGATGTGCACCAGGTCATGTGACAAGAACCAACTCAATCAACTTCCTTCGAGGTGAAATTCCCGTTATTTTTGAAAAATCGGTTGCACCCAAACGCTGCAGTTATTTACTTTTCTTTGTAAATAAATCTTGTAGCAGAGTTACAGCATGGTCACAACTGCCGAAGTGCTTTGGAAAGGAGGAGAAAATGATGTTGTGTGTGTGTGTTTGTGTGTGTGTGAACTCAGGGCATTGACAGCAACCACACACCTACAGACATTTTAGCTGAACAAGCCAAATGAAGCTAAAGCGTAGGCCCATTTCGACAGGGCAACAAAGTTACTTGCAAAATATGCTACGTATTAGAATAAAAGTACAACAGTAGTGCAAGTACAATGCTGTATCACTTGTGACGCAAACATCCATAAGCAAATGAAAGGCGCTTTCCAAAGCTGGTCACTCTGAGAGACATTATCTCTTTATTCCAGGGAAATCTGTGCCATCAGAGGGTGTTTTCTGCCATGGCTCTCCACAGGCTGTGCTCCAGACTAACGCCTGTTTCACACATAATCCGTCAGCAGTCGTATGCAGTCCGTTTGCATTCATATGTTGTGCTGAAGCAGCTTGGACTCATTGTGCTTTCACACAGGGGCTTTGCAGTCCGCTACTGATCCACTGCTGTTTAAGCAACAAAACAAAATCTTTGTCCATTATTTTGATATCAAATCATGTAAAAAAGGAAATAAAATCAAAAATAAAATCAAAAAGCTTTTTCAGCATTGTGGTAGGGGAGAGCAGGGCAAAGTACCATTTTTCAGAAAAACTTCATTTTAAAGATAATGTTGTAGACAGAGATATATTTCTGCTGTGGTCAATAACTCATAAGTGTGTATGTACTGTGTGTGAATGTAAAACACAGGTGGGTCAAAAGTAACACAACAATATAAGCTAGATTTTTTCTGTTATTTTATTAAGTATACCTGACTATGACTTTGTTAATATGTAACTGCAAACATATTCTGTCTTTTGAATTTGCAAATTTTTTTATTAAATTAAATTTTTATATTTATATTTTACATTTAAGTTTCATCAAATATCTCAAAACCCGATTGTACAAACTTGATATTTTTTAAAACATGTTTTTATTTCAGTGTATTTTTATAAAACATTTTTCAACAGAATGAACAATGTAATAATTAAATTACATTGGCATAATATAAATTCTAAACATACAGTAACAGTAGGCCTATTCATGTTCCATCCAGTTGTTTTATGCATAAATTCAAAATGTGCATTAAAACATCTGGAAACACTGCAAATTATAGGTGGAGGTGTAAAAGATAAGGTATGCCTAAAACCTAAATATAACCAAGGTCGAGGTAGGAGCTGCCCAGATGTTCCTCTATGTCCAGAAATGCTCTCTCATAAACATCTGGATAAAACCAGACCACTGTTTGTCTTTCTGACCCTCACTCAGACATATTCTTTTGGTATAATATGACATAAACATTTTAATAAATGATGCAAGACACAGAAATTCACAGAATAACATGTCGGAACAAAATAAATACTTCTTGTCACTGTAGTGGGACAAAAGTAACAATTGTTACTTTTGTCCCGACAAACTCCTGACATTGAAACCTGATTTACTTCTATACTAAAACTTTGATAATGCAAACTTTAGGGATGTGTTAAAGCACTAAATAACATGTAGATTGATCATTAATGGGACACATGAAACAAAAAAACAACACAACTAATAAAAAAAAAAATTACCGCTTCAATAATTTACTTTTTGTACTCGAAAACAGGTTTAAGGACCTAACTGCGGAAATGATGAGGAAATCGCTGATATTTCTCAGCTCGTCAAGGATTGAATGCTGAATATACCGCATAGCTGGAATGGAAATGCAGTAATAGGCTCGGAGAAAATCAGCTTGTTACTTTGTCCCACGTACTTTGGAACCGCCTCCCGACTCTTTAATCACAGTACAGTAACAATCTTTCATAGATACATTTAAATTCAAATATAAACAACGTTATACTCATGCATAGTGACTGCTAGGAACAAGCTGCAACACATTTAAACACAACATTAGCCTACTTTTCTTGTTAGGATATCACAAACATTCAAAATTAAAACTCACCACTGACAGAAACAGTCAACTCTCGTGCCTTTTGCATTTAAATCTTTATTACACGCAATCAAACAGGTCTTAAATAACTTAGTTTTTCTGCCTCTATAAAGTGCATATGTAATGTTGCCTTGTTTCTCTAAAGTTGCTCCTTTCTTGTTTTAAATCTAGTCAAAACCCATGTGTTAGGTGTGAAACACAGTAGGCTTTTGATTAGTATACATTTATGTGAAATTACTGCATTTCGTGTCAATCCATGTTCATTTTTACCCTGAACAATGCGCTGTCACTTTAATTCAGCGCATGCAGCAAGCAAAATAGACTCGCATGTAACGATCGCCGCGCACTGCTGCAGCGACTGCTCCTGGAGCGCCGAGCGGACCGCAGACGCGTGCAGTGTGAAGCGCTGGAATCCGTTAACATGGGTGCGTAAAAATATCGAACGCTAAGCACATCGCAGACGGAGTATGTGTGAAAGCGTGCGTAACCCACATCATGACATGTAAAAAAATTAAATAAAAAGTAAAAATTATTGTAAATATTATAAATATTATAAATATTATCGAGCTCATTTTTTAAATCGTCGTTAATTGATTTATTGACTATCGCGACAACTGACAATAATATAATTAAACTGACAATAATATAATTTATTGCAATTATTTCTGGGGTAACAAAATGTACAACACAATTTAGTTTTATGACAGGCCTAGATACAATTAAGAATAATAAAACTCAGGTTAAACTTGCCTGATGGTGGAGATACATTGGCATTATATTAATCACACATAACTATACATTTAAATTTTTTCATTTTATGATCAGTCTTACCCAGTAAGTCACCTCTGTAAGACAAAGACCCAATTAAAATATGTTTATATAAATGCAATAAATGAGGCACTTACAGTGCTTTTCTGGTGTTTTTTGATGACCGGCAGCAGTCTCATCACTGCTTCATCAGATCTTCTGTATTTCTGGAGTTCAAATTTCTCCTGAGTCTCTTCTGACATGAGGAGCACAAACAACAGACCCGACCACTGAGCAGAGGGAGATTTGGTGCTGAAAGATTTCCTGAGCTCAAGTTCTTTTGTATTTCCTCAACAAAGTCAACTTTCATTTCACTCAGACAATGAAAAAGATTGATGGTTCTGTTCACTGATTTCTCCTTCTCTATGGTTCTGTCCACTGAATGCTCCTTCTCTATGGTTCTGTCCACTGAATTCTCCTTCTCTATTTTCTTTTGATATAGTCAGAAATACCTTTCATGTTTTCTGACTTGAGATCTAGACTTGGCAGTAGTTCCTTTATGTCACTCTGATTGGACTCCATTGAGAGACCCAGCAGGAATCGAAGGAAAAGGTCTAGGTGTCCGTCTCACTTTTAAGGCCTTGTTGACTATAGCCTTATGAATTTGAAACATTGGCTTTTTGTAAAGTTTCCATGTCAGTTTTCTCTCCAGGATCGAAGAAATAGCTTTGCTTTATCCTCTTTGTCAATCAAAATTAAATAGAGAAAGCAAGGAATTCCTGGATGGTAAGATGTATGAAGCTGTAAACACTTTCTCTTGAAGTTGCCTTTTCTTCTTGAAAGATCTGGGTGCATAACCCGAGTACACTGACCCTTCACTCACATCTAATCCATATTTCTCAAGATCTTTTTGTAGAAAATCAGATTTCCTTTCTCCAATTGTTCAAAGGCCAGTTTCCCAAGCTTCAAAAGAATCTCATCAAAAGACCTGGCATTGGTCTCAGATTCTGGATCATCACTGTATTTTTTTCCATCTGTTGCTGCTGAGTTAGTAAGAGTTTGTGTACAACCCTGTGAGAGTTGTGGGTATTTTGTCATTGTTCCCATGAGCCAGTAGTGGCTGAAGAACAGTGAGAGAGATCCAGCAGAAGACGGGATGTAACACATGATGTATAGGCTCCTGGATTTCCTGATGTGACGGATGATGTTTTCAGCAACCTCAGGACTGCTGTTTTTGTTGAAGTATTGCTCTTTCTGCTCATTGTTGAATCCTTGCACCTCTGTCACTAGATTAATGTATTCTCGGGGTATAAGTCTGGTGCTGCTGGTCTGGATGTGATCCAGATGAGAGCAGAGGGAAGCAGATGTCTCTTGATTAGGGTTGTAAGTATCTTACACACTGTTGTTTTTGACAAACATCTGTAAATTCATCACTCTTATTGAATTTCAAGGTGAGCACATTCATCCAGCCCATCAAAGATAAACATGACCTTACTGTCATCTTCAGGAAGAGAAGGCAGTTTTCACGCACCACAAAAGAAGTATTTGTTAAGCAGTTCCATTAAACTGTACTCTTCTTTAATCAAATTCAGTTCACGGAATGGGAGTGGAAAAATGAAGACTATATCCTGATTTTCTTTTCCTTCAGCCCAGTCAAGGATGAATTTATTGACCGAGAAGGTCTTTCCCACCCCTGCAATTCCCACTGTCAGCACTGTTCTGTTTTGTTGATCAGTATTACGCTGGACTTTGAATATGTTGTTGCACTGGATTGGTGTGTCATTGGTGAATCGGTTGGACTCAATTCAATCTGTCTCACCTCGTGCTCATTCACTTTTCCTCCAGTCTCATTCTCCACCACATATAGATCAGTATATATGTCATTCAGCATCTGCCGATGACCTGTCTCTGAATTACCAAACCAATATCTGTTGGTAGTCCTGTTTTAATTTGTTCTTCAGTCTGAAGCTGATCTCTTTATAATCATGAAGAGTAGCTTTACGTTCCTCTGCAGCTGAGCATTTGAGAAAAAGAAAAAGTGAGTGATCAGTTTTAACTCCTGCGATTGACTGAATTTTTCACCAATCCATGTTTTCACTGTTATACTGTAGGTGCTTTTAATGCACCTTCTGAAAGAGTATGGAACCTCTGAATCAGAACACAGATGAAGAAGAAGCAAAACAACGCTAAAAGCATTGCTTCAGACATGTATGCTAACATGATCATCAGACATTATATACATTTACCAAATTAAATGTTGAACCCACAAAAGTTGAGAGGACTGTGCAAAATTTGGGTGTTGATGGACTTGATCTACTCAATCTATGATTTTATCACTGCTCTGAATCTGATTTGCATGTAGTCTTCAATATAATAAAATTTTATGAAACTTATCCACATTCAAGTGTTGATAAACATGACTGCATTAATATATATATTTATATATATATATATATATATATATATATATATATATATATATATATATATATATATATATATATATATATAAAATTTTTGAAACTTATCCACATTCAAGTGTTGATAAACATGACTGCATTAATATATATATTTATATATATATATATATATATATATATATATATATATATATATATATATATATATATATATATATATATATATATATATATATATATATATATATATAATATAAATTTTTTCTTTTCTTTTTTCTCCCCTTGTTTGTTCTGTTCACACACTTGGAAGGGCAAACACCCACAATGTCCTTCACCTCAATAAACAAAGCATCAAGCTTAACCAGGTAACTCTACTTTTCTTGGGTTTGAAAGAAGACATGCTGAGGAATAAGTCCAGAAGAAGAAGAAGAATGTGATTAGATGTGATGCTTGATCCAGAAAAGGATTTAAATGGCAAAACTTTAGGGACCAATTCTCACTATTAAGTAGTTGCTTATTCCTATCATATTGGCTGTTTAACAGTACTTATTAAGCAAATATTAATGCCTTATTCTGTATGACCATATTTTAGATCCCTTAATCCACCCCATATCTAAACTTAACAACTATCTGACTAACTATTAATAAGGAGCATAATTTTATTTAGGAGCAAGTTTATTGAGGCAAAAGTCATAGTCAATTTAATTTACTGACAAGTAAATAATTCAATGTTACATTAGTTAGTGTTATTTTTACATAGATTTTACTGGTTGGCTTTTCCCAAACTTATTGTCAGACTAATATGTTTGAGATAGAGTGAGACATGTTGAAATAAGAAAGATATATTCTGATACACAGCATATCATTGCATGTAAATGTCATATGTTTTGACAATGTTTTATACTCTGTAATGTATAATACGATATCAAATTATTATGAGGGCTGTTTGAATGTTACAGTCTAAGAATGAAACTCAACAAACTCAGATATTTATGTGCCAAACAATATTATAATAATATTATTATTGATATGTAGTTTCTGAAACATAAAATGTCTATGACAACAAATAAAAAATCTTTATAGCACCTTTTTGCTATATAATAACACCCTTCATTATGAATATTATGATTATGTTATGAACTATGTTGGAAAAGAATAATGAAAACTCAGTGTTCTCACATGTTCTTCACATTCTTTCTCCTGGTCACAGTCACATTCAACACCACTTAGGGAGGGGCTTTTTCTTCCCAGGTGTGAAACGTATATAATATTCATGGCCATTGTCACTAACATGGCTTTGGGCAAATAAAAAAAGTGTCTCACACAAGTTAAATCAATATATTATTTTATGTGAATGAGTGGGTAATGAATTTGTACCAAAAGCTCTAGTCTACAAGAACCAGTACTCAAAAGTCTTGAACAAAACCTTAAGTTCTGTATGATTTTTACCTTTAATTTCAGAGACATAAAACAGTGGTTTCCAATCCTAGCCATGGAACCCCAACACAGCACATTTTAGATGTCTCCCTAATGAAACACACCTTTTCAACTTGTCAGCTCATTAGTGAAGACTCCAATAACTCAAATGTGTGGGTCAGTGTTACGTGCCTAGAGGGGATGGTGCGTTACATTGCTTCGCTCTTTTTTCTTTCTCCTCGATCACTTTTCAGGATGACGCTATTGGCCTAACCCGTGTGGACGGATGTTACAGGTGGAAGATTAAAGTCGGCGTCAACTGGAAGCCTGAGGAGAGGGAGACTTGAGAGAAGTCTTGATTTTGCCATGTTCAGATTTTTTTTTTTATCGGTTTAATTGATGACTTGTTCAGCTGCTCCTTTTTTTTTTTTTTAGTGTTGTTCTTGCTTTGAATTGATTAGAATATTTTTCAGTTTGTTTATTTTGATGTTATTTTGATACTTCAGAAGTTTAATTGGTTAGTTATTTGTGTGGTTGTTGGCTATGGAAGCATATCACTTACTTCCATTTTTGTATTTATAACCCGCCTCTCCGAGTCCTCACTGCCAGAGTCGCTAGTGCATCTCTTGAGATCAGGGAGTTAGGTTTACCTGTACAGCACCTTCTCGGTGGTCTCCGTTACACATCCAACCTGCTGTTAGCACACTAGGTAAGGAGCAAATACTTTGTTGAAGTTTGGTTGAGTTAGAGCAGTTTAATTTGCTTTTATGTTCCTTTTCATTGTAAACTAATGCTCTTTTCTCTTAATTGGAACTCCTTTGTCCCTAGTAGTTCCTTTTTTTATCAGCAAACCCAGAATGTCTACTAGGGTTAACCATTTATGTTAAACTGTCTCCCATATTCCTGTTAATCTTGGAGACATAACAGTCATATAATAGAGACATACAAAACATACAGTGTTGGGCGGACTACAGTACCAGGATTGGACACCACTGACAAACTAATATTTTGTTTAATAGTGGTTAAATATACCAATATTCAGGGCTGACATTAACACCCACCAAATGCAGGTGGATTTTAGCAGTGGCGGTTAACACAGTCACTCCCACTAGCCACTTTGGCAGGTTGAATTTTATATACAGTAACAGAGATCACATTAATGCTTGCAAGTGGATTTTTGAAGGGGCAAGTTAATGAGAATTTTACCAGCCAGACTGATAAAAACATCTAACTAGGGGAAGCACCAAATTTCAGCGAGAATGATTCAGATTTTATTACATTTGGGTAAAAAGTGACTGGTAATGGATAATATATTGACTGTTCAGTCTCACACAGTCTATTTGTGTGAGAGACAAACAAAAAAATGAGCACAACTGCAAACAGAAGAATCATGCTGCTATAAAAATACAGTTTTCATATTTAAAACATGTAGCCTAGATAAACAACATGACATAAGATAGTGCACTTCTCCCTGCTTTTCGGCTTTAGCTACCGCTTCGGACGTTCTAAGTAAGTGCTCTGCACTTTGCTTCATATTCTGTACTTTTCTTTGATGTTTCTAAGATTTTTCTAAGATTTTTTACTTCAGAAGATCAGCACAGTGCTCAAACAACAGATTTTTGGCACAAACGCTAAAACTAAAAACTCTTTGGGACTGGAATAATACTACAAAAAGAAGATTTTGCCTCCCACTGCCAGCAGCTTACATTCCGAGACGGGAAAACAACTACCTACATTCAAACAGAAGAGAGAGAAAATCCTCCTGTTGGATCTACATGTTGCATGAACTGCTGCAAACTTCTACAAAGGATTGTGATTCTTGAAACAAATGCCAGCGTTCCACAGAAATTACCGAACATTTGTACCAGGTACTTTTTCCCAGGAACTTTTCCCCAGACCTGTTGCTTTCTGCTTCCACCAGCGTGTAAAGTACCGGGTAGATTAGGCAAATAGACTGGTGACGAGGTCTGCATGTTCTCAATAGAAAGTACCGCTGATTTAAAAAAAAAAAAAAAGGACGCTTGATTTTGGACGTGCATCATTGGTAGTTAGTTCAGACTTTGTGCATTCGACTGGGGAGTGTGATGTCAGCAGCACCTTAATCCTGTAATTTTTCTCTCTGTATATTTACAATAAACGAAATAGGATATAAAATACCACTGCCTCCTTTGGTTTTCATTTAAACATAATAACAGCTGCAGAAATGTACCTAGTTCAGGGATATGTGTAACGTTATATACAGCCATTACAATGAAACGAAATATTATATAGACTTGCCTTTTTATTTTCATTTTAACATATAGATAAATTGAGAACAGACCAAAGAAAACCTGTTAGATTTACCCAGAGCTGAATTATATTTTATGTTTAACCACTGAAGAGACATCAGAGCCAGCGGCACATATCAGAAGATCTATCCGAGATGAGGCTGCTCTCTCTGGATACATGAGGACTGAGCTCCACTGATCGAGTGGAGCTCACCGCCTCAGAGATCGGAAACACATTTTTAAATAGGGCTGTCTTTATAAATAAACAACAGATTTTAGTTTTAAACAACTACATTCTGCCTGAAATACTTTTAAAATTACATTTCATGACACAATAACAGTAATATTTTGAAAATGTTGATCCAATAAATGGTGGTTGAACTCAACCAATGCTGCATGAAGCTAACCAATCAGAATGTTTAGCCAAAGTCCCTCCGAAAGTTCCTGAACTTTGAATAAGTACCACCTCACCAGCAGGGACTTTCTGAGGGCATTTTTACCCGAACTTTATTTAGTTCCTGGTTCCTGCGGTGGAAACACACCAAGTACCAGGCCAAAGTCCCTAGTTCCTGGGTAAAGTTCCTGGCTGAAACGCGCTAAAGTTACTTTCTGGACTTCCAAACGGACGGAACACTTAGCAGACTCGTCGCATGGACCCCCTCAGCAAACAGCCGGTGAGTCCTATGAATCTTCTGAATCTCAACAGTTTATACCAAGTGTAGAGGAACAAGCCGAAACTGATGCCACACTAATCGATGGCACAAACAGGGAGCGAGACCCAAAGGAACACGCAAATATCAGATTGTCACGAGTTTGTTGTATTGCTGCCATAACTTCCTCTTATTTTTGGAAATTATACTTTTGGAAAACCACTGACAACAGTGGCTGGAAAGCAAAAAAGTTATTGTCAAGCCCTGCCACTATTTAATGCATATATTTTTGATTTAACACATTGACCCAACAAAACCACACAAATGTTCCTATTGGTGTTGGTCACCATCTGTGCAGTGTGAACTAGCCTTAATAGAACATGATGGCTGCACCTTGTTTTTCTGTGTCTCTCTCTGTGTCTGGGGATTTTTGTGGTTCTGTGAAGATAAAAAAAGAAAAGTAAAGAAAAGAAAAGGCTGCCATGAACAATATTGTGATTAAAAAAACTTCATTAGGAAATACTTTTTTCACAAACACTGGTCATTAATAAGCTATTAACCGACTGAAAATAAACAGAATGTTTTAGTGATAGTACCGCTTCCGCAGGGTTCGAGATCTTTATGGTCACTGAGCCTTTGATGGTGTTCCTAGTGATTACAGGAGCATACAATTGCTCCTGTCTCAGCTTTCAGATCAATACTCTCTGTAATGTGTGGGTGTTGCTCATCTTGCCTGGAACAGAGACTGAGATTAATTAACTTTTTCAAATGGCACTTTAACATTACATTCATCATTTCATTCATTACCTTACGGTTTAGCTTTTCTTCTCCCAGCTCATGTGGTGTGTCATAATGCTGTTCAACAGATAACAATGTTCTTCACTGATTTACCGTTGTTGGACAGGAAGAAAAGGGTTTAAATGCAATTTTACAATCAGGCACTTAAAAAAAAGTTACTAATCTAACTAATCAAATCTGATTGGCTGAGAGATCTTTCCAGCCACAATATCGGACCAGAATCGGCAGTGGCTCAGTGGTTCATGTGGTTGTCTGCAAACCCGTAGGTTGGTGGTTCGATCCCCGGCTCCACCTGGACCAAGTGTCGAGGTGTCCTTGAGCAAGACACCTAACCATGCTGAATACTTGGCTGGATGTCACGCATTAATCAGAACTGTTCTACACTTGCAGTATTTCTTACAGTCAGTTTCATAACGGTCACAATTTTACAAGTACTACTATTGTTGTATTTATTAATTTTACAAGTACTACAGTTATTGCACTTTTCTGAAAAGAACCTATTCATTGATATTAAAGTGAAATTACTAAACCTACACACGAGCCTGATAAAATGCTAATTTAAAAGAACATTTCAAATGTTCATTTTTTTTTGGCATCTGAACTCATATATAGTTTTTTTTTTATTAACATCAAAGTGCATACACCAAGTTTGACAGTTGGAGCAAATTCTATAAACACTTAAATAACCACATAAAAAAATCTCTTTATTTTCACTTGTGCTTGCAAAAAGGTAACCATGAATTAACCCTGGTGGCACCAAATGCCATTCAAAGTGACAGATCAGATAGAATTCTGGAAAGAATGTGCAAAGAAAAAAAAACATAAGTCTTTGTAATATAGGAGTTGATGAGACATGTAGGTGTGGATCCATGTATAAGCTTATAATTTAGAAACAGTCAAACTCAAGCAGGGTCAAACAAAGGCAAACAGGTATGTTGTGGGAAAGACACAAAGCGCATTCTGAGAGCATGTGGGTCATTGATTGGCAACAATAATCAAAGGGCTTGACCAGAGGGGTAATCCGAGTACACAAGCAATAGTCCAGACAGGGACAAACAGAGTCCAAAGGGCAAGAAAATAGAGAAAAAAACAAAACAGGCAAAAAGATCAAGAGCATCGAGTCAAGGAAAAAGACTGGGAAACAGGAAACTAGGAAGTACTTGAGTAAGGTAGCTAGGCTAAACAATACTCTGTGCCGAATGGTGGTGTGAGACTTCAACTTCCAAAAAGTTGTGACACTGTACAAATTGTGAGTATAAAAGGAATGAAATAATTTACAAATCTCATAAAATTATATTTCATTCACAATAGAATATAGATAACATACAGTAGGAGGACAAGCTAAATTGGATTACCTACAAGATACTGATTAATGCGGCATTAACTGAATTCAGTGCTGTTAAAATAATTTGCTTAACTACCACCAGGTGGGCATAAGGGACGGATTTGGAACTGACTGTAATAATAAAATGACGGTTTGTAAACTTGAAGATGAAAGGACAAGTAAAACACCAATAGCATTATATTATAACATTTTAACATCCTTAAAACCATTATAAAATTTAAAGTAAGAGTTAATTTAAAAATTTGGGATAATCTTAGGCTACAGTAAAAATGTAAAAGAAAGACTTATACACAAAGTCTTACTGCATGCTATTGTCATTAAACAGTCATTACTAGGTATATATATGGCGTCACAAACACTATAGCAAGCATAATACAAAGTTTTGTATATAAGTGTAATAACTGTAATAGTTCCAAATTCTAAGTCTATGGTAATTAACAAATTACCTCAAACACAGCTTCTTTTAGATTGGCAGATTTGAGCTAGGGAAATACAGTTTATGCATTCAGCAAATTGATTTAGTGTTGGGCGATGGATGGGAAAGCAAATACCACATCACCGATCTGGAGTCATCTGCATTCATACACCTATCGCGCTTTGCACAAGTTCTTGTGATCGCAAACGCTGGCTGATCAGGCTTTCTCCAAACTGGCCAAATACAAATGAGACAGCATAAATAAAAGATGGTAACAAGAAATATGGCAACGCATTCCTATTTCAAAGAGATGCGTGCAAATGAGGAGTTACTGAGCTTGCTTGGTGGTGGAAAAGTAAACCAGACGCAACACAACTGCGTTGCACAGGTTTAGTCTGTCTAGTGTCTATACAGGACATTTGAACTCTGTGTACCTCAGTACCTCACAGACCGGAAGGGGATTTATCATGTCGTTGTGCTGCATCCAGTGTAGCAATGATTATAATGAGTATTTTGTCACGCTTCATCGTCAACGGCGTCCTTAGACAGGGTGTATTTAACTTTCTTATTTAGGCTACTTTCTTATAGCCTAAATAAGCATTATTATAACATATTTATTTTAGTGTTTTGCAGGCGTTCACTGACACAAGTGCTCAAATAAACACAAACTGACGAGTTAAGGGTGTGTTAGATGAGTGATTTCTAGTTAACGAGCAAATTTTGACACTAATATATATATATATATATATATATATATATATATATATATATATATATATATATATAGTGGTGGGCATAGATTTTTTTTTAATCTAGATTAATTTTACTGTGATCTTGAAATTAATCTAGATTAATCTAGATTAAAATGGCTCATTCAATTCTGCGAAGGCATTCAGAATAGTGTGTTACCCAAATAAAACTGACAAACAGTAAGTCTTTGAGAAGGGATTTATCAAGCTAGGTGGTGCATTAGAAAAGGGGATCATCTCCTGTTTCCAAAATGTATCACAAAGTGCTTGAAAAAGCTGTAAACTAATCTCCAGATTGCACAAGGTGCAAACAACATTACTCCTGTTTCACACCAATGTTTACGTTCTTTCAAGTTTGTAGGTGTCAAGGTACAGAAACCAAATAATTAAATGTAAAATAGCACCAGATAGTCTTCAATGTAAAAATGAAATATACAATCAAACCTACATTTATTCAGACACCTTCAACATTTCTCACATTATTAGAGTTTTGTATATATATCAAAATTATACCTGGTGTCTGAATAATTTTTGGTTTGACTGTTAAAACTAAGTAATTCAGTCAAGAGCAATGAGTGATTTTCATGTTCATTTTCTTGGATTAACATTACAGCACCCAGTGGCTAAATTAGGCGCCACTTTAAGAGACGATGAACGATCAAATATAATACACATCCCATATTTTCCCTCAACTGTTTACTTTCACTTAAGAAATAACTGACAGTTTTTTCGAGCATAATTTCCAAGGTGGGTATTTTGACATATTTTGTATGTATTTGTCGCATAAGAGCAAAAATAAGCAAATTCGATGTTCAAGTGTTTTGAGACGCTCTTCAAATTTTTTTTCAATTTTTAAATGGTTCATTTAAAAAAAATCAAATTATATTGTTAGTTCTAATTATATTATTAACACAAGTACATTTAGGCTATTTAACATGCCCTGTGACATTTTACCATTTTTAATTGATAAACTCCTTGATGTTTTAAAGTTAGTTTAATAGTATTTAAATTCAAGTTTAAAAATAGGTTTGAACTGCTAAATACCAATAACCATACTGCATGTGAATAAATAAAATGCATACTTTTCATAACATTTCATTATTCATAAAATGCATAACGTTTCTGGTGTTTGGATTTGTACTTCAATATAATGAGCTCCAAGTTTAAGAATAGCCCTAGACTGGTTCTCTCTCTCTCTCTCTCTCTCTCTCTCTCTCTCTCTCTCTCTATTTAACAGCATTAGCTCAATAAAAATCGTCTTCCTTCAGGTAGAATGAATGTTTTCCTGCTTTTCTAAATGTTGGGCTCATGATCAATAAGTTGTATTCACCTCAATCTGATCAAGTCAAACCGCAGACGGTGAAGCTGCATCACTGAGCTGAGTCCCAGCGGCTGTGAGGCGGGAACAGAGGACTCCGCTTGGTCTTAAAGCCTTCCACAAACATCCACGATCACAAATAACAATGATTTTTGTAAAATAATGTTTAATTATTAATTGATGATTTGTAATTATCATATGGTCTTGTGAAAATAATAATATGGGCTCAGAAAATTATGAAGTGTAGTGCAGGCATGTTTCAGCCCAGTAACACACCGTTCCTCAGAGCCAAAACACAGACCGAATTCTGTTCAGCTGGAGGGGTTGGGTTTTGGATAGTTATTCATGGCTTGTGGGGTCGAGATAAAGGTGTGGAATTGCTCTTTCATATGGACAGTGTCTTATGAGGCTTTCACTTGCTGAACCGGTTTATATAGGACTGTTGTTTTGGTTTTATTCACAGTGCTGGCTTCTCCGACTGAGGAGAAATGCAAAATTCACAGATAACACAATTGTTTCATTTAAAAACATTTCAAGATTTCTTGTAGATATTGTAATGTATGTGAGACACCATGATATTATGTTAATTAAAAAATTATAAATTAATTATCAGGAAAAAATTAAAGTGATGAGACGGCTGTGAATAATTTTTGCACAAACACTTGAATATGAGCTTCATGGTTTTCAAAGCGTCCAAGAGCGCTCCATCACGAAAGTACAATTCATGCCAACAGCCCATAATATAACTGCATATTCAGCAAGAATTCATGTTAAACATATTTAGCTATGGCTTGATCAGAAGGTTACAATGACTGCAAGAGTCGGCGGGATTTTAAGAGTTTGTCTGTTTCTTTTACTGATTATTTTCGGGTTAAAGCATGATTTAAACAGATTCACACTAATCGCTTTTGCAATAATGCAATAATAATGCATTCAAGCAAATGTAATCTTACAGTGCTATATTATCAGCATGATATTTGATTTTGAAATCTTGAAGAAGTTAATCGATCTGTTTAGATAAAATAACTGACAAAAATTTACTGTTATTTTCCTCACAAACAAAATTTTACAGCAGAAAGCAGCAATTAAAGATTTAATGCTAACAATGTTATTAGTTTGGCATGTGATATAGGGGAACAAGTTTACACAAAATAGCTTAAGCCACTTTGAAACTCTCCTGTTATTTTTATTTTTATTATTATTATTATTATTATTTTATATGCTATCGTTATGAACATAACATTAAACATACTGAAATACTTTATCCATGGAGTGAAGGCAGAGCGTGTTTCTGGTATCAGTGTGCTGGGAGGAAGTTGGTCCTAGACTCTGCATGAGTGAGAGATATTTCACCGAATAAAAACGCACACCAGGTCTACACAGGACACAAGTGGATAAAGAACTATGTTGAAACTTGTTTTGTAAAATTTCTTCATTTGAATATTGATTTAAAAATCGGTTTAAATCATAAATAAGTTTTTTTCCTAAAAAAAAAAATATATATATGCAATCTTTTTTTTTTTAAGCCAATATATGCTATTGCCCAACTTTAAAAGCAAGTAAAGAAGGCTCCCTTTAAAATCACTTAAGTTGTCAATTACTAAAGCTTATTTTTACATTTGTGAATTTTGTAGATTATAATGAGAGAACTTGAGAACATGACCTCTAGACTGGACTATTGTAATGCACTTCTAGGTGGTTGTCTTGTCTTACAAAACAAGCTACAGGTCGTCCAAAATGCAGCAGCTAGAGTCCTTACCAGGTCAAGAAAATATGATCATATTACCCCAATTTTACAGTCTCTGCCCTGGCTACCTATTAAGTTCAGTATCAGTTACAAATTATCATTACTTACCTATAAGGCTCTAAATGGTTTAGCTCCTGCGGCACCTAACTAGCCTTCTACCATGCTACAACCCATCACGCACCCTAAGGTCACAAAACACTGGACTTTTGGTCGTTCCTAGGATAGCAAAGTCCACTAAAGGAGGTAGAGCTTTCTCACATTTGGCTCCCAAACTCTGGAATAGCCTTTCTGATAATGTTCGGGTTCAGACACACCTCTCTGTTTAAATCTAGATTAAAAACGCATCTCTTTCGCCAAGCATTCAATAATGTATCTTTTAAATTGTGAGTGTAGTTGCATCTGATCAAAGGTGCATTTTTACTCATTAGCTTGGTTAAACTAATTTTACTTTGTTGGAACAGCAGCTATGCTAATGATGTCTCTATGTGTTTCTCTGTTTCTGCTGGGATGCTCATCCCATGGTAAGTAGGATTAACACAAGCTCCAGTCTGGATCCAGAACACCTGAGAAGAGATGATGTTGACCCTTCAGAGGACCCAAGATGATGCTAACCCTGAATCAACAAACAGAACTAACAATTATTGCTACATGTGTGACTGCATCATATAACAATTATTAATTAATAATATTAATAATGTTCATCGTCCTAGCTGACTACGCCTTGTATTAATTTTTCTAAAAATCCTGTCAAACATGCACAAACTGACAGTCACCACCATAAGCTACTATTAAATATTGTAGAAACATTATTTTCTGTAAAGCTGCTTTGTAACGATTCGTATTGTAAAAAGCGCTATACAAATAAAATTGAATTGAAAAAAAAAAATTGGCTCCCCACATGTGCCCAATGAAAGCCTGTCAATCAGCCTCCTGATGGTCTACTTAATCCTCTCCCAATCCCTTCCCACCCTTGGTCACACATCGCCTTGATTTTGTCTCTGGGCTTTCCCAGTCGAAGGGTAACACTGATTCTCACGGTGGTGGATCGCTTTTCCAAAGCAGTTCATTTCATCCCCTGCCCAAGCTGCCTCCGCCTGGAAGACCCCAACTGGTGGTGGATCACGCCTTCCATCTCCATGGGTTGACAGTGGATGTGGTTTCAGATAGGGTCCCAGTCTGCCTCCGGTTATGGAGGGAATTTTGTAGACAGATTGGGGCCTCAGTAGTCTGTCTTCAGGTTTTCATCTCCAGACCAATGGGCAGTGTGAAGGGGCCAACCAGGATCTAGGAAGAATGCTCGCTGTCAAGCATTCAACAATCTGAGTTCCTGGTGCTACCTAGGGCTGTGGACGGTGGCTGATTTTACCACCTGGTAGTCATGAACCAACAACGCCGGATGTGGTGTTGAAAAAAAAATATATATACACATATATATATATATATATATATATATATATATATATATATATATATATATATATATATATATATAATATTATTAATGTATAAATATATTAGTTTCAAAATGTGCTAGTTAACGTAAGGCGTAATTTTTTCAGTTTAATGTATTCAAAATATTTAACGTAGCGTGGATGGCCACCCACTCACAACTGCTGCTTATGTCACTTTTCTCATGACAAGAAGTGAATTTATTCAGTCGCAAGAATGACTGAACAGGAGACGTTCAGACACACGCCCTCTTCACTTTATTATCAGCTGCAAGTTAGCAGCTGAAACGTTCCTGTCGGTGCGCTTCCTTTGTGCGTATCCTTTCATATCAAACTGCGAAATAAACTATGTGCAAGCAGTGTGCGTGGTCAGTTAATTCATGGAATTACCAAAAGGTGATTAAAGCTGACTTAAACTGTGCATGCATGTAATATATTTTATATATATATATTATATACAGGATATATTTATTTATATATATATATATAGCGCTGACTAGCAAGCTGACAAAATACTCATTATAATCAGTGATGCTACACTGGATCCAGCACAACACACAACATGATAAATCCCCTGTCCGGTCTGTGAGGTACTGACACAGAGTTCAAATGTCCTGTGTAGACACTAAACAGACTAAACCTGTTCATGGCGGTGGTGTTTGCGTCCGGTTTACTTTTCCGCCACCAAGCAAGCTCAATACCTCCTCATCTGCACAGCTTCTTTGAAATAGAGATCGTTGTCATGTTTCTTGTTACCATTTTTATTTATCGTTGTCTCGCTTTGTATTTGGCCAGTTTGGAGAAAGCCTCACCAAACCCTGACCAGCGCTATGATCCGCAGAACTTGTGCAAACGCGATGGGTGAAATGAAGGCTCAACACTGAAATTAATGTGCTGAATGCATAAACTGTATTTCCCTGCGCTCAAATATCTCAATCTAAAGGAACGCTGTATCTGAGGTAATTTTTTATTACCATAGACTTAGAATTTGCAACTATTACAGTTATTACACTTATATACAAAATTTTGTATTATGCTTGCTAGAGTGTGTGGACGCACATGCACTACTCCTCGGTGGACTACATGGTTGTCACAGCAACCGTCACAGCCCTAGTGCTACCAGCTCTCCTGGGCAGAATATGTCATAACACCCTTCCTGTGGCGGTCAGTTATGTCTCCTTTTGAGTGTGCCATAGGTTATAACCCAACTCTGTTCACGCCTCAGGAACCTGACGCAGCGGTTCCATCCACCCTGGCTTTGCACCAGCCTGTCGCCTCACCTGGGAGAAAGTCAGGAGGATTTTGTCCAAACCTCCGCCAACCAAGACTGCAGCCGATCGCCACCCGCCCTCTCCTCCTGCCTATGTGTGTGGTCAGCGGGTTTGGCTTTCTACCAAGGATCTGCCTCTCAGGTGCTTCGTAGAACTGGCACCCAGATTATGGGCCATTCCATCACCAAGGTAGTTAGTCCCAGTGCTGATCAGGCCCAAGCTTCCTCCTACTCTTGGTCTGGTTCACCTGGTGTTTCATGTTTCCAGGGTCAAGCCGGTGTTCTCTTCCCCTTAATCCTGCTTGTAGTCGCCCACCCCCCTGCTCTTGTGGATGGATCTCCCACCCATACCTGGCTAAGAGATTACATGATGCCGGCAGGGGGTTTCTCAGTATCTTGTGGACTGGGAGGGTTATGGTCCAGAGGAGAGGTGCTGGGTGCGCCCGGGACATTCTGGACCCTCGTTGATTGAGGACTTCCATCAGCATCGAGGTAGGCCCTTTCCTGGAGTGCCGAAAGTGAATATGTGTTGTGTGTGTTTTGATGGTTTGACAGCTCACCGCGCCTGTCTGTTTGATTTGAGTGTCCCCGCCCTCCTTGTTTCTCCATTATTAACCTTAATAGTTTGCTACCTGATCTCCATGTTCTTCTAATTTCTTCCCTTTATAATTCCCTGTGTTTCTCTGTCCGTTGTCAGACTGTTGTTACTTGTACCAATAGCTGACGATCTACAAGCTGGTCTGTGTACTCACCTTGTCTTCACATGTCTTGTCTTCAGGCTCCAGTGTCTTTAGCTGTTTGTTCTCAATGCAGTGCTCCTAGAAGCTTCCAGCTCTCTTTCCTCGGTCTCGCTGTCAAACGAGCTAAACTGTGGAACATTACTCATCTGCTTTGACTTCTCATACTCCTTCGGGTGCCTGGTCACTTTTTCAAATAACTATACCACTTCCATATAACTTAATTTGTGCTACAGTTTGATGTCAATTTCATAATTTATATAGCTCAAGGTTAGTTTCATTTCCACTGCTTTCACAAATTTTTGTCGTCCTTATCGAAGTTTTCTTTGCAAGTGCTGTAGGAAATTGACTTTGATTCTTTTTTACATAAACATTTAAAGCTGCATGCTGTTTGGTGTTGACACAAATTTTTGCTGCATGATTGGCTCTTATATTAATCCATAATGAGTAAAATGCCTAGAGCTTCTCATCATTTTCAACATATATTTTATAAGCTTATCTCAAAATAATATCGCTTTATCGGCACAGCCTTATGCTAGAGCACCAAAAGTTACTGTAGTGTACCTAATAAATGTCAGGCTGTACACTTTTGTTTTAAAGGTTTTATGTGTATTCTTTAAAAAAATAATAAAAATGGTAGCTTCAATATGAATTAATTTTTTAATGAAAATCTGCTTCTGTATTACAGGTGCTGTGGAAAGAGCCATGTATCACACCACTGATGATGAAATTGCAAAATACCTAATATGGTGGTTCAGCCTGGCAGCTGATAGGGAAGCTCAAGGAACCGTCCCGTCCCACTGTGAGCACCCAATAGTAGAGTTTCATTGTTAACTTCAGTGTTTTGAAATGTTAATTTAAAATAGGTACAAGGTTACCATTTTAAATGTTTTTGATTGTTTTTGTTTATATTCAAATAATTTATTTGTTTCTATTTTTCTATTCAAAGAATATTTAAAAAAATCCAGTTTATACAAAATAAATTAATAAATATATAAATTAAGCAGTACAACTGTTAACAAAATGTTGCTCAATTATTTATGGTTGCATTTCAATTTCTGTAAAATTATATTCAATACCTATTAATTGGGGGGCTTTAGTGAGCCAAGATGGAGTGAAGACGGATATTTTCAGAGCTCCTGCAGGTTTGATGAAGATTTATGTTTTAAAATGGCAACTTATAACTAAAGGGTACTTAAACTGGATCGATAATAGTTTGGGACTTTAAAGAAGTTGGTCTCTGCCGACGCTTTCATGTTAAATGGCGGATAAACTTTGCAAATTCAAGTATCACCAGTGGCATCAAAGCTAGAGGCTAACACCAGATCCACGAGGCAGCACGGACAACGCTCCACAATCTGAGCTCTGATATGAGCGAGGGAGATAAAAAGCTGATATCTTAGCCTCTATACAAGGGAGAACTTTCCAAAATTATAAGAGAGGAAATGCGGAGTGCACTGTCTGAAGAGTTTACTACACTTAGGGCGACATTAATGCTGCGAGGGGCCTAAATAGCCAAGCAATGCTACCGCTATTCGAACAGAAATCGCCTCCATTGAGAGCAACAATGAAGATGTGAAAGGTGGACTGTCATCATGGTCTAAAGAGGTGAATACTGTACAGACTACTGTGACTGAACTTCAGAGTGAGCTGGTCAAACTACACGGGACAAGTGTGAGGACATGGAGGGAAGGCTGAGGCGCTGAAATATCCGAGATAGTCGGCGCTGAGGAGCAGCCAGACTCTGCCAGCCCCTAAAGAGGTTTCTTAAATTATCAAAGAGGTTCTATGGATGGACTGGGACGTAAAATCGACCGGCCACACCGAGCATTCGCACTCCAAAACCAAGATTTACAGAAAGACTCGTGCATCATTGCAAGCTGCATTATGATGGAGACGCCGCTGACATCCTGAGGAGAGCCAATGACCAATCCCGCTGATCTACAATGGTAAAAGAATAGCAATTTTTCCAGATTACACCACCAGTGTGGCTAAGGCACGCCCTTCACGGATGCTCGGAAAAGTCTAAGAGGACGAAGGGACGTGCGTTTTGGACTACTTTACCCTGCAAGATTTAAGATCACGCACAAGGAGGATAGTAAAGAGTTCAGCTGACCAGTAAGGCTATGGACTACATCAAGAAGACCATCCTCGCTACAACCACTGAAACTGAAACATAGGATGTGCCTGAAGCTTAAACGCTGATGGGGTATGAATTGGTCCAGTAAATTTCATTTCAAGTTGTTCAACCACTAACTTTAGAACCTAGCTCATCTATACTGTTGGATATACTATATGGTGGATTCTATGTGTTTAATTACCTACTTTTATGTATACCTGCAGGAGCCTGAGCTCTTTCACCTTTTTTCCCCTTAATATATCTTTCTCCTTTGACTATTATTGTACACAGCCAACTTTCTTGGCTGTGTTTGTTGCTGCTTATTATAGTGGCTAGGGACTTAAACCCTCTTATCTGTACCTATGTTATTAATTACTATTTTAATTGTTAGCGTTCTGATCCTTTTGTTCCCGGAAAACAACAGAGCATTTGTATTTCAGTCTTCCTAAGTTTAGAAAAATGTACAACAAAGCATTAGTGTTTTTCATTTGATTTAATCATCATGGTTTCCAGCATTCACTTCTCTCAAATGATTGGTGCTATGTTAGACTCAGGTCTTTGCCTCCAGCACAATTTAATATTACAATACATCTCTTTGAATTAGTCATGAGTACATTAACTGTAACAAGTTATAATGTGAAAGGTCTGCATAGTCCAATCAAAAGAAAGAAAGTACTATTGCAACTCAGACAGTTAAAGTGTCAGTGTAGCACTTTACAGGAAACACATATATCAGATGCTGAGCATCAGAAATTAAACAAGTCTTGGGCCAATAAAAGTTTACTTTTCAGTCACATTGTTCTGGTAGGAAAAGGGCGTACATCTATAATACATAGGTAAATTAACTTTACTGAAACATTAGTGCATAAAGACAGGGAGGGTAGATTTTATTGATAAATGGGATAATTGATGGTACAGCAGTATCCTTTATAAATGTATATGTGCCCAATGAAGATGTACCGGGTTTATTAAGTCAGTTTTAATATGATTGCAGAGCACAGCTCGCCTTCTGATTATGGGGGAGATTTTAATTAGCTGATGTCAAATTTAGATAGACAATCAGCTTCTCATACCCCCATATCTAAAATGGGTAAATGCTTAAAATGCATCTATAGAAGCTGGATTAGTGGATGTGTGGTATCCAAATTCCCAAAGGAGAGAAATTAAACTTTTTTCAAATCGATATGCATCCTACTACGGGATAGATTACTTTTTTACTGCTAAAGCCAAACTACATAGAATTGAAGATATCACAATATTGCCCATCACGATCTCTGATCATGCACCTGTTACTCTCCAGTGGGATATAGGCTTGACACCATCTTTCAAGCAATGGAGACTTAATGCCTCTTTTATTGACAAGGATTTCATTACTTTTGTTAAAGCTGAGTTTAAGAGTTACTTGTATATTAACAACACTCCTGGAACATCTCCATCATGTTGTGGGACTGTGCAAAGGCCTATTTAAGAGGCAGTATCATATCCCTACCTTAACGGCAAAAAGACAAAAAGATAGCTAAACAAAAAGACTTAGACGACAAAATCAGAGACCTCAACATGAACATAAAAAGATAATTTTGAATTCTTTAAATAAGACCAGAGAGCTTCAAGACTTACTCATCAGGAAAATTGAGGGTAACCTTCGTTTGCCAAACTGCAATATTATGAAAATGGAAATAGAGCTGAGCAGACTTTTGGCCTTTAGACTTAAAAAAAACAACAGTCATCAAATGTAGTCAAAAGCTAAAATCGGTCAATAAATCCATCCTAAAACTAAAGAAATAGCTGAAGCATTTTTCAGAGTTTTATAAGGTTTTATACCAAGAAACTGATACCCTGTCCTGATGAAACTAAAATAGCAAATTACTTACAAAACATACATGTCTCTGAATTATCTGATAAAATAAGCTAAACAACTAGATGAGCCAATCCGAGTAGGTGGAAATTGAAACGTTATTTCATCCCTTAAGAATAATAAATGTCCTGGGTCGGATGGTTTCATCAATGAATTCTATAAATGCTTCATGGATATCCTTACTCCACACCTTATTAAAAGCATATCGCACGGTTTAGAAACCAAAACAATGGCACCATCCTGGTCTGATGCGACAATAGTTGTATTACATAAAGAGTAGGGACCTACTGATTGTGGTTCTTATAGACCATTATCTATGCTCAACAGAGATGTACATGCATTCTAACAGGTATCTTAGCCAGCCGATTAAACGCCATAAAACACAAATCATACATCCTGATCAAACCGGGTTTATCACTGGGAGGCATTATGGAAACAATTTGCCGGTTGTTAAATATTATATCTCACCAAAAAGAGAACAAAGCTATGATGGCTGTAATATTCTAGATCAAAAGGCATTTGACCGCTGTGAGCGAGTGGGGGGGAGCAGAGGCGTGAACGGGAGTGAGGCCAGGTGTAGTGATTGGAGATGAGCTACACCTGAGCCCCACCGCTAGTATCGAGTCCCATGGGAGATGGAAGGATATAAAACTGGAGTGACGACCGGAAGGACGAGAGAGGACCAGGCCTGGGATATGATTTTATGTGTTTGCTTTTTATTTGTGCTGCGCACTGGCGAGGGGCTGACGCTGTTTTGTCATTTTATTTTGAATATTAAAGTTTCATTTTGATTGTCGCTGGTTCCGCTCCTTCTTCCGATGAGTATGGAGATTGTATCGTACAAACGGTCGTGGAAATAACTTATTCGAGACATTAAAGAGGTTCAAATTTGGTATTGAAAGGTATCCAGACCAAATGACCCATTAATAAATGGGTCCAGATCGGATCTGCAGCAGATGAATCTTATCTGCGACATGGGGCAGGTCTGCCCCGGATCTGATCTGGATCCACAATCCTTATCTGACCCTGCCTTATGGATGCGCTCGGAGCTTGTGAGGTGGATCCGCTGCTGATCAGTTTGCTATCTGGGTCAGTCAACTAGAGTAAGGCTAAAACCTCTGTGGCATTCAATCTCTTTTTGCTGATATTTCTAAGGTAAATCCAGGTTTTAACTTATCAATGACATATAAAAACAATTAGAAAACATAGTTGTGTGCCTGATTGTAATAATGAATGAAATTATTTCAAAGAGCAGTTTCAAGCAGCTTGACGTATTGTTTTTGTATAAAGAACACCAGAAGCCTCTTTCATCAAAGCATGCATCTTGCATTTTACATTTAAGATATTTCAGATGAATGAGAGCCGGAGAAATACATTACGAAGTTGCATCACTCAGATCCATAAAGCTAGTCACATACAATACAATATTTTGAAGAATCGATTCAGCACAAAAGACCCAAGAAACATGCACTTGATTTCGGATGAAAAATATTATCATACCGATTCACATTTCACCAGTTTCCTACACACACCTTCCTGCCTAAACATTTCTGAACTAATATGATAAAGGTTTAAAAATATCCTGCTGGCTATAGTAGCCCATCGATTGTGTCTGTTTAATAGGGCTACATCAACATTTACTTTCACTTTTGTTTATGACGAGGCTGCACAGTTGCCAGATCCCGCTTAAAATGTTCCTTATCCTAGACAGCACTCTTTTATCTCAAGACGACTAGCATGTATCATCAATAAGGTATATACGGAATTTATTTATATAATATAATTATTCGCTCTTTTAATATCACTGTCTCACTACATTAGTACTCAGTACAGATGAGGTTGTCAGTGGTTTTCAGATGAGTGCCCTACAAGAGCGTGACATCATGTGGAAATGATCAATATGCACTCTTAGACCACCACTTGTCAAATCAAATTAGAGAACCAAAACTTTCTTATAAATGAAGTTCTTGATTACCTCAGCCTCAGATCGAGGTTGTGACTCCTTTAGACTTTTATATCATTAAGAAGACCAGGAATCTCTGTAACAAGACTTTATACAGTACTTTTATACAGTATTTTCCCTTGCTATAAAGTTGTACATCGTAAAAAAATCACATTTGAAAGAATTACTTACAGAAAGTGTCTACCATATATTGTAGTTAGCTTGTTTATGTTTGTTAGATTATGAGTTTGTTAAATGAATAAATGTAAATACCTGTGCATTCTATTTGTCTTCTGCAGTTCTCATCTCTTGAGCTGCTTGTTCTCGCCCTGAAGCTCCTTTATTCTTCTATACATGTCATTATTTGATTCATTTACAGGTGCTCTTTAAAATTTGTTTTTGGTTTTATTAAATATTTATTAAATATTTATATGTATGTTGTGAACTAGTGCCTGAGTGTAAAACTAATGTATCTGTGTTCTATTTTTTCAATTGTTTTATTTGTTAAAATGCAATGTAACATTCAAAAATTGATGTATGTCATTTTTGTTCACATGGTCATACAAATTTTAACCCACTGTCACACTAGACTTTGAGCATATGAAATATCTTCATACACTGCAATGTTGTCAAAACCTAAATTCAACACATAACAAATAGTGATACATATAAAATGTAAAAATATACAATTTGATCACTTTCCGTAGCACTGCAGTTTTAAATGTATATTCTTTTAATTCAGCTACTGAGGCCATGCAGTGAAGTATCACTCTGCTTTTGGTCACATGGTTTCATCGCGGATGTGAAATCAGAGGATTTCTTTCTTTCACCAGGCTAAAACACTGGAATGCAGCAAATTAGAAATTTGTGTGACAGCTCTTTACACTCTTTATAACCAGCCTATATTTCAATATATCATTATGTGGCAGGTATGACATGGTTGACATTTTCATCAGGATTTCATATCATTAATAACTTTAAGTAAAAACAATATAAAGTATTAATCAAGAGCTCCAACGGATGATCTATGTGGATGATACATGTCGTAAAATACATCTGCAAAATAAGATATAAAGTACAAAAGAGGACAGAAGTAGATTTCTGTATCAGCACCTTTTACTTGTTTAACCAGAAATACAATGTAATGTAGTAAGTGCTGTGGCTAACAAACCAATATGAACATGATTCATTAATGCAAAACTGTTATACTGATCCACCAGTAGTCCAGTTCATGACCATGGCTCTTCTGGTGGGCTTTTTAGAAAATGCCAGTGTCCAATTCATGAACAGAGGTCTCCCTCCCCATTTTTTATTACTTTCAAAATTCCCAGTTTAAAAAAAAATAGTATGTTTTATATATAAGGAATATTAATCATTTCTTTTTGCTCTTCGGTTTCACAAAGAAGTCTGAAGAGGAAGAGACTGAAGATGGCTCAAAATGAGGTAATAAACCATAACATTCTTCATTCTAGTATAATAACTGCTTTGGCTGGTCATATTCCATTGCTGCATTGTTATTTGACATGTTTCACTTTTCAGGATGATGTGATGCTGAGGAACTAATTGTAAAAGACCTGGATGGAGTGAGATTTGAGTAGGAACTATGAGGTTTAAACTGAGATGAGGCAAATCTGATGATTACAGCATTTATTCTCTGTCACAAAATCACAGGAGATCTCTCTTCAAGATCTTATCTTCTAAATGCACTGATGACTGGTGTGCACCCCATACTCACTACCTAGTTTGAGCAAACTCTAAAAGTGTGCACGGTGAAATGGAACTGCATTCGGTATTTTGTGTCACTCAAATATACAATGAAGACAGGCCAGGAATGTTAGTCCAGCTCATTTCTCAAATTCACTGACAACAGACAGCCAATCAAAGAATCTGGTACACTGAGCAGTTGTTAACCCAAAGCATTGTGTATTTGTGTGTTGTGTGTAAACCTAACTTACACATTTTAATTGTGTAGCTCTCATCCATCAAAACATAATACACTCATTTAATTGATGTCAAGATTTCAGAAAGTAAAATAAAAGTGTCACTGGCTTTATTTTCATAATGTTCATGTCTCTGGGACAGTGTCTTTTGCATCTTTTCCATCACTTTCCATCTTCAGATCTTGATGACCCTGTTCATTTATCCCCATATAACTCGAAGAAATGCTCATGGTGTCATGTCCAGATGATGCAGCATGATGTTTAGGATGTCTTAACCACTGACAGAGTTGTAAAGCAGATTGTCAGCTCCTGCTGCACTGTTGCTGTCCGATAATGAATCTTCGCCACTGAAAATACAATGAAAAGTCTTTATATCTTAGTCTTGTGTTGGTTAGAAGAACAAAAACTAATTAAAGTAAAAATTCTCTCCAGCTCTCTATGCACATTCCATGGCAAATCACACAGTGCCTATTCGCTCCACCTATCAAAGAAACAGGCAGTGAGTTTCTGCTTTGTCCTTAAATGCTGAATAATTAAGTTGGTTTGAAAAATCACACCTTACTGAAATCAGAATTTAACTTCTTCTTCTGAGACTAAATTTTAAAATGTATTTCCTCCTAGACTTTTAAAGATACAACCACTAAATTCAGGTCAGACCTTCAGACTGGTCTGACTCAGGTTGCAGTATTTTCAACTGATCCAGCGTATGGTTTTTTGTAAACCAGACTATTAAAACCACATAGACTTTCATTTTGGGCATGAAAACTTTTATACAATAAGACTTATGGTTTATTTAAGCTGTCTCATTGCTACAGCAAAGCTTAAAACCTCCTACCACGAAAATACAGCTAAAACCAGCCTAAGCTGATTGGCTATTTTAGTTGGACTCCTAGTTGGTTTAAAGTGGTTTGGCCACTTTTAGCATCTCAGGCATGCCTTGAGTTGTTTTTTAGCTGTTTTTTTTTTTTTTTATCAAGTGATAAAAAAAGTGGGTTTTAGCTGGATTAGCATAGAAACATAGCTAACAACATACTAGTAACTTGCTAATAAGGCTCAAACATGCTAGTGAGATGCTAGTCACTTGCTAATCATGCTAATGACATGCTAGAAACACAGAGGCACTCTCACCTAAGTGACTACTAGTTGCACACTTAATCACTTGATTTATAGTGTTTCAAATATGCTGCACATCTATTTATATGAATAGAATAGTTTGTTTTAAAGACAGAGAGCAAAACTCAAGCACTCAGTCAGTGTTCATGATAAGTGAAGGCAAGTGAAAAATATTTGTGCTAAAGCTTATACATAGCCTCAAACTCAAACAGAGTGAAATCTAACAATGGCTAATGATTGACATTATTTGGCATCATAAAATGAAAATTTAGTCACATATTCGAAGTTATTTAAAACAGAAACTTACTAGTTTATTGATTGATCAATGCTGTTCCTTCGCTTTGCAGATGGCCTGTTCCATTCTGTGTCTAGATCCATTATGGCTGCCTCCAGCATCTTCTCTATGAGTTCATCCTCACGCTTTATTCCACTGCCTTCGGTCAGTGTCTTTGTTGGTGCTTTATGCATCTGTCTTTTTTAGAGTGAAGTATTCACCTCTGTTTCTTGCCACCATAACTTCAATCACCCCATAAGCAAATCTTTAACTTGAGATCTACTACTCCATGTATTAACTAGCACATGATATCTGTTTCCACTCTCCTCACCAACTCTTGCAAGGCTTCTCCTTCACACGCAATGTATTCTTCAGCTGGTCTGTCCTTCAACCAGTGTCCATAACTGAATACAACCACAGTATGTCTCCAGACATTCTCCCCAAAAAGATTCATGATATCTTCCACTGTTTGTTGAGCTTTCTGTAAAAGACACACCAGAGGTAGCACTAGCAGGAATGCATGTGGCCTGGTGAGCAAACCTTCACACTCTTAAAAATTTCTTTTGCATTTTCCAGAGTAAATTTCCTGAGTAGTTTGGTATTAACCACAGAGACTTGATATCCCTCAACTTTCTTCTGCTGCATCACACACTGTAAACCCCAACAATTCATCAGAACTCAAATAATTTGATTAGCTCAGTAAGCAGAACTATTAATTGCTATTAACTTTAAAATTAATTTAATTCATGTTATCTCAAATAAAATATTTTAGTTGAAACTTAAAATAGCTTTAACCAGCTAATTCAGTAAATGCTAACATGCTAATTGTTAGCACAATAATGCTTTGATTAGCATATCAATGTAGAAAAATTAGTAAATCAATATATACATCTAAACAAAATTATAAACACAACTATTTTGTTTTTGCCCCCATTTTAATGAGCTAAACTCAAAGATCTAAGACTTCTTTTATGTACACAAAATGTATTTCCTCTCAAATATTGTTCTACAAATCTGTCTAAATCTGTGTTAGTGAGCACTTCTCCTATGGAGATGATCCATCTACCTACAGGTGTGGATATCAAGATGCTGATTAGACAGCATGATTATACCACAGGTGTGCCTAGGGTGGTCGACAAGGCCACTCTAAATGTGCAGTTTTATCACAGCACAGTGCCACAGATGTCACAAGTTTTAAGGGAGCATGCAGTTGGCATGCTGAGTGCAGGAATGTCCTCCAGAGCTGCTGTCTCAGATATTCCATTTCTCTACCATAAGCGCTCCAATGCTTCAGAGAACTGGTATACATCCAACCGCCTCACAACCACAGTCCCACGGGTGACCACACCAGCCCAGGACCTCCACATCCAGCATCTTCACCTCCAAGATCATCTGAGACCAGCCACCCGAACAGGCTGCTGCAACAATCAGTTTACATGACCAAAGAATTTCAGCACAAACTGTCAGAAACCGTCTCAGGGAAGTTATCTGCTGCTCGCTCATCCTCATCGGGTCTTGACCTGAGTGCAGTTTGTCATTGTAACTGTCTTGAGTGGGCAAATGCTCAAATCCAATGCTGCCTGGCACTTTGGAGAGGTGTTCTCTTCATGGATTAATCCTGGTTTTCATTGTACAGGGCAGATGGCAGACAGTCTGTATGATGCTGTGTGGCTGAGTGGTTCGCTGATGTCAGTGTTGTGGATTGAGTGGCTCATGGTGGTGGTGGTAATAGTATGGGTAGGCGATGTTATGGATAACCAACACAGGTGCAATTTATTGATGGCATTTTGAATGCACAGAGATACCATGTATAGATGAGATCATGAGGCCCATTGTTGTCCATTCATCCATGACCATCACCTCATGTTGCAGCATGAACTTCACACAGCCATTGAAGAGGAGTGGACCAACATTTCACAGGCCACAATCAACAAACCTGATCTACTCTATGTGAAGGAGATGTGTTGCACTGTGGTGAGGCAAATGGTGGTCACACCAGGATACAAAGAAGAAGTCCTCACTAACACAGATTTAGACAGTTTTGTGAACAATCAATAGAAAAGTCTTAGATCTTTGGAGTTCAGCCTCTATGAAAATGGGGCAAAACAAGTGTTGTGTTTATCATTTGTTCATTGTAGACAACTGTTCTCAAACGCTCATGCTCCATCAACTCATCACCATGATGGACCAAAACAAAAAATTAAGCACTTTAAACTTAAAAAAAAACCACACACATTATAAAACACTTAGTTTTAGCATTTACTTTCTCTTGTGTGCCATGGCAAAGCATGCTGGGAAATAGAAATTTTAAGTTACATTTTAACTTAACTTCTTCTAAATTAAAAGACACAAGTTCATTAAACTCAATTGGGATAACTTAAATTGAAAAAGAAAGTTCTAAATCAGGGTGGTACAAACATCGGTCCTGGAGAAAGCTACAGGCAGGTGAGTTTTATTAGGGTTGGAGCTAGATCTTCAGGGCTGCCGCTCTCCAGGACCGAGTTCACCAACCCTAATCTAAATTAGAGGCTGACATTTTTTCGGGATTTCCAGAGGAATCTCAGGAATCATGCATGATTGGGAACAAAATTACTATTAATCACAGGACTGGGACGGGACAGGAAAAAAATTTGCAGGGAGTGAGCGGACCGGGAATACACTTGATCCCCAACTTTGTACACAAATATAGCCTAACTTTTATATAAATAAACTCATAAACTATGGATTATGAAGATTTTTGATCGTGAACAATAAAAATCTTTCTACAATCTGCTTTTTTAAGAAATGTAGTATCGCGTCTCAGCTCATTCTATCAGCTGGTACAGGCTAGTTCTCACAGAGTTTGTCGCTGTTCCTTTCTACTGAATATTTTCGGTTAAAGCATAATTTAAACAAATTTAGTACATTAATACGCAGTCGCTTTCCCTAGTAGCCTAATGCATCAAAAAAATTCATCTTACATTGCTACTTCATCTGTCTCTGATTTTGAATAAGCAGAAATCTGTAAGAAATGCATTGATCTGTAGATAAAAGAACTGACAAAAGTGTACTGTTATTTTCATCACAAACAATATTTTCACAGCAGAAAGCAGCAATTATATCCTTTAATGCTGACAATGTTATTAGTTTGGCATGTGATAGGGAAAAAAGGTTTGCTACACAAGCCTAAGCCACTTTGAAACTCTCCCAGGTTTAATTTTTTTATTTTAATATAGGCTACGTTATGAACATAACATTGATATACACTGAAATACTTTACCCATGGAGTGAAGGCTGAGCGGTGTTTTCTGGTATCAGTGGCACGTGGAGCAGAGTGATTATTAAATTCTCAGAGCAGAGGGAATTTTTTTGTTAAAATACTCCATCATTTTTGGTCATACAGATAAAAGTAATCAGTCTTTAGAATCTGTATATCGCTTATTTGTGTGAACTCCGAATAACAACAAAACAATTTGCAGTTTCTGCCGCCTGAGTCATGTGAACTTGAGCCACCCAGGTTAGCATGGATGATTTATATGAAATTTAATGTGTGTTCAATGCACATTGTTCATTGTTTAAGATTGCTTTCAGTTAATAAATAAAAAATATATATATATATAAAATATATATACCGTATTTTTCCACACTATAAGGCACTCAGATTATAAGGTGCACCTTCAATGAATGGCCTGTTTTAGAACTGTTTTCATATATATGCCTCGATTATAAGGCACACCTGTCGCTTTTTTTTTGAGAAAATTAAAGGCTTTTAAGTGCACCTTATAGTGTGGAAAATATGGTATATATATATTGGGACAAGACAGATTTGAAAAATCCACTCCCGTCAGCCTCTAGTCTAAATACACAAAATTTTATTTTGTTTTAAAAATCGCACTATTAATGTTAGGGTTTACTACAACATTGTTTGATATCAACTAGAAATAGACCTAAATAGGTCCCATATAGGGCAAAAAAATATAAATAGGTTCTAATGACAATGATGTTACACTAATTAACTACTGCAATATTAAAATAATGTTTAATAATGTTTTAAAAACAGTAATTTATATCACAGATTCTAGTCAGATCCCGAGCAAAATAACATGAAGTAAAATTCTAACAGTAAAGGTTAACACTTTCTTGACATACATACCTCTGCTAATTTGTCCCTCAAAAAATTGCCTCTAGAATGATGTTGCCCCACATACTTTTTTCCAGCCCCTTCTAGTCCAAGAAGCACATTCCTCACATCCGAAAGAGTTATCTGGAGTTATTAAAAAGTGACAAAATATATTTAAAATGTTGTTGTACCTCATCACCTTTAGAGGAAAATAAAGAGTATCCTACCCTTCAGCAGCTCATGAAGGAACTGTTTTTTCTTGCTCACTTTTCATCATATTTGTTTTGCCAGTTTTCAGCTTCCAGTTCAAGCTCAGTAGATGGATTGTTTTCTTTTTCTGGTACATATTGACAGCCGTAGTTTCCCTATCACCATGTCCTTGATCTTCTCAAGGAGTTCTGTGACTTGTGTGCTGTCAGTGTACAGTTAAACACATGGTATCTGTGCCCACATTGTTCCATTAGCCACTCAAGATGCTTTCTCCTTCTTCAGTACGTCCTCAATGGTTGTATCTCCAAGCCAGTCTCCTCTCTGAACAGCACGCATTGTATGGCTCCAGATCGCTCTTCCCAAAAAAGACTCATATGTTCATCCACAGCTATTTGGTACAATTTGTTAAATGCTATGGCAATGGGAATAGTTAAGAGAATAACATGTGGGCCAGGTGGGCACAGATACACACTCACGCCTAATCTCCAATTTGTCCATCTCTGATGTCTTTTCAAGTGAATTGTAACAGTACCAGCCTGAGGTCCACCCACTGTTAGCTTCCTCCCATGTACTTTGAGCTTAGGCTGCACAGGACACTGTAGTTCTTGACTCGCAACGCCAAACACATCTTCACCCAGAATGAGGTTGCCTGCAGAACTCTTGAAGCCCATGATGCTCGAGGATCACAATGTGTATATCAGTTAGATGTTGCTCTGTAAACAAGACCACGCGATATTTATTCCAGAAATATTTAGTTATTTATATTTAAATATGCTAAAAAAAAAAAAAAAACGCTTTAATGAGGTGTTAGTTGTGTAATAATATCTTACTTTTAATGGTTTTGAGTTCAGTTCCATCTTTTTCCAAAAGATTTTTGGTTTGACTTTACCTCAGTGGTATTCTTTTTCAAACCTCTGTAGGGAATATCTTACAAAATAGTTGTCATTGTTTTTGCAATTATTTCCTCAATTTTTTCCAGCAGAGTGGTCACTCTGTAGTTGTCATCAATGTTGTTAATGCTAAGGAAATGGTATCTGTCTCGACACATTTTTAGAAGCCACAGAAGGTCTGGCCATAATCTTAAACTGTTTTAAAGTAGCTTTATCATGTGGAGAAGTAGAGCTAAACAACACAATAGTGTAATCCCAGATTTTCTCAGACAAAGACTCAAGCTGCTTCTAGAGAGCTGGGTTCTGTAGATTGTTTTAAAGCCAGAATCTACAGGAAATGACCAGAAGGAAGACATGAGGTCCAGGTGGACACAGTGTTAAGCTTCTTTTGATTTCCATTCTATCAAACTTTGGGGTATCCTCCACATCATAGTGCCACCACCAGCCTGGTATGTTTTTTTTTAGTCGACACAAGCCACTCCCTGTATGCATTCACTTCCTCTCATACCTCCCCTGTTTTGCTCATGTCATGTTGTGTCTTTATCTCTGCATTGTCAGCAATGTTTCCCTTGCAGTAACTATTCATTCTGGTTCTAGACAACAACCCACATCCATAGCCTGGAATGCAACTACTTTAATTACTTTTATTTTAAGGTATTGGTCAGTAGACTAAAATCACATTCTGTGAGGAGATTGGTTATACCCTCATTTGAGATTTTGTTTCAAATTTTCTGGACATTTAAGAAAGTAGATAGTTGAGTCTGTCTACTATCTGAAACCTGAAATGAGATATAATAAATAAATAAATAATTTACAATACAACCACTAGGTTTTAAACAATGCACACAAAAATGTGCAATTAACAAGTGTTATGTGTTTTGTTTTAGAGAGTTTGCAAAAGAAAGAGAGTGAGTGGAAAAGATGATGAGCACCACAGCACCACTTGCAGCACCACAGACTACAACAAATTGAGAGAGAGCTCACTGGCTACCTGAAATGGTTATGCAAGGCAGGTTAGTGTAAATCAGAATCAGAATTAGCTTTATTGCTAGGTATGTTTACACCAGAGTTGCGATCACCCTCATAGACTCCCATAGGAACTTTAGAATGCGGAAGTAAAGCGTGTCGTGGAGCAGCCAATAGTTACAAACACTGATAGTTCCAGCCTGAACTCAACACATTTTCTATGTTTCTGAAAGCTACGCTGGTAAATTGATGAAATTACTGTATTTTGACATTTGAACACATTAGTGAATCTCTCATGAATCTATATAATAGTTGTATTTTATGTAGCCAGCTTTATTAATGTTTATTGAGCTCGAGGAAGGTAGATTCTTAATCGCTGCTTAAGTAACAAACACCTAACTAATATTAGCTACCATAATCTGATGATGGGCTACATTTACCCTCAAATTTTCTTCAAGTTCGTTAGCATCAACGCTTGTCGCTCGGGTATTAGATTTGTTGATTGATTACAATTAACTTTAGCTAGTTTAACTATAATTTTTTAACTTGTTTTTTTTTTATTTATTTTTACTAGCTCAACTAGATAACTTAGCTAACTTGTATATTGCAATGTTGTTCTTGGTTAATTTAGTCACTAAAGTTACAGACCGCTTTGTTAGACAGTGCATTTGTGATGATAGGATATGTAGCATAAATGTAGATTATCCCAGCAAAAAAAAAAAGTATAATTCAAAAAGAAAGATTATTAATCTATTTTAAATGAAGAGGTGACATTTGAGACTGACTTTGACCAAAAAAACTGAAGTCATGATTTTAAGTTGTTATTTAGAATACAGTGAAGAATTTCAGCTGCATAACTCTATGTAGATGGCTCTTAAAATTTTGATGAAAGAAGCTTACATGTACACTGCTGCTCTGGTAACACATTGAACTTTAATCCAACAGTCCTGTTTGTGTAATGGAATGTATACACATGAAAGAATACATCTTTTGGAAATATAAAATATTTTGATGACATTTAATTTGACAATATTTCACTTTTTTTCTCTCTTTTAGGAGGTGAAAACAAGTCAAAACCAAGACTTACACCTAGATAAAGTGACTCACAGTAATTTAAGTTCCAGCTGTTGAACAGGTGGGATTTAATTTTACAAAGCCATAAACTGTAAGTCATCACTGTATTGTGTGTGTTTTGTTTTCAACAGGATGGATCATCGGTGGGGAGTGGGCATGGCCAGGCTGGGGGGAGCTTGTGGTTACTGTAAGCAATGGCGATGATGAAGCTGGTTTGAATTTGAACAGTGGAGTGCTGAAGCTGGTGGGCTGATGGTGAAGCTGTAAAGTGTAAGATAGAAGATAATGTTGTCCATAATTAGTCAAATATTGTCAAGTGCCAGAGTTACCACAAACAAGACACATCTTTCTCAAAATTTCCTTAAGCAGATATGTTGGACTAATATATGAATAACACATATACAATCAATGAAACTTGTACAGACATAAGAGAAGATACCAGAAAACAGGTAAACAGACCCTCCATACCTATTGATGCTGAAGTCATGCTAGGTTGTGGGACATTTGTAGGAGAAAGGTTAGACCAAACTCCTCCATGATAACAAGCAAGGGTGTTTAGTGGGGGCCTGCTTGTTGTAGGCCTGGTCTTTCTTGGCCTTGCTGGTTCCCTTTTGGCCCTTTTGTCTGGCTTTTGCTTCCAGAGATGTCATCATCAGACAGACAGCTTTTTTGTCTATTAGCACAGATCTGCTTTGCTGCAATTCTTAACCTCAGCCTGATGTATCTGTTGTTTTTTGTTTTTTTGCAGATCATGGCATGAAGGAAGCCTGCTGTCCAAGAGTCTACCCCTCTCCTTCTCTACCATCCAGAGGAATTAGGAACGCCTGTCCACGGACCAGGGCACTCTTCAAGTTCTTAACAAGATGAACGCCTGGCATAAAGTATAGCCTCCTGTCCTGGTCTTGCAGGATGTGGGACAGATGTTTTTGTTGTGATCCATGCCAAATGCCTCCACTATTGCCTCGATTAGGGCTGCTCCATGTCAGTGGTGAAATGTTAACCACATGAAGCCCCTATGGAAGCTGCCTTCTCAACAATATTGAGGGACAATAGGCTTATAGGTTGCCCCATTAGTGGAGTTACTGCTGTAATGGTAAGCCATTACTTCTTCCATCATGTTGTTGTTCCTGCCAACATAAAATGTAAGCATATGCCATTCCTGTGTGGTCAGGTAATGTCACGTTCCATAAAGCTTCCCACTTCCCAAGTGCAGCTCCACACTCTGTGTAATTGCTTTCATCAAGTGTCAGCACACACTCCCCTCTCCATCTCTGTCAGGCTGTCAACCTTCAGCTTTAGCATGTCAAATACATCATCTAACACTCCTGGCTCAATCTTTTATATGCTGCAGTCTTCTTTGCAGTGTTCTGATATCAGGGTCATGTCTTGAAGCAGCTTGTAGCCTGTTGAGCCGGTGGCAAAATGCAGTTTTATGGCCTTTTAGACTAGTGTTTCCCCATCTCTGCCCCTCTTACTCTTTATACAGATCACTTTTATCTGATCTTTAGAGAAAATTGAAGCAAATTTATTTTCCATGACTACTAATATTTTTCTGTAGGACAGAATACATTTTTAATTAAATGTTTTGTTGAATGCAATTGGTTGCCTTGTATATTTTTCACTGTTGACATTTTTCTTGACTTAAACTTAGCAGCTTCCGCATTCATTGATATTCACTTGTTGTCATGTGTTTATATTTATGTGAATGTGTCTTAACATAACTTTAAGATGTTAGTAATTATGACCATAAAAGCAAAAATTTTATTATACTTATCGAGCAGTCCCCTTTTCCAAAATTAAACATACACAAAAATTAATTCAATTCCAGGGTTTTATTGGCATAAACGTCTATAAGAACATTTCCAAAGCATCAAAATAAAATGTTAAATCACACAATAATATCACAGTAATATTAACATTAACAGAAATGGGTGAGGAACAGCCAAACTCAGCTAAAAAAAAAACATACCAGCAAGACGCAGCAACAAGACACAAGGCAGATGTGATGCTCAAGCTTTGTCATATATATATATATATATATATATATATAGATAGATAGATAGATAGATAGATAGATAGATAATTTGAAATGAATCTAAAGTTGTCCTAAACCTTCTATATTAGGACAAATTAGTTCTTCAAATTAGTTTTTATTTGTATGTGGGTGTGGTGTGTGTGTGTATATATTATTAGTATACAGACATACTGCAGGTTAATATTAACAGTACACTTATCTTTAGGGAATGTTTAGCCTATGTTTAGGGAAGAATGAAGGGGTTAACCATACTGAAATGAATCCCGTTAACGGTGATGTATGGATCAGATTAGGGAAAAGAGAACACACTTTGTGTAGTACTCATAGTAATCAGTTCATACTGCGTAATAATTGTCGGAAAATGCTGTAAAATAGTCTTTGCTGTAAATGTATTTTACGCTATAAGAACGCCCGATCTTCCCTCCAAAATTAAACACAAAACTGATAATGCCGTGTTTCTCGCCACTCCACAGAAAATAATGCTATTATATGTATGTAATGCAAATTGTCAACGTAATAATCAATACATATTAGCGGCCAATACTCACCTATAATTGCTTGCAAACATAGTTGAAGCTTGTCTGTACCACTTTTAAACCATTCAAACAGGTTGACTGCGATCGGAGTTGTTGGGAACTATTGAGAGCTACATGAACCACGGACAGCGTATGGGAGATCACTAGAGTCGTCCCAACTCTCATATTTAACGGTTCTGGTTTACACAACACAAGGAATCTGTTTTTGTGACAGAAGCTTACGCAGTGCAACAGAATGACAGTGACAGAAGAAAAAAAACACATAATAAAAGAATAAAAAATACAAATAAGTGGGTAAGGAATAACAATATACAAATTGGCTATTATTGTGTATATATATCTGGTGGAAGGAAATACACCTTTGCTGGCCCTTTTAACAATGGAGTCAATGTGAATGTCCCACCTTCAGGTCCTGAGAGATAGTGGTGCCCAGGAACCTGAATGACTCCACTGCAGCCACAGGGCTGTTCCATGATGGTGAGTGGGGAGTGCAGGGGGTTTCTCCTGAAGTCCACGCATCATCTCCACTGTTTTGAGCGTGTTGAGGGGCCGGTTTCACAAAGCTATTCAGACCGGGTCTATAGTTGACAAGTCTAAATTTACTCATAGACTAGTCTAATGCAAGTTAGACTGTTCCACAAAGATAGAGACTGACTTAATTTAGACCAAAAAAATTAGACAACTTACCCCCAGGCTAACTTAGGTCTAAGACTCTGTTATCTTGGCAAACCAGCAGAAACAATCAGCCAAAAGAAAAAAGGGAAAAAGCTCATAATTTGTGGTTTGCTGACAACGCTATGGAGAGAGCTATGAGAAGGGAAAGGGTTTTAGGGACCGCAGTAACCTACTGGAAATGTATAATAATGAGGACACCATCAGTCGGTTTCGCTTTGCCCAAAGAAGTTAGTACTGAGTCTGACAGATGAATTAGCTGAAGTACTGAGCCCTGCCACTTCAAGGAGCCACAGTATCCCAGCAGTGCTACAGGTTTGCACTGCTTTGAGATTTTGTGCTACAGGAAGTTTTCTGACATACTGTTGGTGACACAGTGGGTCTCAGCAAAGCTTTCTGTGTCACGGGTGGTATACAGGGTATCAAAGGCACTTTCAAATAAGCTCCCTCAGTTCCCAAACCAAATGGCTGAGCTGAACAAACCTCAAAAAGAGGGTTCTTCTCAGCATTAGCAAGATTTCCCAATGTTGTTGGAGCAATTGATGGGACACATGTCAGAATCCAGGCTCCACCTGCTCATGAACATTTGTTTGTCAATAGAAAAGGATATCACAGCCTAAACATTCAGGCTGTTTGTGATTCTGATCTCGGTTCCTCAACTGTGGCTCCGCTGGCCTGGATCCCTTCATGACTCTCATCTCCCTGCAAAATTCTCAACTCTGTCTAGCATTTGAGCAAGGCATTATCGATGGGTCCCTAGTTGGGGACCAGGCACCTCTAAATACCCCCAAAAAATCAAGTTGCTGTCTACCTATTAGGCTTTAGTGAGTAGCAAAACAACTTAATAAATATATAAATTTATTGTTTTAAGGCTTTCAAGTGACTATACTATTCATTCAATAAATTACACTACATTCAAGTCTCATTTCATTCATATCAAAAATCCTCAAGGTTATTAAAGTACAACTTACTATACAAACTGGAAAACTATTTACCTACAACAAAACAAGTGATACACTGTTCGCTTCAATAAATTATTCAATAAATTAGTAGACTACTCAAAGATATTCAGGACTCCAGCTGCACTGTTCTGTGAAGTTCTAATTTTAATTTACTCTCTGAAGCTGTAAAACTTCAATCTCTAGTCATCAATTTCCTCTCTTCCAGTTGAAGACTCCTGTATTGTTTGTCTAGCACCATTTACATGGTTGTTCCTCTCGACGACCAATGTGCAAAACCATGGGACCAACAGCTGTGCTGATGCTGATGCTGACTCAGACTCTTCATCTCCTGTCCCCTCATCGCCTCTCAGCCGCTCCTCCACCACTGCCCTCGCTCGTTCCAATTCAAAGACAGGGTCACTAAAAAAAATAAGTACATAACATTTTATTACTTGTAGGTTCCTTGTATTATAGGCTGAGTCATTACGCGATTAAGCAGCTTACCGGTTTACATTAGCATACGCTATTACTCGGTTCATATTAGCATACAACATCAACTTGACTTTATAAGCATCAAATCGAAGGCAATGAAGCAAAGGAAAACCAAACTGATTTATTTATAACAATCACCCGCTGTTACCTGTATTCTCATCTTGACTCCTCTTGATGTGGCGGGGTGTTGCTGTCAGTGGCTGAGGGAACTCCGCTGGTTACGCAGTGTTGATCGGCTCCACAACACTCCCTTTCCTCCCGCTCATATCCCCCAGGAACATCGGCGACTGTCCACCATATATATCTCATCACCATTTCAGTGGTGTCTTTAAGTTTCTCTCTTGGTCCTCCTCCCGCTTTTGAATATTTCCTGAAATATTTCCTTTTTGGCATCTTGCACCATGTTTTATATCTTTTCTGATCGCTTTAACACTCCACTAAACGGTCGGATTAATGCTGTTTTACTGTCAGCTGCAATCTTTTCTCAAATTAAATATTTCTTCTTGTTACTACATTCTCCTCCGCTCTAAATTTCCTAGTAAAATGTCCTTGTAACTATTATAACTCCTCCAACAAACACATATTTTCTGCTGGGTAAACTGCACTGACCGGTTAAATGCACTTACTCGATCCACATGTTTTTGTTTTGAAAAGTGTCTTATTTTACCCAGAATGCACTGCAGTGTAGTCCTACTTAAGATAGTCAGAGTCTTAAGTGCTTTGTGCAATGGTCTGAATTAGATGTCTATCTATCAACTAGATCAAGTCATAGTCAAAGTTCTATCTTTAGTCCTATTGGACCGGGACTAGTTTTACAGGGTCGCTTAGAGAAACCTGCGGCTTTCACAGACGTGATTTGTTGATTTTAATCCCGTCAATCTGACCACGCCTCAGTGTTTTCTCACACAACCTCTCTTGATAATTCCAGAGCAAATTACCTACCGCTTTTCAGGAAACTTTGTAGGGATTGCCGGGTGATATTTTATTTTCATACGCTGCTTCCATGTGTGTTTCTAGCCAACGTGGAATTACCGTCAGATGCTTACCCACTGATGATTTGATATACTTTGTTACTGCAAAATAAAATAATAATAAAAAAAAACAATACAAATAATAAAAATCAAGAGCAAGTTTGCGTAAACTGTTAATACGGCTACTGTAATATCAGCATCAGGTAAGAATAATAAGTACTCACGTCATTTATGTACCAGCATACTGTTTTAATTAGCATTTAATAAAAATAAAAAAAAAAAAGGAAAACAAGTTAAACGGTCCCACTTTTATATTAGGGTGGTCTTGAACTACTATATGTAACTTTACATAAAAAATAAGTACAATGTACATTACTGTTCATAATTGTAAGTAAATCACTCCTTGCTGCCAGGCATTGAGGTGGGATAGGGGTAAGGTTAGGGAGAGTGGGTTGGAGGTATGGGAAGTTTAAGTGGGTTAGTGTAAAGTATGGTCAACAGTGTAATCTATAAAATGTAATTACAGAAATTAAATACAGATGTAATTACATTTAGTTTTTTTTAAAAATATAAGTACAATCGTAAAAAACATGTATGTACAGAATAAGTACACCTTGTACTAAATTATTATAAATGTAAGTACATAAGCTAGTTAAGGCTACATTAATATAAAGTGGGTCCAGTTAAACTAAAAGGAACCACACATTAACTTGGTTTTGTTATACTAGCCATTTAGTATTATATTGTGTATAATACTAAGGCAATCATTCTGAATGAATGCAATGCCGCATACAGGAGCGCTGGATCTCTGTGACGCCTAGATGCACAAATCAGACCCTCCCAACTCTGATAAACACAGAGATACTCAGTCCCGCTCTGAATTAAGTACATGAAAATCACAGAGCTCAGGTGTGTAAGAATCAAAACTCAAACATAGTTTAGAGAACTAGTCCGTCCAATAGGTGCTTTGTGAACCACTGAGGCCCTGAGCGTAAAAGAAGCCAGTGGTTGCTGGACATTCTGAAAAGTAAATTTTCATCAGTATATATGATAGTGTTGTTACTTAACCTCTTAGCCAGCACCATGGGCGTTCTTGGTCTTAGTGTTAAGTAATTAGAATTTAAAATAGTCCATGAAACAGGACAATAACCTGTTAGAAAAAAAGTTGTTCTAAGAACATTTTAAGCAGTGTTGTTACTGTTATGACTGCTTTTGGTGTACCTAATAAGAATTTAGAATAATCATCTTTCCCCTTTATATTTAAGTTTTTTCTTTAGTACAGCTCAGCTAATGAGCTAGGTTTTTTTAAGCTAATGGATGTCATAGAAAGGGGAGTATTTAATTGTATGTTTGTAAAAAAAAAATCTTAATGATTTGTTTTAATGTATGTTTTTGGAAACAATTTTTCTTAAGCACTTACATGTAAAGGGTTACAAGTGTACACTTTACAAGGGTTTAATCCTGTGTTTAATAAATGGTTTTATAAACTCTAGTGATAGTCACTAATGAATCATTAGCTGATGGTTTGTGAATATATCATTATGCTGTGACTTTACTTGTTGAGGCACATCATCATTAACTCATCATTTAGTAATTGTAGTCATTTACACATGAATGTTGCACAAATAATGCAGTAGTTAATCATGTATTAATGCATATTACTCTACCGTTTTGCCTGAAGTTGAAAAACAAGGCTTTTGCCTCACTGTGGAGTGTAACAAGTTAATTAACACTATTAGTTAAAGAAATAAGTACTAGGGAATTAATCAATAATCACATATTTAATTAATAACAATTCAGGTATGAAATAATATATTAACCAGACTGACCATTATTAGTTGATAATGTGGCAATCATTAACCAACAGCTTAGATAATCAGTGAGTTATACATTAATTCAGTATCATCTGTGTCATTAGTTAAGCATGAATGTAATGCTATTAGTCTACACGCATTGTAAAAGTGTTACCAATTAATCTCAAGGTTGTAATTAGGCCTGATAAGACGCTCTCTTTCAACTTTAACTTTATAACCACATTTAGAAATCATTTGACGCCTTTTATAGATGTCTTTTCACCTTTCACTTTTCAACAACATTTTTACATTGTTTAGACATCTGCCAATGACGCTTTTTTAGTTTTTTTTGTTGGTGGTATGGCTCACTGTCTTCAGCCCCTAACTATTTTACATTATATTGGTATATATATTCATAACTTTTTTTCATTTCAGCTTTGGCCAATCAATCTAAATTTGTTTAGTTACTTTTCTTAGCTAATATTTAGTCATTTATAGTAATAGCTGTTTTAGTCATTTAACTTTCTTTTATCATACATTATTATTTAATCATCTACTTATGTAAATTCTGACTTGTTATGTGATCTATGCTATAAAGAGTAATTCAAGCTCTAACTTCTAAAACTTCTCAGTGCGACTGTTGTAAATCTCTTTCTACTTTATATAGGATGCGATGTACTGCAACGCATCCCGCTGCCCATCTACTTTCTTATTTTCATTCATTTTATTTGTCAGATTCTTTTCTGTTGTTGTTCTCAACTTGTATTGTTACTTTAACAGACTTACTATTAATTTAATTTCACTTTGCTCAAATAAAACTTTCTGTTTTTTCCATGTTAAATTGTAAACCATCCTACATGCCTCTGGTATTATTATTTTTCAACTATTTTTTTTTTTTTAGCTCACAAGTCTATTATTCCCCTTTTTTAACTCAATCTGGATGGGATTAAAGGATCAGTTGACCTGACTGAGTTTCTTGAACTGGTGTTTTTCGCTCTCACTGTGACTTCTACCCTATTCAAGCACATACACTGTATGAACTTGAATGAAGAATCTGGCTCTCTGTTAGAGGCGCCTGTCTCTTTGGCTATTCTAGCCTCCTCTGAGACCTGCCGCTTGTCATCTTATCTCACCTCTTTATCAGCTACATGAATCATCAAAAGCCCTCTCAGCTTGTAGGGTTTAATTCATTTTCATGCACTCCACCATTTCTGGGTTGTTTAAATACTCACCTCTGAATTATTCTATTTTCTTTGGGCCTTAAAGGATCTATTTTTTCTTCAATACTCTCTTATCTCAATGTTGGAAACATTCAAACAAGTTAGATACTGTCGAGCAATTGGTCATCAATGCTGGCCAGTGATTGATTTAGACATCTCTAGTTGTGCTTTTGCTTATATATTTTATAAACATTTTCTTAATAAATGCTTAAAACAAGAGTGGTGTCTTTCTTAATAAACCCCTTTCTTAATAATTCAAAAACAACATCAATAACAATTGTATTTGTAGACTACAAAGTGTAACATAAAGATTAAAGGCATATTATGCAATGGACTATTGCTTGTACTTCTGCAACATGCAGCAGTTACATATTTGTCTGTATGAGGTCCTTTTAAAAATAAAACAAAAACAATATAATACACTTAGAGCAATCTTATAACTAAATTACATTAAACAATGAGGAAGTGGTATTCTAGCATATTATACAATAATACAAAGCATTGTTTCTACATGTCTTTGCATCAGGTGTGTAATTTATTTATTTTAAGTAGACAGGTGTAGTGATCAGTGGACTGGAGTTTACTAGCACTGCAACATAATGTCCTGGGGAAAAATGGATGAGTTTGCCAATGAAAGACTTGACCAGTGTAAGAGTAGATATGTGAGCTAGGACTCCACCTCATAAAAGGAGACCCAGACTCCTCCATCTGGATCCACAAACACACCCCGATCCTGTGGCTTCACCTTCAGAGACAAGAGAGACATGGAGTATCTAGAGAGCCATATATCATTCCTATTCCCTCGAAGCACAGTCCAGTATCCATTACCAGGACTCTAGACTGATCATCCCTTCCTGTTAGTAGATTCTCTGGCCACCTAATTCCCTAGTCCATTCTTTCCCTTCACCTGCACCTCTAAAATAAAATCTCCCTGGAGGAGAATACTTCCTTTCCAGGACATTTAAATACATGAGTAAATCTCTTTGGCTTATCTGGGAGTGTTCGAACAATGCTTTACATGTCTCCAACTTGTTTTCCATCATCAACATGAGGTTTGGATGGAGCTGTATCAGGATCCAGAGTCACATCCACTGAGAAAACAGAGAACACGTAATCACAACTTGACAACAGATTTTGAGAAGATGGTGTTTCATAATGTTTAATCCAGGTTTTAACCAGATTGTAGTGCAGTAATGAAGCTGTGAGCATATGAATGTATACTAGACTAAACAAAATAGTTTAAATTGATTAAACTGATAACATTTGCAGACAAACTTTGATGTGGGCTTGAGAAAACTCTTTGCCTGAAAGTTAATAATGGTTTTAAAAAGTTTAAAAAGCATGTTTTAGCATGATGTTGTTACATGTTGCTAACATGTTTTAGCACATTGATAACATGCAATTAGCATGTTCTTTAAAACATTGCTAAATGTATTTTAATACCATGTTGCTAACATGTTTTAACAAGTTGTCTATCATCGCTTTTAGCCATTGTTTACATGTTTACCAGACATGTATTCTTAGCAATGTAATAAATCATGTTAGCAATGTACGCAACATTACTAAAATAACTCTATAACATATTTTAACATGTTGTTAACATTATATGTTGTTAGCATGGATTAGCATGTTCCCAGTTGTTTGTAGTATGGTTACCATTTTGTTAGCATGAATTTGAATGCCCCTAATATGGTTACAATTATAGAATGAATTAGCATGTTGCTAGCATAAATTAGCATGTTATTAACGGTTTTAAGTCCTAACATATTAAGCATATAGCATTTTAGAGTGCTTAGCACATTGTGTATGTTTTACCAGGTTATGTTACTAGCTATGATTTAGAACAGATATGGAGATAAATTATGCTATTGAATTGTATATGAACATTAGTTAGAACAGTTATCTTTATAAGTTATGCTGTGTGCAATTAAAATACATTTTGAGATGGGTGACGTGAGGGCACTGTCCCCATTGCCCCTCCCTTGGTGACGAGCCTGTTAAAGTAGTTTAAATAGTAGATCAGTCATGCTGGTTTCTCAAGTGTAGTGTAGACAGCACACTGTACCTGCATACCGCTGCATCCCATCAGCTCTGAAGAGACACATGACAATAAAACATTGTGAGATCTTGAGATGTTTTTTGAGGGGTCAAAGACAAAAAAAGAGTTTAATTTAATAGCATTTTCTTAGAAAAAAAATAAAAATAATATATATATATATATATATATATATATATATATATATTTACCTACTAATTACTAGAAGTTACACAAAAAATGTAATTCAGTGTAACAACTTTGTCAGGTATATTTACAACAAAAAAATAATTCATGATATATGTAAAAGAAAATTACTTTCAACTAAATTAGTTATTAATTAGTTGTAATTTTACATTTAAAAAATTAGCCACTATTCTAGGTTTTGCTCATTTGCCAGTAAGAATTTTTTTTTTACACATTTAAAAACGCAGTAAAATTTGATATGCTTCCTTATTCTTTATATGTTTTAATATGTGATGTTTTATTTTTTACTTTTACTTTTTACTGATGTTTTAATATTTGACCTGCTAAATTGATTTGAACACAATTGATGGATACTCTTAAGAAATGCTTTCACCAAATATTGATGGAACAACTGAAAGGACAATGAGAAAGTTAGCAAAATGAATGTTTCTCTTGTTGTTTCTCCTTTATACATGTTTTACACTGATGTCTAAAAATTAGAGATGAAAGTGACCTGCCCTCTTCAAGAAGAACTGTGCTGATAATGAGCCACAAATGCAATCACATACCTCCCTCATTTCAGCTTGACAAGACTCATTCTGCCTTACTGGTATTAATGGTAATAAATACATGAATCTGTACTGTATTTGATGTTGACATACCCAGTTTGCATGAGTTTCATCTAGAGTGTCCTCAGTTGAGTCAGAGCTCTCCTCAGACTCTCCATATTCCCTCATGAGTCTTCCACACTGATCTGGCCAGCTCCCAGGTCTCTAGGGCTGCACAGGGATGAGTAAATCTACAGCAGAAGAGAGGAGAAAATGTAACCCTTAGCATGGGTTAACTGCACTCAGCACTGATCAGAGAGAGATGCTTGGACTGACCTGAACCAGATCTCTCATTGTGTAGAAAGCTGCCGCAGTTTACTGTTTCTCATCTTCAGCTCAGTGATCTCCTGCTCCAGCTCTTCAATCAGCCTCCCTCCCTGTTCCTCTCTAGCTTTCAGCTGCTCCTCTATCATCTCCAGCATTTCAGCCAGAAATCTCTCAGTGGAGTGGATGAGATCAGTGAAGAACTTAACATGGGCTGCTTTCTCCATCTCTGTGTTTCTCTGGGGTCAAGTAATCAACACAATATTAAAGGAACACCATCTTTTGGGACTTTAGCTTATTCACAGTATCCCTCAGAGTTAGAGAAGTCCATACATACCTTTTCATTTCTGTGTGTTATGAAGTGTTATTTGACGCACCCACCGATAGCCTAGCTTAGCACTTAAAGACTGGATGTAAATGGATACTGTTAGCATGTAGTAATCCCCAATAAGTGACAAAATAATGCAAACATTTTCCTATTTACATGTTGTGATCTCGTATAGTCACAAGCTGTACAAATAACAAGGCTATATGAGACAGAGCCCCTTTTAATCAGTATAAATACTGGGAACTATATCTCTCACCTAGGCATGGGAGCACAGCTAGCGCTATTGGAGCGGAGTGGCTACTTGGGCTGGAGTGATTAGCGAGCACACAGACGCGCAGGGTGAGGATCAGAGAGTTCGCTGAGAGTTGGAGTAATAGAGTCAGCAAATTACTAGATAGTAAATTTATAGTTTACAATCATGGGTGTTCGCATTGTAAAAGAGCTGCATACAATAAACAGGGGAGACCAGGTAATACTATGATGTTTCATAGAATTCCAACCCAAAACGCTGACCTGATGAATCGATGGCTACTTGATCTGGAAAGTGATCCAAACATAAATATAAACACCATTACAAAGTGATTTCTGTTGCTCTGATCATTTTACTGTGACACTATTTTGAAATAATGAAGTTGCCACACGTGACCAGACAACGTAGGTAAAAAGGATACAGCCATCCCATCGATAATAAAGACAGGGACAAATTGATCCCTAAATTGAACCCCTAACCTGTTGCTGCAGGTGCTCTTATGTTTTGAGATGACTAACATTAGCCATACCTGTAACAGTGCCATGCAATGTAATATAACCTTAGTAGTGACATTATTACGTGAATAGGGTCTCGGTATCCCCTTTATTGTTACTATTGTGTTGTCAGTGAACACACTGCTGGTGATCATTATATGTTTGCATTATTTTGTCACTTATTGGGATTACTGTGCTAACAGTATCCATTTACATCCAGTCTTTGTCTAAGCTAGGTATGAGGTGCTGCGCAAATAACACCTCTACAGAACGCAATGAGAATGAAAAACGGTATAGTATGGACTTATCTAACTCTGGGGATAACTGTGAATAGCTAAAGTCCCAAAAAAGTCGTTGTGTTCCTCTAATAATAAATTCAGCCACACGTGACAGTTATTGAAATCCAAGCAACAATGGATAATGTGACATGATAATCACGGTCATGGACCTTTAGTTTTGTAAATTATGGTTGTGTTTGATGCTATTCTCCTGTTTCTCTTGGATCAACAACAATAATAAATACTATTACTACAATATTTAAATATTTATTTTAATATTTAAAAATTTAACAAGCACAATATTCAGTATTCAGACAAATATTTTTGAAGATTTTGCACACTGACATTCACTGATGTCTCCGATCACACAGAACATGTTATTTTGCAGTCAGAGTGGGAGAAGTGATCGGATTGATGGCTAGAAACTGCTGATCATTTGAATGGGCAAATAGCAACTATGTTAAAATGTTTTCATATATCTTTAAAAAAAAAAGATATATTTTGGGCACAGTACATTAAATACAATTGGTTTTAGCCTATTTTCTATTCATATTATTATTTATTTTGTATTTTCTGTTTGCTTTTATTTTTGACTAATAATAAAGATACAAATAATTGCATGTAACTGTAAGAAAGTCAGTGGTGATATCATGCGCTCCTATTGGTCAGTGTTAGAAGAGCTCAGCTTAAACTGACAGTTAGCCTGCTTAGTTAGTTCCCCAGCATGAGTTGCCACTGTGACTGAGCATGGCTATGGTAATTTTGCTTTGGAAACCAAATCAAGTGACAATAAGTCAGAATAACTGAAATAAGCCTGGCTTATTTGGAAAACTAGTTTTATGAAAACAGCCCCTGCTGTCCCTGTCGCAGGTTTTGGAAGTTTAAACATTTTGTTCCGCTTCTGTTTGCCTTGTTCCTTTTGTCTACCTTCCAGTTAATTTCCGGTTGTGATTTACCCTCATGTGTCTCGACAATTATCTCTCTCCAGTTCTTTGTGTATACAGCCCCTCAGTTAGAGTTGTTACTTGTTTGTTCTTGTCAGTGTTTAAGTTGGATAGCTATTCTCATGTGGTTTTCTGTTCTCCTGTGTGTCTGTTCTGGTTTATAGTTAATAAAAGTGATTTTGATTGCTCCTGCCTCTCCCTTGCTGATAACAAATCATTTTGCTTTAACAGCTGACCTCTTTTGACAACTTATACCAGTATGGTGCCAGAGCTGATGAGTGCAAAGTTTGGTAGGGATCAATAGGATCAAGGCCGCTTCAGAAGAACTGGTGGCTGCCTGTGGCTGCAGGCTATTAAACGCTTGATTGGAACGGAGACATATAAATAATGCTTGAGTCTACAGTGCCCACTTTATATCAGGTAAGTTTATTTATTTACTCAAGTTTATTGGAAAGCATGGTTTACATTATTGATTGTCTGTACAGTGTAGTTTATCAATGTTGCTGAAGTTTGATGACCACATGCAGCTAGTTTCATAAGCTGGCATTGATTTGGCTAGTAAAAAAACAGTGTGTTTGTTATTTGCAGATGAGGCATCATTAGATTCTAGTAATCCTTGTTTACATTAGTGATTGTCTGTAAGAAGAATAATAATCAAATGCAGCTAAAGTTTGACAAACTGGTGGTAGATTTGGCTAGTAAACAAACGTGTGTGTGTGTGTGTGTTTATTTGCAGGTGAGGGTGTCATTGGACTCTACTAGTCCTGATTTTGTGCCTTCTGTGTTTGTGTACACAAAACCAAGCCAGAACCCCAAAGCAAAGTTGGAGAGGTAAGTTTTACTGTAGGTACCATAGAAAAGGAGAAGCAGCATGGATCATTGTCCAGGTATGAATTTTTTTAATCTTAACAGCGCCATGAAATTCCAGAATAAGTTATTAAGGGAGGAAATGCTCGTTTCACTCAATATCCTGTTAATCTTGAGTACCTATAGAGTAGTACTGCATCCTTCATAACCCAAAAGTCTTTAGTTTTATTATATTTATAAGCTAAAGATAGTCTGTAAATCCGATTTTTCCCAGAAAACCACTGAAAGTGGCTGGAGGCGTGCGAGGGCGGAGCTAAGAATCACGAGCCCAGTAGGCTTTTATGCTTGAGAGCGCTTGGAAGCTGTGACATTACCGGAGGAAAACCATCATCCAAAACAAACCATGGCTTACAGTCAGATTCAGCCGCTTATTTATGATCCAGAATCAGATCCAGAGGATGAAACTGAACGAAAGCGATCAGCAACGACGCCTCTATGTGGTATGTACTGAAACTGTATACATTTGTTAGTGGTTTTGGAAAATTCCACTTTATGTCAGCTCTTTTTTTTTTTTTGCTGTACATGTGGAAAGTGCAGTTTGATGCCAACATCGCTGCATTATCCTTAAGAAATAAACAATTTGCTAAATCCGCGCAAACTGGGCCTTGTTTGTAAGACAAGCATCTTTGAAAATGCAGGGAACAAACAAAAACACTTGCACAACCTCGCTGATGCTCTGTAAAAATAAACTCCATCCACTGGTCCCTTAATGCTGTTTTCTTTTGGTAATCTGTGCAGGGTTGTCTTGTCCTGGCAAACCAAAAACACACTCTTGTGAATTTCAAACGCTCTCGCTCTGATCAGGCTGTGCTCAGCCTCTCTCAGTGCTCTGTAATCGGGAGCCGCTCTTCCCGCAGAAGTGCTCTAGGACCCATATAAGGAAATTCGTCCATCTAACGCACACAGACCCATACCGAAAAAAAACTTTCCAAACTTGTGACAAACCGGAAGGAGTATTTTGTTCCAAACATTCAACTTAATTTTTGAAACTTTGTCCATGTTTAGCATGGGAATCCAACTCTTTAACAGTGTAAAAACTCAGTATGTATGAAATAGCATTTCACCCCCTTTAAATTATATATATTTTTTCTGTGCTTTGAAAGTGGTTTTGTATTTAACAATGTTTATGAACTGTTTTTTCTTGCTGCATTTATTCTATCATGCTTCACTATCTCCTCTTTATTCTTCGCTCTTACTCCTCTTTTCCTTTTCCTCCTCCTCTCCTTGTAATCATACTACAATATAGGCCTACCTATTTTAAACTTAAAGTTATGGGAATAGATAACGATAATGGAAATCATTTGACTGAAAGTGTCAGTGTGCTCTAGTGTAGCTGTAGGCTCTGACAGGCACACCTGCTGAGTACAGGCCCCTGGATGAGCCAAATACTGACTAAAAATCTTCTAAAACTAAAAGTTTTGAAAAATCATTGCTAAAATTGTGAGAACCCCAATTGTGATATTTGTCTGCATTGGTTGCAGCACATGTTCAATTTTCACTTTCTTTATTAAAGCTGAAGACATCCCAGTTACAAAGAGGGAGTATGATGACCTGAACCGGAGACACAGTCAGCTTCAGGAGGACTATGACACCTGTACTCACAAGTTTGACACACTACAAGCTGAAAATGTAAAGCTGAAAGAGGAGCTGCAGAAATCTACTTTTTCCTACACCACTGTTAAGTGCAATATTGTCCAATTGTTTTTTCTCACAGGACTGACCTCCATGCTCTTTGAGTGGGCTGGTTACAAAGATAACAGGCAGCTTAGGATAAATTATCCAAAAACTTACACTAGAAGACTACCTGTTGGTTATATTGATGAAATTAAGTTTGGGCCTATTTAATACTGACTTGGCATATAGATTTAAGGTATCAAAACCACAATTTCAAATATTTTGTGGAGCTGGGTCCCTGGTATGGCCTCGGTCCTAAGCCATTCATTAAAATGGCCAAGTAAAGGCGGAATACTTAAAAAATATGCCAAAAAACTCAAGCTGAACTTTAACCCTATAGCTGTTGTTGGGACGCTTCCATAGGGGTAAAGTTGACTTATTTATGCCACAACTTTCTCTGTGTTTGACTAATTGAATGATTTTTGGTGACAAATCTTATTTTTGACCCATATTTTGGGAAAATGCTTTTTAAATTTTTTCAAAACTCAACAGTACACTGTGGGCAAATTCACTACCCTTTCAAGTATAGTTCAGATGACAACATCCATTAAATTAAACTGCTGTAAAAGTTTATCAGATAAATATAAGTGAATTTGCCCACAGTGTACCGCTAGTTTGTGAACTATTCAAAGTTGTGGCCAAAATAAGACTCAACTTTATCCCTAGTGGACTAAAACGTCCCCAACCGTTAACCTCCCGGTAACACTTTTAGAATAAGGTTCCATTAGTTAATGTTAGTTAATGTATTAATTAACATGAACAAACAATGAATAATACATTTATTACTGTATTTATTCATCTTCGCTAATGTTAGTTAATGAAAATACAGTTATTCATTGTTAGTTCATGGTAATTCACAGTGCATTAACTAATGTTAACAAGCACAACTTTTGATTTAAATAATGCATTAGTAAATGTTGAAATAACAAGAACTTAGACTTATAAATGCTGTAGAAGGACTGTTCTTGCTTAGTTCATGTTAACGAAAGTAGTTAACTAACATTAACTAATGGAACCTTATTCTAAAGTGTTACCACCTCCCTAATAAGGGTTAACCTCCCAACATTGGCTGCCACTGGTGTGTAGTAAATGTACTTCCCCAGATTATCTCAACAATTCACAGTTCATCAATTTCATTTGTAATGACGCTATTAATAGTTTAATTGCAAAATAACCATCTGAGAAATGTATCCAAGCAACATAGTTACTATTAATGTACTATAGCATTACAAAATAATACTTAAAACATAAGTGCATCGACATATATCAATCAATAACAACAAAAGTGTAAGGAAAAGGATAAATGTAGGTCTGGGTGAAGAATAAGAATAAATGTAGGAAAGAATGAAGGAAAAGAATGAATGTGATTTATATACTCAAATTTCTCTTGGGTGTACACGCATTTCAGACTTACTAATATAGATATATATCTGCCACTGTATATTTGGCCATCTGCTAACGCCTTCCATCCACTCCACTATATAGTACACGGATCTGGTAGCGGATACCATTTGTTAAAGTCAACTTTTAAATTAACTTTCTCTGTCTGTGTTGTTTAATCCTCGCCAAGAAGCTTGACACGCCTGCTGATTTTCGCCATGGTTCCATTGCCAAAATGCTGCGATATATGTTGCTACATCATCATTGCTTACCAACAGTAAAAGGGTCTATTGTCCAAGTGATGTTTGAAGAATATTTTAGCGCTTTTACACAAAAAAGGTATATAATTTCAACTTGAATGATGATGTAGCTGTGTATAAAAGTACAGCCAAGTTACAAGTGTTTTATATATGGGTGGGAGCATGACATGCAATTCTACCCGTCCATGATGTCATAACCTAAGAAAAATTTGTATTTGTTAAAAAAATATATATATTCATGTTGTTGCTATGACAAGATATGATAACAGAATTATTTATATGAACTAGAGATATGAACTAGAGTTCTTTATATCTAAACATCAAAATTGTCATGTGGTGTGATATCTTTGACCTTACTAATATGACAATATATATATCAGCAAAGTATAAATAATTGATACATTTACAGTTTAAGTAACAGTTTAATTAGACTATTTCAACAGACACAGAAGTGTTGATGTCGGTCTATGATTTTGAAGCAAGTTCTGGCCAAATACATTTTGTCCGTAAAATGAAGGCCATATGGTGTGACACTGCAATTTATATTTTGAACGGCAATCATTTGGACATCATAATGATGAAGAGGTCCACACTCAACCAGGAAGTTGCAGTGTCATCTCTGGAGGGGTTTGCAAGGTCAAGATGTGAGTTCTGACTTTTTAATTTTTAATTAAAAAGCTCTGTATCTGATATGCTCACTAATGGTCAATGTTTTGTGTCTCATGGTGTGACAAAAACACTTTTATACAAATTGTACTTATTAATTCTTAAAAATCATTCCTGCCATGTGTCAATTTATATGCTAAGTATAAGCTAGCTGTTTTAGTTAACCAAGAGATTAGCTTAACTGAACAAAACATCATATGGTGTGAACACTGTATCATATGTTGTGACTGTTTTTCTAAGTCAAACCATATGATATATATTTGTCACACAATATTACGATTCACCTTTCTTAAAGGGGTGAAATGCTCGCTTTCACTCAATATCCTGTTAATCTTGAGTACCTATAGAGTAGTACTGCATCCTTCATAACTCCAAAAAGTCTTTAGTTTTATTATATTTATAAGAGAAAGATAGTCTATACCATTTTCCCGAAAAACAGGACCGCTGGAGGCTGGACGATGGGAGCTAAAGAATCACTAGCCAGTAGGTTCTTTGTTGAGAGCGCTTTGGAAGCTGTGACATTACCTTGAGGGAAAAAAACATCATCCAAAACAAACCATGGCTAACAGTCAGATTCAGCTGTATATTTATGATCCAGAATCAGATCCAGAGGCTGAAATTTAACAAGAGCAGCATCAGCAACGATCGCCTCTATGTGGTATGTACTGAAACTGTATACAGTATTGTTCAAAATAATAGCAGTACAATGTGACTAACCAGAATAATCAAGGTTTTCAGTATATTTTTTTATTGCTAATGGGCAAACAAGTTACCAGTAGGTTCAGTAGATTCTCAGAAAACAAATGAGACCCAGCATTCATGATATGCACGCTCTTAAGGCTGTGCAATTGGGCAATTAGTTGAATTAGTTGAAAGGGTTGTGTTCAAAAAATAGCAGTGTGGCATTCAATCACTGAGGTCATCAATTTTGTGAAGAAACAGGTGTGAATCAGGTGGCCCCTATTTAAGGATGAAGCCAACACTTGTTGAACATGCATTTGAAAGCTGAGGAAAATGGGTCGTCAAGACATTGTTCAGAAGAACAGCGTACTTTGATTAAAAAGTTGATTAGAGAGGGAAAACCTATAAAGAGGTGCAAAAAAAATGATCTCCAATGCCTTAAAATGGAGAGCAAAACCAGAGAGACGTGAAGAAAACGGAAGACAACCATCAAAATGGATAGAAGAATAACCAGAATGGCAAAGGCTCAGCCAATGATCACCTCCAGGATGATCAAAGACAGTCTGGAGTTACCTGTAAGTACTGTGACAGTTAGAAGACGCCTGTGTGAAGCTAATCTATTTTCAAGAATCCCCGCAGAAAGTCCCTCTTTTAAAAAAAAGGCATGTGCAGAAGAGGTTACAATTTGCCAAAGAACACATCAACTGGCCTAAAGAGAAATGGAGGAACATTTTGTGGACTGATGAGAGTAAAATTGTTCTTTTGGGTCCAAGGGCCACAGGCGGTTTGTGAGATCACCCCAAACTCTGAATTCAAGCCACAGTACACAGTGAAGACAGTGAAGCATGGAGGTGCAAGCATCATGATATGGGCATGTTTCTCCTACTATGGTGTTGGGCCTATTTATCGCATACCAGGGATCATGGATCAGTTTGCATATGTTAAAAACTTGAAGAGGTCATGTTGCCCTATGCTGAAGAGGACATGCCCTTGAAATGGTTGTTTCAACAAGACAATGACCCAAAACACACTAGTAAACGGGCAAAGTCTTGGTTCCAAACCAACAAAATTAATGTTATGGAGTGGCCAGCCAATCTCCAGACCTTAATCCAATTGAGAACTTGTGGGTGATATCAAAAATGCTGTTTCTGAAGCAAAACCAAGAAATGTGAATGAATTGTGGAATGTTGTTAAAGAATCATGGAGTGGAATAACAGCTGAGAGGTGCCACAAGTTGGTTGACTCCATGCCACCCAGATGTCAAGCAGTTTTAAAAGCTGTGGTCATACAACTAAATATTAGTTTAGTGATTCACAGGATTGCTAAATCCCAGAAAAAAAAAAATGTTTGTACAAAATAGTTTTGAGTTTGTACAGTCAAAGGTAGACACTGCTATTTTTTGAACACACCCTTTCAACTATCTGCTCCAATTGCACAGCCTTAAGAGCTGCATATCATGAATGCTGGGTCTTGTTTGTTTTCTGACAATCTACTGAACCTACTGGTAACTTGTTTGCCACTGTAGCAATAAAAAAATATACTAAAACCTTGATTATTCTGGTTAGTCACATTGTACTGCTATTATTTTGAACAATACTGTATATTTGCTTAGCGGTTTTGGAAAATGACTAAGTTCCTCTTTATGTCTTTTTTTTTTTTAAGCTGTACATGTGGAAAGTGCAGTTTGATGACAACATCGCATGTTGTTTACTTGATGTGCTTACACCGATAGCTAAGTTCACAACACAGAGATATTTTAAGCAGTTTTACTCACCGCATGCAGTTCCAACACACGATCGCGGACCCTTTTTCGTTGGGACTGCATTATCCTTAAGAAATAAACGATATGCAACTCAGCGCCAAACTGGCCCTTGTTTGTAAAACAAGCATCTTCGAAATGCAGGGAACAAACACAAACACTTGCACAACTCGCTGATGCTCTGTAAAATAAACTCCATCCACTGGTCCCTTAATGCTGTTTTTTTTGGTAATCTGTGCAGGGTTGTCTTGCCCTGGCAACCAAAAACACACTCCTTTGTGACATTACACTCTCGCTCTGATCAGTGAATGTCTCTACTCTGTCTCTACGGCACGCCGACGCTCTTCCGAGAAGTGCCCTTAGGGACCCATATAAGGAAATTCGGCTCCATCTAACGTCACACAGAGCCATACTCGAAAAAACTTTATGAAACTTGTGATAAACCGGAAGGAGTATTTTGGAACAGAAATACTCCTTCAAACGCATAACTTAATTCTTTGAAACTTTGTCCATGTTTAGCATGGGAATCCAACTCTTTAACAGTGTAAAAACTCAGTATGCATCAAATAGCATTTCACCCCTTAATGATAAATAAATAACTATTCAAAACATATTCAATGAATGTAATAGTGAACATTAAATTACCTATACAATTAATTTACTTCTTTTAAATGTTATACTTAATTTAACCATGTTTCACCATATTTACAATGCTTTGTCGATTAAAAGATGCAATGTTTTGTCTGTCAAGCAGAAATGTCAGGTAAAGAGAGGACAAAACATACAGGGAAAGACTCAATGCTGATCATGCAAGGAGAGAGAGAGTCCTGAGGGAAAGGAGAAAAAGTAAAGAGATCATGCCAGTTCACACAGAACTGAGTCTAGGCCACAACATAGTGTAACTTCAACACATGATACTATTATAAAGATGGTGAAACTGAACAAACGAAAATATCTTACATATTTTTCATTACCAGGTATAAAGAAAAGAAACAAAAGGGAAAACTCAAGACATTCTGTGTACAGTCCAAGGCGCTTCAGTCAATGCCCTCCTGAGAATCCAAAGGTGTCTGAAGTGTCCATCCCAAGCAAAATGATAGATCAGAATGATAAGCTGAGGACACAATTTAATAAAGTTAAAAGGCAGAATCAGGAACACTCCAAAGCAGAAAGATACAGGAAAAAATCTGAACTGAAAAACAAAAGGCTGCTCGACTGTTAGTGAGAAGTTTAACCACCGAAAGCAGCAAAAAAATCATCCATATGCTGCAGCATGGATAATGACTTTTGAGGAGTTTAAATTCAGAGAGCATAATCCTGCTGAGAGGGTCACATGGGAACAGTGGCAGAGAAATCCTATTACAGTCAGAGAAAAAACCTAAAGAACTGGGTTAAAAAGAACCAAAGCGGTTCAATTGGAGAACTGCTAGTAGTCATCCAGAAAGATCTTGAGGAACTGGCTAGTCATCACTACAATTGGATTCATCAGGTTAGGGAGTTCAGACATCTCAAAGAGTACTTGCAAAACAATGAAATGGTCCTTCATATTGATTACAGTGAAACCTATGCTTGCAAGCTTAACACTGAAATTCAATCATTTCACTTTGGAGGCACCAAACAACAAACAACTCTAGGGGTGGCCTATGATATTGGGGGTCCCACAACTATATTGCAGTCTCTAAGACATGATGAAAGGGCAGTGTGGGCTAACATCAAGCCAGTTATAGAGGACCTTAAGGCCAAGAGTGATCATGAAATTGATACTCTCCACATCCTAAGTGATGGTCCTGCAACCTAGCATGTAATTGTGCAAACTGCTTCTTCTTAACAGCATTCCATACTCTTGGGGTTTCACAATGATTACCTGAACTTTTCTGAGAGGTCAGATGGCAAGGGGATCCTGATGGAGTAAGTGAAGCTCTCAACGTATTGCTGACAAGTATGCCTAAAGAATTGTTCAACTATCTTTGCCAAAACACAGAAAGAGTGACCGTTGAATGGACTGAAGAAGATGAAATCTCTTCCATGGATAGCTTGCTTCCTTCAACAGTGCCCAGTGGTTGGACTTTATAACACACACCAAGCTCTACTTTTCACTTGGGAAATACTATATAGCAGCCTGAGTTGCTTTTGCAAGTACCCAGAGATGTGTCTTTGTTATCCATGAAGAAACTTCACATAAAGCTGGCAGCCATATCACCCTGGAGCCCAAGACCGGTTCCCTACGAGCTAACCTCATGAGAAAACTAGGTTGCTGCTGGAAGAGGTGCTAGTGAGGCCAGCAGGGGTGCTCACCCTGTGGTTTGTGTGGGTCCTAGCCTCCAGTGTAGTGATGGGGACACTACACTGTCAACAAGCACCGCCTCCGGATGAGACGCTAAACCGAGGTCCTGACTCTCTGTGGTCATTAAAAATCTCAGGATGTCTTTCAAAAGAGTAGAGGTGTTACCCGGCATCCTGGCTAAATTCACCCATTGGCCTCTGACCACTCATGGCCTCCCAACAGTCCCCATTTCTGCTGATTGGCTTCATCTCGCTCCTCTCCACCAGTAAGCTGGTGTGTGGTGGAGCTTCTGGAGCAATATGGCTGCCATCACATCATCCAGGTGGATGCTGCACACTGGTGTTGGATGAGGAGATACCCCTGACAATGTAAGCGCTTTGAGTGTCTAGAAAAGCGCTATATAAATGTAATGAATTAAATTAATTAATTATTAAAGCTGGCAGTGCCAATGTGGAACAGCAAAGTGCTCCTCTCCAAGATGTTTCCTGTGTGAAACCAAAAGAAGCAAACTACCCAGCTAAAGCAGAATGCACTGATTCTGATGATGACACCAAATACACTGTTGGAAAGTTTGTCATTGTCAACTACGATGATAGGCCATATGTGGGCCAGATCATGAAGATATGTCACATTGAGGCAGATGAGTATGAAGCAAGTTGGTGACAAGAATAACTTCATCTGGCCAAATAAACCAGACTGCATATTTTACAGCTTTGATCAAAAGTTCTGAGCCAGAACCTCTTCACAGGTCTACCAAGCTTTCTAAGATTGACTGGCTGAAGTTTAATATGGTCTGAAATGAGTGCTGTCAAAATTAGCTGCTTAACGATTCGATTAATTTGAAATATTTAACGCTTAAAATAAAATAACGCAATTAACGCGGTTGCAGTTTTTTTATTTCCAGTTGTGCCTATGTGTGTTCAACGCGTGCAAAGAAATATGGATAAGACCAAGGAAGGACATTTAGACGGAAAGTTTCAGTATAAAACTCTGCCGGATTACTCTTCAGTCTGCCACAAGAAACATTACTCTTTATTTAGTCTGCCACAAGAAACAGCAACATTAAAATCATGAACTCAAATGTCATTGATTAAAAAAAAACAAAAACAATGACTGTAACAGTGCGTAATCAGACCTTCTGTAACGCTTAACGCTTAATAAGCTTAAACGAAATAATTGTGTAGCGAGTATTTTTTGTACACAGTGCCACTGTCAATCACTCCTGCGCGTGCATCACTGTCCTCCCTCAGCTGCAGCAACTTGCTGCTCTCTTCATCAAGCTTTAAAACAAAAAGGGGACAAAAGATCATATTGTCTTTGTGCATAGGCTATAGATTAATTAGATAAATAAATATCTAAATTTGTGCCTTGCCCTCTACGGTATTTTTTTAGAACTTAGAAAAAAAGATGCTGCAGCCAATGAACAGCCGGCGGGGCTGCAGGACACCTCAACCTCCGCAGACAGTTTTAATGTTTATCAGACAATAAATACTCAAGATTTTGCTTTAGTATAACTCACTAACGAAGTTTCACACACCTTCTCCGCCACGTTGAGTTGTTGACACTTAACAGCGGGAAAAGCAATACGCCTGTTCACTTGTATAACTTAAGGTGAATGGGTAATGTAGTTTCTGCTCTGGGTGGGATGAATTAGGAAGCTTGCATTGTGAAGGGCTCTGAAAATCGGGGTGCAGGTAAAAGATTAAAACCTCTATTAAAACAGATGTCCAAATGAGCATACCGGATCGCTACAAGCACGCTCTGGAGCACGGAGAGGTGGCGACGCTCAAGAGCTATATTTGGAAGTGGCGCTATCTGAGTACTGGTGCATACCGCCCATTAAATCACTGGCAATGACTATACTTTGGAATTTTTTGCAGTCCACTTAGAATTCAACATGGAAATCATTTTGTTTTTCATTGGCATTGATTGTTTTGAAATTCAAATGGTACTTACATGCCTGTGTTTTTATTTCTGTAATAAATATGGCTTTCAAGCCAACAGTTAATTTGGAGGATATTGATGGTTTATTGCAGGTATGTTGTTTACATGAGAAAATCTGTGTTACAAGTTAAACAAAAATTCCAATAAACAATCATATTTTGAATTTAAATATTTTGAATTTAAATTTAAATGTTTTGAGTTTACATTAATTATTTACATTTTACATTTACATATCCAAAAAGTTTCAGTCTTTTAATTGATTAATCGCATTAATCGCGATTAATTTTAAAATTTGCATTAATTAGTTAATTTTTTTTAATCGATTGACAGCACTACTGAAATGTTATCGGCTTTCAGCTTTTAGCTTCAACTATGTTTTTACTGTATCTGGTTTTACTAATATCTATGAATTTTCAATCTAAAACATTCAACTAATTGTAAAATGTTAATTTTTTTACTGTTTAACAATTAGAATTGTTGTTACAACACACACTCTCCTAATTTTAAATTGTTCATGTTCAAATGTTCTTGAAGTGAAATGGTGTTTGATTTACTCATATTGAGTTTCTTTTAATTTTAAAAGTTTTAAAACAATGTTAGTCTGTTTTATTAATGTTAACTGAATTGAATTAATTGAATGTTGAATGCAAATAAAATAAATTTTTTTGCACTGACAAATTGTGGAGTGGTGCAGTTCATCATATAGCTTGACACTATATAATTTGGTGTGACATTCAGAATTGTGCCAGTAAAAATACTTTCTTAATTATAAATCATAAAAAGTCAAATGGAACACAAGAAAAATAGTATCAGCAAGAGTCACAAGCATTTTCATAGATTTATTACGGAGTTTAACATAATAAATCTAAAATATCTGGAAAAGCTGAGAAGAGATGACTTAACAGTACAAAATCTAATGAATCTGTACAAAAGAAATGTTTAATCTTAAAATGGTAATGATAACAATTTATGTTGAAGTTAGTTACCTATGGAGAGTACATTCCATTTTCATTTTATATAGAATAACTTATATGTCAGACCATATGACAATTTTAGGCAGCGAATGCAACAAATTGGTGAATAAATCCAATTTCAAATACAAAATTTAAAAGACCACATATATTTTGGGAAGTGCAAGAGTCAGTACAACACAACTCAATATTTTTTATGCCTAATATTTGAAGTAAAAAGAAAAACTTTTTTCAGGCTTTATATGTCTCCCAATCCGATATATATGTGGTACTCCATGGACATAATTTGATGCAACTTTACATATGTCCTCAGAATGTCTTGTTGTCTGTGCATCTAGTTTCATTAAGCTTGGACACTGCACATCATTTGGACATTGGTCAGGTGTCACACATTTGTACAAACTGACCTTTATCTGCCAATTATTTTGCATATATCTTCGCAATGCTTTGATTGTAGGGAAATTCTTTAGATACATTATCGCCATGGGTGTCTCCAAGTGATAGGTACCAAGTATCATGTGAATTGGACACAGAGTCAAAAAAGAAGTTAAAAAGGTGGAAGAATTTCCAATAAAAGAGTATATGTAAATTTTTGTAGTGCCTAACAATCACCCAGAACACCCTGGCCACCACCCAAATCCACTCACTTTTCTGAGTTCTGCTGACTGTTTGATGTCTTGAATCCTCTTGATTCTGTCCTGGATCATCTGCTGCGCATCTTCGATCATCAACTGAGTCTATGAACATAGAACAACACATTCATCAAAACAGAGATTTCTATCTGGTATTCTTGAATGAAAATGGTTAATCATACATGAAACGGGTAAAGCTCTTTGTTGCACTGACACACATGCTGCAGTTTTGTGACATGATATAGCAGCCCCAACCTTTGATGACAGCCTCTTTTCAAAGATTCATAAATGTAACATATTTATAAAACCATCCGCACTGAAACAAGTCACTCAGACTGTTCAGATCACACTGAACTGACCAGGGACCTTTAATAAATTAATAATAAAGGTGCCACAAACAACCAAGCAGAATTTTGACAAATGTTCTCATTAGTTCTTGTTAAGGAAGAATATCTTTCCCACTTGTGTGTTGATTTTTTCTTGAGAAGTTTAGAACGAGCCATTTTACAGATTAATTTCAATTTAATGCTATTATTGGATTAGAGCATTTGAGTTATGCCAATTACAAGAATTTACAGGAAGTTTTATCTCTCAAGAGCAAAATATGATTGATGGAATATCATGAGGATGAATAAACAATGGCGAGAGTATTTTTAGTACTCACCTCTTCTAAAGCAACAATGTTATGGTTCTTGTGATCTCCATCAGTGCAGGACAGACACACAACTGTCTGATCATCTCTACAGAAGAGCTCCAGAGGTCTCCTCATGTTTCTGACATATATAGTCCTCCAGATTACTCACAGGATCAATCAGTTTGTGTTTCTTCAAACCTGATACCTCTCAAATGAGGCTCCAGGTGAGTCTTACAGTAAGAGCTCTGACACACCAGACACGACTTCACGCTTTCAGCTTTTTTTCCTCACAGATGTCACACAGAACTTCATCTCTTTTCTCAGAATTGTTCTTTTTATGGTGATCTACGAGCTCTCGAGTGTGGTATTAATCTTGAGATCAGGTCTTTGTTGGAATGTTTCTTTACAGTATGGACATTTGCAGGTCTGGCTGTTGTCCCAGCACTTATTCAGACAGGTCTTGCAGAAGTTGTGTCCACATGGAGTCAGACTGGATCAATGAACACATCCAGACATATAGAGCACTTAAGCTCCTTAGTCAGTAGACCACTGGAGGATGACATGACTGGAAAGAGACATTATGAAGGTAAGTTACCTACTGTACAGTCAAAATCTTACTGAATGTCCTGAATGCACAGAGACTGAATCTAGAGTAGCTACTTTCCAAAATATAAGACAGATCTGACTGGATTGTTGACTCACATGTGGATCGCAATACTCTTTCTTTTCTTCGATGTCAGGAAGGAATGTGCCTTTGGTCTTCCTCTCTTCATGACTTTAAGAAAAGGGGAAAAAACAATCTGAGGAACGCCTGTTAATATTCAAGAAAAGTACAGCTAAATATAATGTTTTATTATTGTTTTACAGATCACTTGTATGGCTAAGTGTTTTAATTTGTAGTTTTTGTTTTCAGCTGCAGTGTAGCAGGTTTGTGTTCAGTGTGTTTGCAGGTCATTTACTTCCTGTTCCTTTAGTCTTTATAGTTGTGTGACAAAATAACAGAAATATACCACATTTTCTTTTCTAACCAGTCAAATTTCTTGTTATTTTTAAACCAGTCAAATTGCATACTTTACAAACAATTCTGATACCATTTCAGTGCAGTAAACTACTAAAAGTAGTATTTGACATGTAAACCTGCTTCTGTTCAACTGATTCTGTTTTAACATAAACCCTACTAAACCAGACCACTCCTGGTAGAAACCTGGTCACTTCAATCTCTCTTATTTTTCAATCACTTACCGTGAGTATCAGATGTGTCCACGAGGGTCTTTGAACGCTCAATAAATATTCAGTTGTTTTAAAGAGCTTTGATCGTTCAGGTGTCCACGCTTGTTCATGAAGTTACTTTCGCTTTCTCTTTAACTCAACCTGCAGACATGAAAAACAACCGTAGGAACAGTGTTAAAGTAACCCAACAGTGTTAAAAGCCCAAGATTTTTCAGCTTTTCTAGACACTCAAAGCGCTTACATAGTCAGGGGTATCTCCTCATCCAACACCAGTGTGTAGCATCCACCTGGATGATGCGACGACAGCCATAGTGTGCGTCAGAACGCCCACCACACACCACACACCAGCTTACTGATGGAGAGGAGACGGAGTGATGAAGCCAATCAGCAGATATGGGGATTGTTAGGAGGCCATGATGGTCAGAGGCCAATGGCGATTGAGCCAGGATGCCGAGGTCACACCTCTACTCTTTCGAAAGACATCCTGGGATTTTAATGACCACAGAGAGTCAGGACCTCGGTTTAACGCTCTCATCCAGTGGACGGTGCTTGTTGACAGTATAGTGTGCCCATCAGGAATTTGAGTTTGGTTCTAGAGTTAAGGCAGTACACTCTTTTTACAGGTTCTTATTTCGCTTTTTTTTACTGTGTTTCCACACATCTTTGGGTCTTTATGTCCTGTCCATTGTAGGTTTTGAGCGTACACAGGGTTTATTTTATCTAGGGCTTGATTTTCATTTGCTTTATGTCACTTATGCTTTTGAGTCATTCTATATTTAGGAGTACATTTCATGTCAGATAAAAAAGTTATTTTTATTTATTCTTTTTGATAAATATAATAGGTTGGTTGTATAATATATACCCTAATTGTGCTAAATTATTTATTTGGCAGGCTTAAGCTCTAATGACTTTTAAATATGATAATAAAAAATAAAAATATGAATTCACTATTTTGTCAACTGTGTTACGGACAAAGTAAATAATGCATTATGACACTTCCAAGTTGTAAGGACTATTTTTCATTTTTCACAATTAAACCACTTTATCAGTCATGATTAAGCAGAAATAGATACATGCTAAATCTATATGAGGAATTCTGAATGCTTCATAACCCTTGACAAATGTGAATATAATATGTATATATAATATTATGGATACTGAGTTCATAGAAAGTGTAAAAGGATTTCCCACCAAAAAAAAGGGAAATTATATCACTGTTGGACACATGTGACTTTGGAACAAACCATTGTTGAATTATAGGGTTTATAGGGAGTAACACAGTTTACACTGATTTCTGGGACATACACAAAATGTTTTTTTTTTTTATTTAGACGAGGAGTAAATTTTTTAAACACCTTCTCATAATTTAATTTTACACAAATATTTATAAGAAATGTATACAGAAAAGTATTTTAGAGCTGATCTAAAGAGCAAAACTCCACATTTACCAAATTGGACATCATAAAACAGCACATTTAAGTATAAAATATGCACATTTTGTAAAATAAAACTTTGATATCTGTTGGATTTATTTAAATAAATGAATTAGAAATGTCATCTGATATAAAAGTGATCATTCATTGAAGTGTAAAGTTGAAATTGATTATAGAGTCTATGAAATGACATGTACTGTACCCCTAATTATAGAATCTGTTGGAATGGGACATAAAATCCCCAGTCTAACACAATCCCAGTTGATCCCTAACACCTGAAGCCTTGACACGTTCTTACATTAATATAATAAGGAACATATTTCAGCTGGAATGACAGACACATCATTGTTCAGTTGCTTTAGGGTGAAACATACCAATTCACATTCCCATCAGGTTATTACACACAAATTCCTGCTTTTATAACCAATTTTGTTAAAGATATTCTGTATTAAAATCATTGATCTTGTGTTTAAAATGGCCACATAAACTCTGTTCATTTACTTTCACTTTCATTTATGAGGAAGAGCAGCGTGTTACTGCCAGATTCCGAGTAAAGACGGCACTCCTTCATTATGGAGACGATTAGATCAGGGAGTCTCAAACCGTTTTACTCCAAGGCCCCTTCTTCTCAAGTCAATGAAGCTCTACACGCAGACAGTAATCTAGACAAAATATCGAAGAGGAGAAGTCATAACCACACTGTCTTACATTTCCTCCAAAAGGAAATTATATCATGTGATTTTGGAACAAACCATTGTTGAATTATAGGGGTTTTAGCGCTTTTCCACTACACAGTACCAGCTCGACTCGCCTCTGGTTTTCCACTGTGTAAAAGTTGTACCTGTATGTGCTTCCAGATACTTTTTTCCGTATAACCTCCAGTGAGGTTTTGAGAGAGCTGAGGAGATACTAAAATGTGACGTGAAAACACGGCAGACTGGTGATTGGTCAGAGAGATCGTCACTATTCACTGAGTCATTGCACGCGCCAGACTGCGTCCAAAATCGCATACTTCCATACATATAGGAGGCGAAAACAGTATGCGAAACAAGTAGTATGTCCGAATTCATATTATTCCAAAACAGTAGGCGAGATGTACACGGAAGACCATTACTTCAGCCGAGTTCCGTAGCATTCATTGGATGGACACGCTTGCTGTGTCCCAAACCTAAGTGCATGGACCTGAAGGGCGCATTTGAGTGTGAATGCGTCACCGTGGCGCGACGAACTCTGACGAGTTTCGAAAGTTCAAATGCGCCCAGTCGTTATGACGCTTGTCACGTGATCGTTCACAGAAATCGAAAGTAAAAGTTTAATTCAGCGTGTCATTGAACGCCATTTCAGACTGCTGTAAACCAAAGATTTTGAGTTCTAACATATTTGATGGTAAGTTCAGTAACGTCTTTACTGCAAATTGATAATATCTTGAAGTGTGTTTTGTATTTGTTTGTATGGCTATAGGCCTTCTTATGATCAAACTCGATCAGTTTACTGCAAGGAATACTCGAGTAAGAATGACACTTTTACACAATTAATGATACTTTCTTTCGCTAATGAATATATAGTGATTATCCTATAATATTTTTTTCCTTAGATTAAAATTGTTCTGGGTTACTGATTTCTTTCTTCCGCATTCACATCAAGATCAACATTTATTAGGTTATGCACACGAAACCACACACGTACACTGAGTGACAGGAAGACTGGCAGCGATATATGCTCATTTGCAGTCAGTGTGCAGTAGGAATTGAAGCAGCATCGGGCTCATTGTGCTTTCACCGAAAACGCGTTTGCAGTGTGCTACTGATACACGGTTTGGTACCACATACACAGCTATTTCTCATGAATCCATTATATTGATTTCAAATCAATTGAAAAGCTTTTTCGGTAGTGTTATTCTCTTTGTACATAAGAATATAATATTCACGTTATAAACGTATCAATTTACGTATTATTTAATTAATTCCTCTAATGTTTATATTTGCTCAAGCAATGCTTCTTAGATTAAATGGTAGAATCACAGACATTTAAAATGAAACTTAACATTGACAGAAAAAATACTCATCATCTTATATATTTGTCTTTTCAAGAAGAACTTTGTTTTTCCCTATATGCCACTAGCAATACAAAATCATTTTATATTTTGTATTGCATATTTTACATAAAAATATGAATAAATTACAAAGAAGTAGCATGAGTCTGTCATTAATACATTTAATATTAGAATCAGAAAAAAAATGTTTTAGTGACATAAGCTTCCAGTACATACAGACAAAAAATACACATATGTAAATATAAATAGACAAATATTGAAAAATAAATGGAAAAATAAATAAATTATATGAACAGTTGTACTATAAATTATAATGGAATAGAATATAGTAAGAAGAATGGATGTACTAGGTTGGAGGAGTAACAATTAAATATATGGTTATTGCACATTTATTATTCCATAAGCATAAGTAGAGAACATTTAACTGTTCATGAGGTAGATTGCCTGGGGAAGAAACTGTTCTTGTGCCTTGCTGTTCTGGTGTTTTAGGCTCTGAGGACGCCGCCAGATGGCAAAAGTTCAAAGATGGGGTGACTTGGATGTGAGGGATCCAGAGTGATTTTATGAGCCCTTTTCCTCACTCTGGATGTATACAGTTCTTGAAGGGTGGGCAGGGGAGCACCAATAATCCTTTCAGCTGTCCGAACAGTTCTCTGTAGTCTCTCTGATGTCTGATTTTGTTGGTGAACCAAACCAGACAGTTATTGAAGTACAGAGGACAGACTCAATGACACGTAGAACTGTTTCAGCAGCTCCTGTGGCAGGTTAAACTTCCTCAGCTGGCTAAGGAAGTACAACTTTGCTGGCCCTTTTCACAATGGAGTCAATGTGATTGTCCCACTTCAGGTCCTGAGAGATGGTGGTTCCCAGGAATCTGAATGACTCCACTGCAGCCACAGTGCTGTCTACAGGGTGTCTATGGGATCTTCAAATTTCAAATCATAAGAAGAATTAAAAGTTGATAAATCAATTTAGAAAAAATGTAGGCCTTTAAAAAGTATTTCAAAGTCTTAAATGCCATTTTTCAAGGTATTCAGTTTTTGTATAATCTTTTCATTATGTATATTTGTCCTGAATAGTGTGGGGTTCTGTGTAGTTTATTTATGGAATCCTGCAAGATTAATGCCATCTGACTGACTGCATGCTGCTGCATGATAGCGAGGGCTTGTTGATCAGGTTCTCGCTGAATTTCAGACTCCGCATGCTTTTATTTTTGGGCATGCACAGTTAAAATGATATAATAGTTCTGATCATTATTTTCCCTTTATGTGTTGATTTTAATAAAGACTCAGACTCAGAGTCCTCATTTCTCAGTCTAAACGCACAACAAAGTATCGCCAGCCTTTACTGCGTGTTCAAACAAACAATAGTTACATTACAGCTCTTCTTCAGTGCTTAAATTACCAGAACAACAAAGATGCTTAGAGCTCCACCTAGTGGCTATATTATACAAAATGACAAGGAGAATTCACATTAGAGAAGCTTGATAACTTAAACATCTTTAACTGAAATATACACAAGTTTAACAATCATTCTGGTAAGAGTGTATTTTTCCAACACTATGATCATTCAGAGATGATCAGGGGCAGTCATTACTGACACTCTGTCAAGTCTGCATCAAATCAAGTACTCCATAATCATGATTCGCTTTCACAGGTGAAACATCTCTCTCACTCGCAGAAGCAGAGTCTGTGACTACGTTACATGCAGCCAATAACCCGCTCAAAACCGGGATATTAGCAATAACCTGGTCGCGCATAGCCATGTAAACACCCGCAAAAACACGGATATAGCTTATATGCGGTTTTAAAAACCGGATATTATACCTGAAGATCCTTTTCTAACCCGAATATTTGGTCTTGTAAACGCGCTTTCGCATATCCCATCAAAATGTGTGTTCTGCGATGTTCTATTCGCAAGGAATCTTGGTCTTTTGAGTCTTTGGATACAGGAAGAAGAATCGGAAATGACGATATTGCGATACGCCCAGACGCTAACCGAAGGCCTCTGTTACAATCGGATATTGCTCACGATTACACATTCCATGTATACAGGAGTAACTCTTCGCTCACGCATGTAAACGGTTATCCCAATGTTCAGAAACCCCAAATAGTGACCTTTAACCCCACCATAACCCGGAATTATAACAAGCATGTAAACGTAAGTCCGTAGAAACAATAACCTCCACGCACTGATACCAGAAACACGCCCACGGTGATAAAGGATTTCAGTATGTTTTAAAAATGTTATGTTCTTAACGAATATATGGACTGAAATAAAAATTGAACCATAACAGGAGTTCTCAAAGTGGCTTGCTATTCGTGTAAGAATCGTTTTCCCTATGATCAGAATGCAAACAATACACATTGTAAGCGGCATTAAATCTATAATTTCTGCTTTCATGTGTGAAGATTTTGTTTTCGATGAAAATAACAGTACATTTTCAAGCTATTTTATCTAAACGAGTTCGATGAATTTCTTCAAGATTTCCAAAATCAGTGACCTAACCACATACAGATCTATAATGTAGTAGTACTGTAAGATTACATGTTTGAATGCACTATCTGGAAAAGCTGACAAATGAGGAATGTGCTTTCATCTGTTTAAAATTCATGCTTTAACCACTAAAAATAATAACAAAATAAGAAACAGAGTTCAAAGCTATAGGCTCTGTAAACATTTCCCTCAAGCCAACTATTACATGTACATTAAACCTTCTGATCTGCTATAGCTAAATATGTTTAACATGAATTTTGCTAATTATGCAGTTATATTACTGTGTTGTCATGAATTGTAAATCTGATGGAGATGCTTCTTTTGAATGCTTAGTGAAAACAGCGATGCTAGATTCTTTTAATATCCTACTCCTCGAAACCCAGTTAGAACTAACTCTGACCTCAGCCTGACATCTGCTCAATAGCAGCATTAAACTCTTGTCAGACTCGCCTTTCCAGTCAGAATCATTCCGCTCTCGGCTTTCATATCTCTGCTCAAAGCAGCCTTGTTAGACTCTTCTAGTCAGAATTACTCTGTTCGGAGCATACTCTTGCTCTGACAGCATGTCTCAGGCTTAGACTCTGCTCCAGTCAGGAATTACTGCCTGCCATACTCTGCTCGGTAGCACATCTCTTTGTCGACTTCGCTCTCTGCTCCAGTTCAGAATCCACTCTGGCCGGCTCATACTTCTGCTCAGCAGCATCGCCTCTGTGTCAGACTCGATCTCGCCTCCAGTCAGAATTACACTTCACTCCACTCATACTCTGCTCTAGCAGCATCTCTTTGTCAGACTCCGGCTTTCCTCTGCTCCAGTTCACGTTGGCTCCGCTTCGGCATACTCTGCTCTGGCAGCATCGCCTCCTCTGTGTCAGACTCGGCTTCTCCAGTCAGAATCACTCCTTGCTCCGCTTCATACTCTGCTCGGCAGCACGCCTCTGTGTCAGACTCGGCCTTTGCTCCAGTCAGATCTCCGCTCCTCATACTCTGCTCGGAGCATGTCCTGTCGGTCGACTCGCGCTTCCAGTCAGAATCTACTCCGCCCGCTTCATACTCTGCTCGGTAGCATGTCTCTGTGTCAGACTGCCTCCTTGCTCCAGTCAGAGTGTCCCAGCTTTCCTCATACTCTGCTCGCAGCATGCCTCAGGCAGACTCGGCTCCAGTCAGAATCACTCGCCCGCTCATACTCTGCTTCGGCAGCACGCCTCTGGTCAGACTCGCTTCCAGTCAGGAATCACTCCGCTCGCTTATACTCTGCTCGGTAGCATCGCTTTCGTGCTAGTCAGACTCGCTCTTTTGCTTCCAGTCAGAGTTTGCTAAGCCTGGCCGTCAGTTTCATACTCTGCTGGTAGCACGCTCTTCGGTCAGACTTCCGCCTTGCTCCAGTCAGAATCACTAGCCCTGCCATACTCTGCTGCAGCAAGTTCCTAGGCCAGACTCGCTCCAGTCAGAATCACCTCCGCCTCTCCCATACTCTGCTCGGAGCACGCTCTCGTGTCAGACTCCGCTCCTTGCTCCAGTTAGACACTCGCTCCGGCTCATACTCTGCTCGGTAGCACGCCTCTCAGTGTCGGACTCGATCCTCGCCTCCAGTCAGAATTCACTCATGGCTCGCTTCATATCTGCCTTCTGGTATGCGTCATACTCCTTTTGTTCGAGACTTCTGCCTTCCTGTCTAGTTGAATTACTTCCGCCTCGCTTCATACTCTGCTTCAGCAGCATCGCCTCTGTGTCAGACTCCGATCCTCGCCTCCAGTCAGAATTACTCCACTCCACTCATACTCTGCTCAGCAGCACATCTCTTTGTCAGACTCCGCTCCTTGCTCCAGTCAGATCGCTCCGCCTCCGCTCATACTCTGCTCGGCAGCACGCCTCTGTGTCGAGACTCCGCTTCCAGTCAGGAATCACTCCTGTCTCGCTTCATACTCTGCTCGGCAGCACTGCTCCTCTGTGGTTCATGACTCATGCTTCTCTTGCTCCAGTCAGAATCACTCCGTCGCTCATACTCTGCTCGGTAGCACGTCCTCAGGCTCAGACTCGCTCCTTGCTCCAGTCGAATTCACTCCGGCCTCGCCATACTCTGCTCGGCAGCATGTCTCGGCCAGACTCGCTTCCTTGCTCCAGTCAGAGTCCTCCGCTCACTATACTCTGCTCGGCAGCATCGCTCTCTGTGTCAGACTCGGCCTCCAGTTAGAATTCCTCAGCCTCCGCTTCATACTCTGCTCGGCAGCATCGCCTCTGTGTCAGACTTCCGCTTCCAGTCAGAATTCACTCAGCCTCCATACTCTGCTCGGCAGCACGCTCTCTGTGTCGGGACTCAGCCCTTGCTCCAGTTAGAGTCGCTCCGCTCGGCTCATACTCTGCTCGGCAGCATCGCTCTCGTGTTAGACTCGCTCTTGCTCCAGTCAGAATCACTCCGCCTCATATCTGCTTCGCAGCACGCCTCTGTCAGCTCGACTCCTGCTTCCAGTCAGATCACTCCGCTCCGCTATACTCTGCTCGGAGCACGCCTTCGTGTCAGACTCGCCTTGTCCAGTTCAGAATACTCTCGCTTCCACTCATACTTCTCTGTTCGGTAGCATCGCTCTCTGTGTCAGGACTTCGATCCTCGCTCCAGTCAGGAATCACTGCCTGCCCGCTCATATTCTGCTCGGTAGCACGTTCTCTGTGTACAGACTTCGCCTCTGTCCAGTCAGAATTCACTCCGCCTCGCATACTTGCTCGCAGCATCGCCTCTGTGTCAGACTCGCTCCTTGCTCCAGTCAGAATCACTCACGCACCACTCATACTCTGCTTTCGGCAGCACGCTTCTGTAGCCAGGACTCGCTCCAGTCAGAATCACTCCTCACCGCTTCATACTCTGCTTGGCAGCATGTCTCTGTGGAGACTCCGCTTCCTGTCTCAGTCAGACACTGCCGCTTCATACTCTGCTCTGCAGCATGTCTCTGTGTCAGACTCGCCTCCAGTCAGAATCACTCGCCCGCTATACTCTGCTCGGAGCATCGCTCTTGCTGGTAGACTCCGGCCCTTTGCCAGTGAATTCACTGGCCTCGCTTCATACTCTGCTTCCGGCAGTACGCCTTCTGTGCTGACTCGCTCCTTGCTCCAGTCAGAATCACTCCACACCACTCATACTCTGCTCGCAGTCATCGCCTCTAGGTCGACTCGCCCAGTCAGAATCCACTCCTGCCTCGCTTCATACTCTGCTCGGCAGCACATCTTTTGTCAGACTCAGCCTCAAGCTTCCAGTCAGAATCACTCTGCTCGCTTATACTCTGCTCGGTAGCACGTTCCTCAGTGTCAGACTCGCTTCTCGCTCCAGTAGAATCACTCCAGCCCGCTCATACTCTGCTCGGCAGCACGCCTCTGTGTCAGACTCTACTCCTTGCTCCAGTAAGAATCAGTCCGCACCGCCACACTCTGCTCAACAGCACGCCTCGTGTCAGACTCCGCCTCCTCGCCTCCAGTAAGAACTCAGTCCAGCACCGCCATACTCTCCCGCTCGCTGATGTCTCCATGTCAGATGCGCCCCTCACCCAGTCAGGAATCTCACTGTCGCTCATACTCTGCTTGGCTGCATGTCTCAATCTCACTGGGAGGGTTGAGCCCTGTCTGTAATGGAGGTAGCTATAGAGGTTCCCAAATGGCCTCCATGGCCATGACAGCTCTTCTTTGACAGGTTATTCTGTTCTTCCCCTTACCCCCCACCCTTCCACTGCGGAACGCTAAATGGAGGGGAAGGGAAAGGGGAAGGGCTATAAGGTAGAATTGGGATTGGGCCTTGAAAAAATATATTGCAGTATATTGTAAAATATCATGTAATATATTAGGCATATATTCTTATATATATTTATTTTTTCCAATATATTGCAATATATTGAAAGTGGCAATCATTTGTATATTTTGCAATATATTATATAATATATGTATCATCAATATATTTTTAAATGTATTCAAATATATAAAATATTAGAAAAATAAAAAGGAAAATAATATATTACATATATCACAATATATTTTAAGAAATATATTGGTAAATATGTTTTCCTTTTCGTAAGGGTTTGTAGTAATAAACCCACACGCCTCTGCCATTCATTAATTCTCACAGAGACAGCAGAACACTGGATTCAACTTTTGCAGCTAACATTTAAAGATACTGGTCCATATGGAGATTTGATTTGATTACTTCTCTGCTAATTTTGACAAATTTCATGACTGTCTCATTAAAATGTAAGTTTCATTTTCATGACTGGATTTTGAGATTCCGCTCCTCGCTTTCTGCTTCCAAGTTTTCTGTACTACCGGTACTTAAAGAAAATTAAAAATTTTTAGTACAGACTTGGTACCGGACGGTCTTTTGATAACACTAGCAGGGACCGGACCTGACTCTGGAGGATCAACAGGGCCTGACTTGACTATGGAAGATCAACCCGGACCTCAGAACAGAAAGGAGCTGGAAACTCAGAATAGTGACCTCCCTCAACTGTAAAGGGAGATCCACAAAACTGCAAAACAAAGTCATTAAACTGTAGCAGGGTCCAGCTAGGGTCTACCTCTGGTAAATTTAAGCTATTAAGCATTAAGACTACTCCGAGAAACAGTCCTTTACCAAATCTTCATCCCAGGCATAACGTGGTTATACCAAGACTAGGCTAAACAAGATTTTGCCAAGACTGAGAGTCAAGACAGTTATATAGGCATATAACTGGCACGTAAAAAAAAGTACAGAGGGAGTGCCATCTGCTGGAGTTCATGCCCACTCCAGCTGATGATCGCGACACTTGTGTTAACTGCTTCCAGCTTCACTGCTCAGCAGGCGACAGATGGCATTCTAGGGACGGGTGGGACATGACTCCCCAGATTCATAGTAAACCAGATCCGTCCCCTACTCTCAATGAAAGGTTCTATTGGTAAACAGAGGATTAATCTGAGTTTCCGTGATGTACATTAGACCCGCTCACTCATCCTTTATACTGTAACTAACTAAACGCATTTTGAAACACGCTTTTGACCGCTGTGTCTGACTGGAGTCCCAAAACACACTTGTAACCAATCAGCTGTATGGAGGGTGTGTCTTGTCCTGATAGCGCGAAGAGAGGCGTGCTCAATTTGAGTGCACAGGACACATATTGCATTTACATTTAGTCATTTACACTAGCTAGACATCCAAAACGCGATGCTTTACATCACCTATACGAGCGCGTGTAAAGTGCATTTGCAGCCTTGACCGCTGAGTAGCTTTTAACCACAAGTTATCAAACAAGCGCGATCAAAGCACATTTTCAAATAGACATCATGTTTTGGCTCGCTGATGTGTTACATTTGACTGCTTTAAGTTACAAAAAAATGAAAGAAAAACACTATAGTTTAAATATTTAATATATTTAATATTTAACTCACAGAAGAAAGTTTGTATTTATGAAGTTATGTGCATTTCTTAGAAAGAGAAAGAGTCTGTGCTTATATTTTCTAAGCTACATGGTTTTAAACCATATTTTAGATTGGACAGATTTAAAAGGTGGCAGTATTATTTTATGTTATATTAATTATATTATTCAAAAAATTGTGGTTTACTTTGCATCCGAAAGCATTAAAAGTGGTAGCCTATTTTAGGGGATAGGCTACATGGATTAATATGCAAAATGTCAATATTTTAATATATTATGCCTATATTTTAATTCATATTTTAAATATAAATATATTTTTTCCCTTTAATAAAACAACACGATTTTTGTTATTCGTACCTGCCCTTTATTTGACATAACCTATTGGGAAAAGACATTTGTCTGAAACTGATTAAGAAATTGTTGCATGTTTAAATCTGAAGTAGTGTATAATTGCTCCAATTATTTAGGCCTAATTTGCCTAAAACAAGAAACTATAAAATTAAACCGCACGATTAAATCTTTGAAACTCTAAAGAATTAATAAACGCCTCACATTAAACGCAGTTCTCTCATTATAATCAACAACATTCACATCGATGTAAAAAAAAAGCTTTAGTAATTGATAACTAAAGTAATTTTAAAGGAACCTTCTTTACCTGCTTTTTAAAGTAGGGTAATATCATATGGCCTAAAAAAATCCCAGTTTTTTTTTTTGAAAAAAAATATGATTTATGATTTAAACCATTTTTAAATCAATATTCAAATGACGAAGAAATTTTACAAAAACAAGTTTTTAATATAGTTCTTATCATTCATTTAGCATCAAATTTATAACTGCAAAAGATGATTAATTTAATACTAGCCATCATGCATTTAACCATCCACTCTAGCTTTAAGAGCTGTTCAGATTAAACTGCCAGCTCAGCAGTGAGTCAGTGAATTCTAATGGAGGACCTGTTAATATTTTTTTCTAGTTTATATTTCCATCTCATATGCCGCTGGTTTAGATTTTTTTTTCTTATAGAATTTATTTGTAAATAGAGAGTCACTGTCTGTGTCTACACGATGCCAGAGTTGCATCTGTGTCCACAGTGAAAAGTGTGTCTAAACTTGATGACATCACACTATAGTGTCAAATCATCTGAACATAGTGTCAGAACATTTCATCATAAACAGAACGAGCATCAGTTCATGATGGGATCGTGTCCAGTGTATCCATCACTGTGTTCTCGTGTATTTTGTTCGATCGCTCCACTCCAGACCGGTGTAGACCTGGTGCTTATTTTATTGTTTTTTTTTACAGCCCTGTTTGTTTTAATGTTTTTATTAATATCTGTATTGACTGCATGGTCATATTATCAATTATTTACTGCCATGAGACCTCACAAAAGTAAAGCTTGGAAGTTGATGAAGGAGCATTGCTGAGGTTGATTTTTGGCGATGTTCGCTTGGCCAGGTTAAACCTCTCTCTCACTCGCAGCAGAGTCTGTGAGAATCAACAACTTCCTTCCGAACTGATACCAGAAACACGCTCCACCCAGTGAATAAAGTATTTCAGTATGTTTGAAATGTTATGTTCATAACAAAGCACATAAAATAATAATAATAATTTTAAAAAAATAACAGGAGAGTTTCAAGTGGCTTAAGCTATGTGTAAACTTTTTCCTATATCACATGCCAAACTAATCTTTAATTGTCTGCTTTCTGCTTTGAAAATTTTGTTTGTGCTGAAAAGTAACATCTTTGTCAGTTATTTTATCTAAACAGATCGATTAACTTCAAGATTTCAAAATCAGATAGCATGCTGATAATGTAGCACTGCAAGATTACATTTGTTTAAAAGCACTATTAGTAAAGCATTGAGTGTGAATCTGTTTAAATCATGCTTTAACCCTAAAAATAATCAGTAAAAGAAAGACTAATCTTAACATCCCTCACTGCAGTCATTAACCTTCTGATCGCTTCAATCATGTTGGCTGACATGAATTTTACTGGATAAGAAGCTCATATTCAAGTGTTTGTGCAAAAGTTATATGTGCATAATGACAGGAGGCTATAGTCCATCACTTTAATTTTTTCATGATAATGAATGTATAATTTTTAATTAACATAATATCGCGGGTGTCTCACATAGGTACATTAAAAATATATCTACAGAAAGTTGGAAATGTTTTTAAACGGAAAGGAATAGTGTAATGTGTGAATGTTGCATTTCTCTCGCAGAGAGAGCCAGCACTGTGAATAAAACTAAAACAACAGTCCTATATAAACCGGTTCAGCAAGTGAAAGCCTCATAAGACACTGTCCAATGGAAAGAGCAATCTCACACCTTTATCCACCCCCACAAGCCATGAATAACTATCAAAACCCAACTCCTCCAGCTGAAACAGAATTGGTCTGTGTTTTGGCTCTGAGGAACGTGTGTTACTGGCTGAAACATGCCTGCACTACACTTATAATTTTCTGCATTCATATTATTATTTTCACAAGATTATAAATGATAATAAAAATCATCAATTAATATAATCATTATTTTAGTGAAAATCATTGTTATTTGTGATCGTGGATGTTTATGTGGAGGCTTTTAAGACCAAGCGAGTCCTCGTTCCCGCCTCACAGCAAGGGTCTCCTGAGGCTCACTGTCTGCGGTTTGACTTTACTGAATCAGATTGAGGCAACTTATTGATCATGAGCCAACATTTAGCAAGGCAGGATAAGTCTAACTGGAAGGAAGATCGTATATCATTGAGCTAATGCTGTTAAAGAGAGAGAGAAGTCTAGGACTATTCTAAACTTGGAGCTCATTATATTGCAGTACATATCCAAACACCAGAAACGTATGCATTTTATGAATAATGAAATGTTATGAAAATTATGCATTTTATTTATTCACATGCCGTATGGTTGAAATAATATCTTAGTTCACAACTTTAAGTTCTGTTGTTTAAAAAAATGCTTTATATTAATGTTTCATAAACCTTCAGTTGTTATGCTCTAAAATCCATGCCATTATTAATTTCACAGTATTTCTTACCACCTAAATGACTAATCTTTAAAGTCACAATTCTATAATGGTCAAAATTACTCAGGCCAATGGTATTTTAATGTCATTATTTTATTATTATTTTAATAATTGTAGCTTACACAAATAGGTAAAGCAAAACAAATATTTGATTGTCCCTTATTTTTTCCCTTGTTTACCTAAAGAATAAACACTATTTTTTTTTAAAGAATAAATATGATAACATATTATTAATTAATAAAAATAATTTAAGCAATTAAACCTTTTTTAAAACTTGAATTTAAATAATATTAAACTAACTTAAATTATCAAGGAGTTTATAAGAAAAAAAAAGTTCTAAATGAACTTGTGTTAACAATATAATCTAGAACTAACAATATAATTAGATTTTTAAAATGAACAATTCCTGATAAAATGGGACAGCAACCTTTATATCAGTGGTCCCTCAACCTTTTTTTTTTTACAGCGGGCACTTATGGTCTAAGTGCAAGTCTACCGATATAATTTACATATTACGTCAGCAATACAAGCCAACCTGATTTATAATATTATAGCACTTTCATTATGATATATAATCTATTACATTCATTGAAATAAACAATTCTACTCCCATAAATAAAACACCTGATGCTGTCGGAGCTGACCAATTTTGTGAGATTCAGCTTGAAAGGAGTAACACAAAGAAGTTAGCATTGTATACGCTCTGTTATACCTTCCGCATGAGACGGCCAGCTGGACGAGACTTCTTCAATTTATACTTCTGATCGCGAGGTGATGGCCAGCTCTGCATTGCCCAGAATTATTGCACATCTCACTGTCTTTATATTCTTTTATTGACGGATTGCACAGGTTCGAGTAGCAACGAAGCTTCTTCACTCTGCCTGCACATGTGCAATTTTGCTTTTGAAGCCTACTGACCAGGTGCACCTGTCCGCTCGGTCGCTCTGCTCAGAGTCTCGTACACACACTCTCCAATGACGATTTTAGCTTCAGCGATACCTAGCGGTCCATAGCGGACTTCATGGGACGCAGATATTTGACAGAGGGTTTAAGATGCAGGCTTGCATGACCTGACGCTAACATTTCAGAAAATGTGCATTCACAAATGTAGCCTATTTTTGATCCAAATATGGAAAGCACTCATTGAATTTAATAATAGGAGGTTCTCTCTTGAGATATTTTTCCACATTTCTTCAATTAAGGATTGTTACGTGTATGGTGTTTCCATTTGCCTGAACTTCTTCAAGTGAGTTGCAGGGCCAAAAAAATCCAGCACTTCTCCTTCAATACTGATACTGCAACTATTGACAGTTTGTACAAATTCATTCATTGGCATTTTTTGAATTTCTTTTTTTTTCTCCTTAAAAAACTAATTTGTCCATTCTGGTGCGCATTTTACCTTACAGGCAATTTACCTAATGGCTGTTGATGACTATTTGAAGTGAATTCTGCCAAAGTGCGCTTTGTATGTGTTCAGTAAATGCTTTATGCCAGTGCTCATGTCTGAAAATAATATTTGAAGAAGAAAAAATCACACAAAAACATTAGGATATACTTATATTTCATTAGTAGCAGTGTTGTAGTCGAGACCAGCTCATTCGAAGCCGAGTCCAGATCGAGTCCAGAGAGGGTCGAGTCCGAAGTCAAGACCGAGTTCAGAAAGGGTCGAGTCCGAAGTCAAGACCGAAGTTCAGAAAGGGTCGAGTCCGAAGCAAGACCGAAGTTCAGAAAGGGTCGAAGTCCGAAGTCAAGACCGAAGTTCAGAAAGGGTCGAAGTCCGAAGTCAAGACGGAGACTAAGAGAGATTGGTCTGAGACAAGACCTAAAGAAATCTTCAAGAGTATGTAAAATGTTTGGTGGAAACAATAAAGGTTAAAAGGGCCACTATAGTATGGGGTGTAAAGGTAATTTTATTAGTATTATGAATTATTACTTGTCAATATTATGCTCATTTTCACACAACACCGTAATGTACCATATACACATCCATATAACCTTTCTAGTACACTTATATTACTTAACTCTATTTGTAATTCTACATAACACTTCTAGGTACAAGTAACATTACTGTACCACTATACCTGTAAATGTTCAACTGTAACAGCTTTACATAACTTTAACCTTGAGCTTAACTAATGACTCAATATCCCTACAATGTCTTGGATTATGTGCACTTTAGATGCTGTGAAGATTACAAATGGGCATAATTACTTTTCAAAAAAAAATAAGTGAGGAGACCATCATTACCCAACCGAAGCACGCATGTGGTCTCATGATCAATCCACCCCGACTAAAACTCTCTCACTGGGCAGAGGAAGCGGGGACGACAACAGTTACCATTTCATCACTTTCTGTAACAGCAACGGATAATCTAATGCTAATTTCAATGGATGGTGCGCTTTAATGCAGGGTAAAATACACACTAGTCAAGTTTTTTTTTGTTATGAAGGGCATACACAACAAGAGCCGACTTGACTGTCCAGGAAAAATTTCATCCAAAAGTGTGTATGTGCCAGGGAAGAAAGCTGGATGAAATGCCATATAAATTCAATGCATTCTGTCAGACATTTTTGGGGAGATATTTAGTGTTGAGACAGTCAGTCTATATAATTTAATTAAACAATATTTGTTTTTTTTCTGTGACCATTTTGTCCCACTTTGTAAAAATAACACAGTTGAGAGAAATAATGTAGCAATGTGGCTTTCTAGAAAGCGGGATCACTACAGGCGGATGGCAGGAGGGTAACTTAAGGTCGCGGTGACACACTGGCTGCGATGCTCTCTGTGCGTGCCAGAAGCGTGGTGTCTGCTTGGCTTTCTGTGTCTTTACACCAGAAGCTGCCTGCGATGCGTTGGCAGGCTTGCCGCGCTGTAGGGTGACATATAGAGGGAGGCCCGAAAAACCAGGCTCTTGTCTTCTATCAACTTTTTTTTTTTTTTTTTTACACACCATGATAGGACACCGTCCAACAGTATTGACGGCAAAATAGAGTATGTTTGACAGGTGCAAATTTGACAATCGATCATTATTAATTTATTTTAAATTACATTTATATCTGAATTTATGTCAACCTATAGACTTTCAAATATCCAAATGTCATGAATTAATATGTATTTGTGTACAAAATGACATATAAACATATTTTCCTAGTATATTTTGCCTGGAAACGCTCCAACATGCACGTGAAAAATCAGGCCGGTTCTATTTCTAGCATGCACGGGTTTTCGGCCTCACGCAGAGCAGTTTGCAAGATCTAACCTGTTAACATGGGAGCGAATTAAAAACAGACAGCCAGCATTGTGTTGCTTTGCCTAACGTCTCACGCAAAAGAAAATCACCAGTCATTGGATGTGTCAATCATACATCAATTTAAATAAACATTAACATACAGTATAATCATGAAATATTTTGATTGGGACTCGAGTGGACTCGGGCATAAGTCCGATTCCTAATATGTTCGAAGTCCGAGTCAATACCGAAGTCAAAATGCACACGAGTCCATGACAAGACCGGAGACCATTAAAATACGGTCTCGAGACCGAAGTCCAAGGCGAAGTCCGAGTCTCGAAGTACTCAACACTGATTAGTAGCATACATTTTTTTTAAATTGATCTAAACAATACAATTTTACAAACTGATAAAGTTTTTTTTTTTTTTTAGCATGTGGTGCAGGCGCATTTGAATTGCGGACGGGCGTGGGTTGAGAACCACTGCTTTGTATCAAACATTTTAAATCAGTCCACAGCTGAGCTTTATGGGAGGCTGATCGCAGATCAACGTGAAGTGAATGTAATGAACAAAGTCGCTTTCAGATGCAATGAAAAAATAAATAAATAAAAACATGGATAGATTAGTCCCAGGCTCTGTTCTGAAGTAAAATAATTATAATTACTGTTAACCAAGAGTAACACATTTTAACGGATTAATGCCGATTTTTTTTTTTTTAAACACGCTTAAAAAAATAAATTAAGTTTGTCAGAGGAAAAAATATATGAGTTGTGTATAGGTTTAATTTTAACGGATCAATCATATTTTCCTTGTTGCATTTTTTTTTTTTTTAACACGCTAAAAAATAAATCAGAGTTTGTGAGAGGAAATAAATAGGCTATTAGAAAATATTTTACAACAAATCCTTTAAATTTAACAAATTTATCAGAACAAAACAATAATTAAAAATATATAATTCTAGTGGATAAATATAATTGCAGTAAATAATAATAGGCTTAGTAATAAATAATAATAATACTAATAATTGAAAGCTAAGCATAAAGTAAGCTTGGCTTTCTCAATCGGGAGAAATCAACGCTTCCATATTTGTGATGTTGCCCATTTGAAGCTTAACTATTATTCATGAGTTACATAGGCTGTGTCGCTTTCAGTATCGATAAAAAAAAATCATAATTAACAATATGCCAAAGTGCTCACGCTCGAATGTCTGGTGAACGACTGCTGTTTCCAGTGAATATGTGCGAGGCACCAGCGATCAAACAGCTGAAACAAATAATACTTAATTTTTGGTCACACATAAGGCATAATTCAAAAATGCTGGTAGTTTGAAAAATCAAGAATAATAACAGAGTTAAACTAATTATTACTAAATGCTGGACCGTTCCATTTCAAGCTCTGCATATGGAACCTGAAGATTTTTTTAAACCAAGAATGAATCGAAATGAAAATTAAATTAAAACATTTAGCTTATATATATATATATATATATATATATATATATATATATATATATAATATAGGCTTTTATTTATTTACCTGTTTAATAAAAATAGCATGCATATGATCCTTTGTGTTAAGGTCTTCTTTTAATTTTTGTTTAGTAGACTGTAGTCTAAGACTATCCTACATTTTAAAATTAACAAATTGTAAAAAAACTGTTTTTTTTATGTTACAATGTTATATCATAATGTTATTATTGTTTTACTTCCTTCTTTTATCTCATTTTACAATTACATTCATTTCAGCAATCCATCCCTTTTCGCCACCTGATGGTAGTTTCAAGAAATGATTTTAACATGCGACTGAATTACAGTTACCACGCGTAATGCCTGCGAGGTAGCTTCCTACTGTAGAGCTTCAAGAAGTGCCATTGTTTAAAAAATGCTTTATTTCTCCTCCCTAAATTACTACCCCTTGCAAAGTCACAATTTGATAAAGATTTATAATGATATAATGATTTACTCAGGCCAATTGCATTTTATTGTATGACATAAAAATATTTTTTAGAATAATTGTACTTAAATGGGTGAAGCAAAACAAATATGATTATTTCTGATAACTTTTTAACTGCAAGCAGATAATTGCCTACATTATTGTACATAACAAATATTTGGATCGTCCCTTATTCTGTCCTTATTTTCTTAAATAATAAACACTTATTTTCTTCAAGAATATACACTTATTTTCTACAAGAAAAACAGTGACTACATTTACATACACCCAAATAATCCATTTGTAAACGGATTGACAGCTTAATCGGATTGAAAAACGTTCATATAAACATCTTAATCAATCCATTGAAATTTCCATCGGATTGAATGATCGGCTCTTCCTTGTGTTGTATAAATGCGTGTCCTGTCATTATAAAACTTTCTTTTCACTCGGCAACTGTGAAGTGGCACAAGATAACCTTGTGTTGGATACTCATCCACAGGCAACCCGGTTTGGTTACTGGGAGGGGCTTTTTTTTTATAAATATGATCAGCACAGATTTTTTTAAGAATATTTATCCATAAATGGGTAAATATATTCAGATTTGAAGCTTGTGACATATAAACACGCACATCAACCAGATCACTTTATTTAGCGTCATGTAAACACTATAATCAGATTCATCAGTCGTAATGAATTCAGTCCGATTGAACCAAAAAGGGTTCATGTAAATGTAGCCAGTAGCACCTAATTAAAAAACTAAAACATCTGCAAAGCGATGTTATGCAAACAAATAATAGATTTAAAAAAGAAAAAATTAGTTCTTGGTTTTAAATGGAAAATGAATACAGCTCGTTATCACACTGTAAAAGGTTATAGGATGAAAAAGTCATAACATAATTTTACTTGTTAACTGTCACTACATTTTTGAACATAGACTTGAAAGTGCATGATCCAAACATTAATTTTTAGAATTCATGACTGAAAACATTTTGTAACATGATTTTGATGTACCATTTTCTTGGTAATGCAATGATTGAATTGAAAATGCGTTTCAAAAGATGAATTTTGAGATTTTATGTTTTCAAGTGATATAATTTCTAAAGTGTGATAGAGAAAAAGGCCACAAAGAAGACTTTTTTTAACAAAGGTCAAAACTCCCTTTAGGATGTAGGTTTTGGGGTGCACTCTTGCCATAAATTAATCTATTACTTTTCCTACATAATTTTTTTTTTACAAAAAAAAGATTGGTAAAATATCTATTTAAGAGTCTTAGACCTTTCCAACGATATATAGTTTGTCATGATTCGATTAGGATTTAATTGTAATATAGTGATGTAAATATAGGTGTCCTGCAAAAGGGGGACGGTGACACTTAACAAGTTTTAAGTAAGATTACTTTATATAAATAATTTAAGCAATTTAAAGCTTTTTTATACTAGATTCAACTTAAATCTCAATACTATTAATATACTATATTTTTCGGACTATAAGTCAGCTCCTGAGCCATCAGTCGCATCAGTCCAAAAATACGTCATGATGAGGAAAAAAACATCAACACCAAAAGTGCCATTGTTGAAAAAAAATGCTTTATTTCACCTCCTGAATTACTACCCTTGTAAAGTCACAATTTTATAATGATTTATAATGATATAATTGACATCACAAAAGCAGCTAAGCCAGATAGTCTTTCTGCCTCTTACCTGAAAACATTTTGGGAGGAATTAGATGTTTTCAGAGGTCCGTGATTTAAACATTATTCCAGATATATATAAAAATCCATTATATAACTTCTGTTATGCTGCTAGGCGCGCCTTCCAGGAGGGTGGGAGTATTGTCTGATCACCAGTCACTATGCATGCGACTACATGATAATGGCAATGATTATCGGTTTGACGATAACTCATGATTACATTCCTCACGGTTAGTATTACCATTTCATCTTTTTCAGCTTTTACAATACAAATCGTTACAAATCAACGCTACAGAAAATTACGCTTTCTACAATATTTAGTAATAGCTTATAAGTGGTGAATGTCAGTTTGTGCACATATGACAGGATTTTTTCAGAAAAATTAATACAAGACGATAGTCAGCCAGGCGATGAACATTATTAACAGCAATTATTATATGATGCAGTCACACTTGTCGAAAATGTTAGTTCTGTTTTTTTTTTTTTTATTCACAGTTTTCATTCTCTCTCTTCAGATTAACAAATCAGTACACTTATTCTCCAAACAAAAATATATCCTCCCACCCCTCCCATATTACCCACCCACACAACCAGTGTCCCATTACAAATGCTATGAAGATTGCTATAATACATCTCTAAAAAAAAAAAAAAAAAAAAGATAAAATAAAAAGAATAACAATAATATACATACACAAACATACATGATTAAATTAAGATAGCTATGTCAAACAATGAGTTATTCACTGGATCCATTAAAGCAGCTCTAATATTGTGTCTACCCACCATCATTCTATACCCCTCATTCCTTCCATAAAAGGTTGATTTTCCAATGCATAATTTGGGATTAATCCAGATACTTGAAGCTGTATTCAAAAATTCTCGCTATTTTCTTCCACACTGTCTGGAGATGTGATATTATGGGATGAGACTTATTGTTTGAGGTAATTTAGTGGAAAAGCATTGTAATGGCAGCAGGGTAGCAGAATGGTTTGCTCAACATTAAAACCAAGGCTCCTCTCAGGTGGAAGGGACCAGTGAGCCAGATGCCTTAGACTGAAGGCGTAATAATAAAATATGAGTTTAGGAAGACCCAACCCCTTTATCAACCGGCTGTTGTAATTTGCTCATATGTAACGGCTTCCCATTCCAAAGAAATGACTTGGTTATCTTATCAAGTTGTTTGAAATATTGCGAGTGGAATTTCAACTGGGAGTGATTGAAGTAAATGGTTAATTTTTTTGCAAGACAGTTTATTTTGAACACATTACCTTGCCCCAAAGAGAGAGATTTAAAGATGACCACCTTCCAACATCATTTGAAACCCTTTGCACCAGTGGGTCCAAATTCACTCTGACTAAATCCTTAAGTTTATGAGGGAAAAGAATACCAAGATAACAGTATACCTCTTTGGGCCACTGAAAGAAAACAGGATGAAAAAATAACACAGGGCAATAGGATGTCAAAGGAAGAGATTCTGATTTAGACCAGTTAACTTTATAACCTGATAATTTAGAAAATGAATTAATAATTTCTAACAGACATGGCACAGACCTCCTGAGGCTCTGAAACAAACAACAGTATGTAATTTGCATACAACATAAATTTTTAAACTGTTATCTCCACAGAATAGTTCTGTTTGTTGATTCAGGGTTAGCATCATCTGAGGTCCTCTGAGGGTCAGCATCATCTCTCTTCTCAGGTGTTCTGGATCCAGACTGGAGCTTGTGTAAATCCTAGTTACCACGGGATGTAAATCCCAGCAGAAACAGAGAAACAAATAGAGACATCATTAGAGACAAATAAAAAAAATAGAGACAAATAGACTTCCAACAAAGTTAAATGAATTAGTTTGATTAGGATTGGAGCTAAGCTTTTGCAGGACAGTCAGTCAGCCAGGAGCAGGGTTGGGCACCCTGATCTATGGTGTCAAATGCAGCACTAAGATCAAGTAAGACTAGCAATGAGATGCAGCATTGATCTGCCAGAAGCTGGGTCATTTGTAATTTTAACAAATGCAGATTATGTGCTATGGTGAGGCCTGAAACCTGACTGTAATTCTTCATAAAGATAATTTTTTTTTGCAGGAAGGAGCTCAATTGAGCAGACACAACTAAATTTTAGACATAAATGGAAGATTTGAAATAGGCCTATAATTTTGCCAGTTCACTAGGATCTAGTTTTGGTTTCTTAATAAGAGGCTTAATAACCACCAGCTAAACAACTGACTGATAAATGAATAGTGTCCAGAATAAAGCACAGTTTTCAGTGACAGTCTCAGGTGCATAGAAGAGTGGTTTCGTATTTGAGTCAAAACAGGGCTGGATAAGCTGGGAGGTTGTAAAAGAGTGCCAAGGGAATTATTCAAATGAATATATGAATGTAACTTGATTCCAGTCTTCGAGGCCCCCAGCTCTGCACATTTAGTAAATTTCTTTTATGGCTTCAGAACTTTGTTTTATTCAAATCTAAGTGCCCTGTGAAGGGACATCACAGGATACCTGCCATGATTCCAGTTCAAAGTTTAACGAGTGTAGGCATTCCATTCAAAGTGCATTGAAGTGTGCGAGACCGAGTATGTGAGCCGAGCTGATGTGATTTTGTCTGGACCTATGAGCAGATTTTTTTGAAAATCGGAGCATTGAGGTTTCCACTTGCTCTGAGAACACTCCACTACCGCTCCATCACGAGCACAAATTATGCCAACTCAGCATTAAACATAATAAGGGACGAGTGCATGAGGTTAAAGCATGTTGCAAGTTGTACAGTTTGTTAAACTCCCTAAACTAATTTGCTGCTACATTGCTACACATGGACCCTCCAAGCTTGCACATAAATGTACCCTACACATTAGCACATACATTCAGGAATGAAAGAAAACTGAAAAGTTAAAGCATATTCTCTCTGTTTCTGAAGTGATACTCTCAGCTTTGCCATATAGAGAGATACATTTTTGAGAGCAGTCATTAATCATTAAAACCATGTTAAAACTATTATTTTAGTATTCTGAATGTTTCTCATTTAATGTAATTTCTGAACAAAATAGGATTTTAAGAATAGTGAAATAATTTAGTTGTGGAGCTGTGCTCTGATCAGTGGAGCGAGGGAGGGAAATGGTGAACCAGGAGCAGTGATTTTTGAATGCTTGAAGGCGAGAGGGGAAATGGTTGCCTCTCCACCGCTCACATACTCTGCTCAGCAGACGGAATTTAAATGTCCGTGGTGTGAAGATGTTTGCTAATGCAAATCCATGAATGAATGTTCCAAAGTGAGGTAAACATCAACAGAGTAGGGCTCAGGAACATTGTTGTAAATTATTGCAATTTGTGTTTCCAAATACAGAACTGAAACTTTATTCAGACGTAGAAGAGCACTGCCTCTAAAATGAGCCTCCTATGAAGAGAGAGAGGAGGGAGATGTTGTCTCCCTACCAGAACCAGAGAGCAGCCTCTCCAAAGCCCAGCTGTGTGTCTATGAAGAGTGAACAATCCATGGGAGCACCCATTTTCTTTAGTGATGAAGCAGTGGCCTTTAACCCCAGGTGAGAGAATAAATATCATTTGAGACAAGAAAATGAATTTTAACTTACACAAACAGAAGGCACAGTTTCTTCCAGTTTTTGGCCTTGTTGTTACAAATATTTCTGCTACACTTCTTCTTCAATGAGCACACTGTCCATTATAAGTATCTTCAGTGGCAGATTTAGGCATGGGAAACCACCCAGGGATGGCATCTTGACGAGAGTGGCATGAGGGAGCGCACACAAGGGGAAAAATGGAATGCATGATTTTACAGCCAATTTTAAAACACAAAAATCATATAACTTTTTATCATGAATGCATGAATATTTACCCGATTGTTATCTCTTGTAACTTTTCAGTTTGAGCAGATACTTTTACCATTATCACTGTCTTCGCCAGAATTCATTCATCGCTGGCAGCTTATTCACCAAATACACTATCAAGTTCCATTTACACTAATATTTGATTGCATATATAGGTGTTTCTAGGGAATTAGAATGTCGTGAAAAGTTCATTTATTTTAGTAATTCAACTCAAATTGTGAAACTCGCCTGTTAAATTCAGTGCTCACAGACTAATGTAGTTTAAAGGGGTGAAATGCTCGCTTTCACTCAATATCCCGTTAATCTTGAGTACCTATAGAGAAGTACTGCATCCTTCATAACTCCAAAAGTCTTTAGTTTTATTATATATTTATAAGAGAAAGATAGTCTGTATTGATTTTTCCCGAAAACACGAGCTCTAGAGGCTTGGACGTAGGCTGAGCTAAAGAATCACTGAGCCAGCAGGCTTTTGAGTTGAGAGCATGTGGAAGCTGTGACACAGATCCAGAGGCTGAAATTTAACAAGAGCAGCATCAGCAAAGGCGGTATGCTATGTGGTATGACTGAAACCGTATATATTTGCTTAGCGGTTTTGGAAAATGACTAAGTTCCACTTATGTCGCCTTTTAGGACTTAGGGACCCATGTAAGGAAATTCCGCCCATCTAACGCCACACAGACCCATACTCGAAAAAAACTTTCCAAACTTAGTGACAAACCGGAGAGGTTTTTTGGAACAAAAATACTCCCTTCAAACGCATTACAACTTGATTTTGAAACTTTGTCCATGTTTAGCATGGGAATCCAACTCTTTAACAGTGTAAATCACTCAGTATGCATGAAATAGCATTTCACCTTTAAGTCTTTGGTTCTTTTCATTATGCATGATTAAGGTTAACATTTCACACCAACACCAGCAGATGTTATTGCAGCCCAAATCATCACAGACTGTGAAACTTAACACTGGACTTCAAGCAACTTGTGCTATGAGCTTCTCCACCCTTCTCTCCAAACCCAGGGCCTTGGTTTCCAAATGAAATAAAAACTTTGCTCTCATCCTGAAAGAGGACTTTGGACCACTGGGCAACAGTCCAGTTCTTCTTCTCATTAGCTCCAGGTAAAACGCTCCAGGAGTGAGCTCAACAAGAGGAATACTACAACTGTAGCCAAATTCCTTGACATGTCTGTGTGTGGTGGCTCTTGATGCATTGGACCCCAGTCTCAGTCCATTCCTTGTCCATTCCTTGTTCACTCAAATTCTTGAATCGCATTTTGCTTGACAATCCCTCATAATGCTGTGGTTCTCTCTGTTGGTTTGTGCATCTTTTTTTCTTCCAAACTTTTTCCCTTCCACTCAACTTCTCTGTTAACGTGCTTTGAGACAGCACTCTGTGAAAAGCCAGCTTCTTTAGCAATGTTACCCTGCTTCTGAAGGGTGTCAATGATTGTCTTCTGGACAACTGTCAGATCAGCAGTCTTTCCCATGATTGTGGAGCCTAGTGAACCAAACTGAGAGACCATTTTAAAGGTTCAGGAAACCTTTGCAGGTGTTTTGAGTTGATTAGTTGGATTGAAATGTCTCCATATTCTAATTTGTAGAGATTGTGAATTGGTGGGTTTTGTTAAATGTGAGCCGTATCATCACAATTAAAAGAACCAAAGACTTAAACTACTTCAGTCTGTGTGCATTGATTTTATTTAATACCCGAAGTTTCACAATTTGGAGTTAAATTACTGAAATAAAATGAACTTTTTCATGACATTCTAATTTATTGAGAAGCCCCTTTAGTATACTTGTCTCTTCTGTAAATCAGCTAACCATTTCAAGGTTTGCTGATGATATGCTTTTTTGTGTGTCTGCGATAATTATGAGTGAAACATCACACCATTATTGTGTATCAAACTGTGCCTTTGAGGAATAAAGGTGAATTGCACTTATTGAGTCATCAGATCTTTAATTACTGTTGTGCAGGAAAAATATACACTATTGCATACCTTAGTCACTATGCAGTTTTTACAATAAATGAATCAGAAAACCAACATTGTTTTATAATGTATGTTTTGTTTTGTTTTTTTCTTATTTTGTCATTGATAAGGAATACTAAGAAGGATAATGTCTAACTTCAAAAAAGTAAATTCATGGTGAGGGTTGTGAATGACGTCCCTGGGTCAATAAAGACCCTAGGTAGCGTTAAGGGTTTAAATTACATTAATATTAAATTTGGACTAGATTTGGGCTGTAAAGTATAACTCAAAGGCTCATATACACTACTTGGCTGTTTTGATTTAAATAAACAAATACTTAAGATTACTAATAATTTATACAGTGATATGTCTTTGGCATGTTATACATTTTGCAGCAATTCTTTTTACCATCTAATGCAGTGTAGTTTTTCATTTTAAGCAGTCATGTTGGAAGACACTCCATGACCATATTCCAGGATGACAAAACAGTTTTGGCCCAATGAATCTTGGATTTGTCATCCTAGAAAATGGGTGCTGCTTTCAACATGGTTGTTTAAGAAACAAAAAGCAAAAGCAAAGCTTCAATTAGGGGTTAAAAGAATTGAATCAAAATGTAACATGCCACAAACATATTAATCACTGTAAAAGAATATTAAATAATCTTAAGTATTTGTTTTAACCTTCCAAAACACATTAATATCAATATATATAAATTCTATATTTGTTTAATTAAATCAGATGTTTTTTTTTTTGGTTCTGGAATGGTCCATTCCCAGGGTTTGTAGTTAGATTTATGTTTAGACTCTATAATAATAATAATATAATTATTACAACAATAAAAAAAATGACAGTTTAGCTTGCTTTTTTGTATTTCTTTTGTATCATCTGCAGTTCAGATCATTCAATTAAAGGTGAGATGAGGTCAAAAAAGTCAACAACATGTATCAAAAGCTTTTATTGTGTTGCAGTTAGTTTGAAAATGACACTCATAACTTTATGAAAATATTAATTATTTGTGTGGTTCTTGTTTCTGCTGTGTGGGTAGAGATGATCAGACTGGAGCCTTGGCTTTTCATCAACCAGTAGATAATGAACTACAGCAAGTCAAAAACAGCAACAAAATTTGTATGAAGAACAAGTTTGAGACCATGGTCGAGGGAATCAAACTACAAGAGAATCAAACTTTCCTGAACAGGATCTACACACAGCTCTACATCATAGAGGGAGAAGGTGAAGGAGTGAATAAAGAACATGAGGTTTTACAGATGGAGAAAACAGCCAGAACACAACACTCACAAGGCGCTCAATCACCTGCAATGACATCTTCAAAGCTTCATCTGAACCAGGATGTGAGGAGCAGATCAAGAATGTTCTTACTAAAGGAATCAGCTTGGAATTGGAAAAAGCGGTCTCTGTGCAGAAGTTCATTCTGGACTGGGCAGGGAAAAGCCAATCAGGATGTAGATTTCATGTTTGTGCTTCCATTTCGAGAGCTGAACTTGATCCGAGATCATCAGTACAGTCTTCACAGACTTCTGCTGGACTTTCATCCTGAACTTCAAGATCTGGACTCACAGATTTTGAACAGTGTAAAGTTGTGTTCATCTTTGATGGTCTGGATGAAAGTAGAATCACACTGATGTTTTCAGATGATCAGAAAGTTTCTGATGTAACAGACACTTCATCAGTGGGTGTGTTGGATAACAAACCTGATGAAAGGAGAGCTGCTTCCCTCTGCTCTCATCTGGATCACATCCAGACCAGCAGCAGCCAATCAGATCCCCTCCAAATACATCAACCGCTGACAGAAATACAGGGATTCAATGAGCCTCAGAAGGAGAATATTTCAGGAAGAGAATCAGTGATGAGCATCAAGCCAGAAAAATCATCTCACACATCAGAAAAACAAGAAGCCTCCACATCATGTGCCACATCCCCGTCTTCTGCTGGATCTCATCCACTGTGCTTCAGAAGCTCCTGGAAGAAGATCTAAGAGCAGAAATCCTCAAACTCTGACGAAATGTACATCCACTTCCTGCTGATTCAGATCCAATTCAGCAGGAAGCGAAGTATAAAGAGAGAGATTCAGATATACTCCTGCAGTCCAACAGAGAAGTGATTGTAAAACTTGCTGAAGTGGCTTTCAAACAGCTGATGAAGGGAAATGTGATGTTCTATGAGGAGGACCTGATTGAGAGCGCATAGGCGCCACTGACGTCCTCAGTGTATTCTGGGATTTGCACTGAGATCTTCAAGCAGGAATCTGTGATTCATCAGAGGAAAGTCTACAGCTTCATTCATCTGAGCTTTCAGGAGTTTATGGCTGCTTTCTATGTTTTTACTCTCATCTAATGAAAACATGGAACCATTTCAGTTGCTTCTGGATGAGGAATATAAATACTATAAATATAATTGGACAGGTCTGAGGGAAACTCTCTGTCTAAGTTACTAGCATCAGCGGTTAATACAACTCTTCAAAGACAAAATGGACATCTAGATCTGTTCCTCGCGGTTTCTGATGGGCATCTCACTGGAGTCCAGTCAGAGACTTTTACAGGATATACTGACACACTAAGAGAACAGCTCAGAGAGCATCAAGGAAACCTCACAGTACATTAAAAAGAAAATCAAGAGAAGTGAAAGTATTTCCGCTGACAGATCCATCAATCTGTTTCTCTGTCTGCTAGAAGTGAATGATCAGACGCTTTCCAGAGAGATTCAGGACTTTGTGAAATCAGACAAAAATTTAGATATTTCTCCTGCTCACTGCTCAGCAATCGCCTACCTGCTTCAGATGTCAGAGGAGGTGCTGGATGAGTGATTAGACCAATGAAATACAACACATCATATGTGGGTAGAAGCTCGACTGATACCAGCTGTGATCAACTGCAGAAAAGCTCTGTGAGTAAAGTTATCTTTTACTTGAAATATACACATCAATAAACAGATTTATTTCATCACCCTGTTTTTATTCAGATAACACAAACACAAAATTTTATAATGATAATAGATTATTTAAAAAAAAAAATTCCACATACATTTATCTTTCCATGAGCTCATTCCTCTTCAAAACATTAGAGAGAGTCAGTATTCTTTTAATTAACTGGAGCACTGTAAAAAAAAAAAAAAATTCGAACATGAATTGAATTGACTTTCACTTGGAATGAAGATTAAAATAATTAAATAAGTATTGCGTAACAATAACAATAAAGCATTATAACATTTAATCTTGATAATTATTCATCACAAATAGCTGTAACATTATGCATTAAGAGTCTTGAGTACTGTTACATTGGAAATATTGCAATGGCGACAGGGTTTGAAGTGTGCTTAATATTTTAAACTATATAAGTCAGTATTTAAGATTATAGTACATTTAAAGAGGTGTTCATTATTGCCGTAAAATAAATAAAGCATTAGAAAATTATGATTATGTGTGAAAATTATGTAATGATACAGGCCTAGATCTAGTCCCCTTTCAAGGGAACTTGAACTGCATCCCCTAGGGGTCGCTATGGGAACGCTCTTGAGCCATGTCTGAATGATACAGCCATGTCTGAAGCTACCATGATGTTACTACGCGCGACTAGTATAAATAGGTGTGGGGAGAACACATTATCCCATTCTTCATGTTCACTAACTTGTTTTGATTGAAGCGTTCATTGAGAACGTGGTAAGAGCAATCTTTATTCTATCATGGTGAGGACTAGCAAACGTTTAGAGGATTTCTACTCTGTAAGTCTCGTTATTTGACACCTGATTACACACCGATTACTGCGTATTTGTTAGGGCAAAGAGCACGCAAAAATGTTCTTGAGGGAGCAATTTATGCGGTATTGTGAGCATTTTCCGATGAAAAGGCTCGTTCTCCTTTGTCTATCTTTTCGAGGAAAGAGGAGCAGCCATCTGCTTTCTGTGGTTCAAGACCCGCTGCTGCTGAGGCATGGTGGAGAATGAGCTCATGGAGATCACAGGTGGATCTGACTGATGAGTTTAGGGAGGGGCTTTCCTCCATACAGAGATCAAGAAGGAATGGAAGAGGCAGTTTTCTTCACGCATTGATTGATTCCAGCATACGAGTTGATGCCAACATCGAGGGTGATGCATGAAAATGACTATGAGAGGATACCGGTTGAGAGAAACTGGTTGGCTACTCTCTATGGGTGAGGCGTCCCTCTTAATACTCCCTCCTTGCCATCTAAAGCCCCTTACATGTCAGCTAAAATGGCAGGGGCATATGCAGCTCAAGGTCAGGCTGTGGCTTCATGCACACGCGATGGTGGTGCTCAGGGTTGATCTACTGAAGGACATGGCAAAAGGCACCCTATCTCCTGATGAGGAAGCTGAGTTGTGCCATCCACAGATCTCTATAGGTCCTTCTCAAAATTTGCATATTGATATAAAGTTCATTATTTTCCATAATGTAATGATTTTAAAATTTATATGAATTTTACTTTCATATATTTTAGATTCATTGCACACCAACTGAAATATTTAGGTATTTTATTGTTTTAATACTGATGATTTTGGCATACAGCTCATGAAAACCCAAACTTCCTATCTCAAAAAATTTGCATATTTCATCCGACCAATAAAAGAAAAGTGTTTTTTAATACAAAAAAAGTCAACCTTCAAATAATTATGTTCAGTTATGCACTCAATACTTGGTGGGAATCCTTTTGCAGAAATGAGCTGCTTCAACATAGTGGCATGGATGCAATCAGCCTAGGACCACTGAGCAACAGTCCAGTGCTGCTTCTCTGTAGCCCATTTCCTGCACACTGTGCACGGTGGCTCTGGATGTTTCTTACTCCGGACTCAGTCCACTGCATCCCAGGTCCCCAAGGTCTGGAATCGGTCCTTCTCCACAATCTTCCTCAGGGTCCGGTCACCTCTTCTCGTTGTGCAGCGTTTTGCCACACTTTTTCCTTCCACAGACTTCCCACTGAGGTGCCTTGATACAGCACTCTGGGTATAGCCTATTCGTTCAGAAATTTCTTTCTGTGTCTTACCCTCTAGCTTGAGGTGTGTCAATGATGGCCTTCTGGACAGCAGTCAGGTCGAGCAGTCTTACCCATGATTGCGGTTTTGAGTAATGAACCAGGCTGGGAGTTTTAAAAGCCTCAGGAATCTTTTGCAGGTGTTTAGAGTTAATTAGTTGATTCAGATGATTAGGTTAATAGCTCCGTTAGAGAACCTTTCCATGATAATGCTAATTTTTTTGAGATAGGAGTTTTGGGTTTTCATGAGCTGTATGCCAAAATCATCAGTATTAAAACAATAAAAGACCTGAAATATTTCAGTTGGTTGAACTAGATCTAAAATATATATGAAAGTTTAATGTTTATCATTACATTATGGGAAATAATGAACTTTTATCACAATATGCTAATCTTTTTTTTAGAAGGACCTGTCTATATATATATATATATATATATATATAATATATATAATATATATATATATATATATATATATATATATATATATATATATATATATTAGGGTTCACAACTACTGATTTCTACTAGTTGATTTTTTTTTTTAATACTTGAGTTACTCGACTACTTATGGTTCATGCTACTGTTTTTTAATCAATAAATGCTTATTAATTCTATAGCCTTATGCAACAATTACAGAAATAATTGTCAAAACTATTATGACATTACATATAAAAATTTTCATGAAACAAACATTTTTGTATCTGCATTGGATAAGCGTCGATCTGTACTTTATAAGACCGTTATGGCTATCTTTTTTTTTCATAGTTATCACTGAACAAGTATGCTGTGTTAAACTAAAATAATTATTAATTTCTAAAATAATATTTATCATGCAGGCAGAGATGTCATTACAAATGTTAAGCGTTAAAAGTTTAAATGTATATATATGTATGTATGTATGTGTATGTATATGTATATTAGGGGTATTAGGGTTGCTACGACTACTGATTTCTACTAGTCGATTTTTATTAAAAAAATTCGTTACTCAACTACTTGTGGTTCATGCTACTGTAAATGAAAGGACATTAAATTGTTTTTGTTTTTTTTATCAATAAACACTTATTAATTTAGCCATATGCAACAATTACATATGTAAATTGTCAAAGCTTTATAGTTATGTCTTTACATATTTAAATTTTCATGTAAGATCCAGTATTTGTGTCTGTAACAATCAAATTTTTTAGTATCTGCATTTGGCTTTAACGTGGATGAGACCGTTGTGTCTATCTTTTTTTTCATAGTTATCACTGAACAAGTTATGTTGTGTTAAACTAAAATAATTATTAATTTCTAACATAACATTTTATAATGAAAGCAGAGAGATGTCATGACCAATGTTTAGTGATCGTCTGAACATGACTTAATCAATTCAATGCATACATTTTTCATTACACAGAACACTTTAGGAGCCTTATTGTTTAGTGAACTTCACTAAACAATATGATTAAGCTAAGAAACCAGCAAAAGGTAAAGATGCAAACACGTGAGAACAAGTAGAAAATGTATCCAGATCGAAGATGATTATTACCCTACTCTTGAGATAGAACTGGTTTGGCTTTTGAGAGACTGAGATGTCAGCGACTGTTTGATTGGTGAGCTGTGCTTAATCCATTCATTCTATCATATTATAGTCTAAGGTTTAAATAATTGCCTTCTAAACATATACAAATAATATAACATGTATGATGTATTATTATAGGTGATATTACTCTTACAAAGCTCTGATTTCTGAGAGATGCATGGAGAGACAATAGTCAATGCTGTGTTTGATTTAGCTCTTTTCACTCAAAGTTTACATTCATTCACTTCACCTGTGACTTTGAGATGTCTGTTGTATATTGGCTGATTCTCTGACTCAACTGTTATCTAACAAACTTCGGATTGTGCCAGCTTCAGCCGAGTATTCCGGCAGAATTATTCTGAATTTATTTGTCTGTTATTCATTTTTGAAGCCATTATCTGTGCACAGTATACACTCACCTAAAGGATTATTAGGAACACCTGTTCAATTTCTCATTAATGCAATTATCTAATCAACCAATCACATGGCAGTTGCTTCAATGCATTTAGGAGTGTGGACCTGGTCAATACTATCTACTGGACTCCAAACTGAATGTCAGAATGGGAAAGAAAGTGATTTAAGCAATTTTGAGCTGGCATGGTTGTTGGTGCCAGACGGGCGGTCTGAGTATTTCACAATCTGCTCAGTTACTGGGATTTTCACCATGACCATTTCTAGGGGTTTACAAAGAATGGTGTGAAAAGGGGAAAAACATCCAGTATGTGGCAGTCCTGTGGGTCAAAATGCCTTGTTGATGCAAGAGGTCAGAGGAGAATGGGCCACTGATTCAAGCTGATAGAAGAGCAACTTTGACTGAAATAACCACTCATTACAACCGAGGTATGCAGCAAAGCATTTGGAAAGCCACAACACGTAACAACATTGAGGGATGGGCTACAACACAGAAGACCCACGGGATCCACTCATCTCCACTACAAATAGGGAAAAGAGGCTACAATTTGTACAGAAGCTCACCAAAATTGGACAGTTGAAGACTGGAAAAATGTTGCCTGGTCTGATGAATCTCCATTCAGGGTTTCCGGTGGGTCCATAAAAGTCAAGTAAATTTAACAATGAGAATTTAAGGCCATAAAGGTCATAAAAGCATCCGGATTTTCCATACAATGTCATAAAAACATTTAGCCATGTCTTAAATTGATATGTTAGTCCATTAATTTGTTCTTCCTTCAAACAGTCATGCAGTGCAATGGCATTCATTTGTTTCGCCTGTTGTAGTTCTGTAGAGGGAATCTGGGTGGGATCACACTGGTATCACAGCGTTCCAGAACTACAAGGTCCATCCGGCAGCATACAGACAGCGTTCCAGAACTACAAGGTCCATGCAAGCAGCATACAGACTTTCAAGAAACCCACGTGAACTCCGAACACACTGTGTCATCTGAGGTCACTGCTTAACTAATGAAATCATCCTGGCTATCACTAATGGGAAAATGTGTTTAGTAGCTAGCTCAAGCCCGTTGTTAACAATCGGTTATCAAGCTTTCCAAACACAAGAGCGGAAAAGCTGAACTGAGTAAAATAAGCTGGGTACTCTCAGCTTTGTTCGGTACGGAGAGAGAGCGCATATCACTGGATAGTCCCTTCATGTCCCTGCACATGAACAACAAATACTAATCGAGTTTTGAACAAACAAAAGGACTTGAAAGAGCCCAATTCAGTACCACGATGTTCAGGTGTTCAGGACTCACGCATGAGAAAAGGCGTCTCAAAAGCGCTTGTACATCGAATTTGCTTCTTTTGCTCTTGTGCCAACAAATACATACAAAATATGTCAAAATACCCACCTTGGAAAGTATGCTCAAAACCGTGATATTTTTAAAACTGTTATTTCTTAAGTGAAAGTAAACAGTTGAGGGAAAAGATGTTCATCGCTCTCTTAAAGCTGCAGTCGGTAACTTTTGCGCTCTGCGGTTAATAAACAGAACTGCTTGCGTGTTATGGAAGGACATTGTAGCCGGAGCTACTTTCTTTGTTTATGTCTATGAAGAATAGGGTTGGGAATGATTAGACATTTTCCGGTTCCAGTTCGGTTCCACCTAACGGTTCGGTTCTGATTCCGTTCCATTAAAATCATTAAACAATTATTAAGAAATAGTGGTAAGGAAAAATGCACAATACTCAACTATTCAATGCTCAATACTGTTTATTACTACTGTCAACTTAATTTAAAGGTTGGCAATGTCAAAATGCAACATATATTACAGTGTACAGATCTTCATAAGCAGGGTGGGGTATTTTTTTTAAATTTTCTGGTTCGCTTCTAGGTTTCATTGAAATGAACTATGTTTTTTTACCATTTTGACCTTCACTGAATGTAGCGTTGCTGGTAGGTAGTAAGTAATGTTGAGTAATGCTAGTCCATCAATCAGCATGTGTTTCAAAGTTGATGTTTTTTACACTATCAATAGCATTTTGCTTTTCAAGCAGGAATAAGCTTGTTGTCCAAATTGTCCCTTGAGTGCTAGAGACAATTGATAATTTCCCTAATTAATGAAATATAAATGGTTAAAGCGTAAACATCTATACACCCTCCCATAAAGTCTCTATTTTACCATTAATAATGCAGTCAGGAGATGGTGTGATGCAATGAGTGGTTTCCAGATTTTCTAACATTTAAAATACATTAAAATATATATATTTTCCCTATCACTTTGCTTATCACTCTTGAAACGACCTGTACCTAAATAATCTAACCCTCATACTTGCAGAACAATAGCAGTCATTCTATTTAGTGGTCCCAGTTGAAGCCAGTATGGATATTAATGACAGTTAATGACAGCGTAATTTAGTGGCGTCAGGTGCAGCTTGCCGTTAGATGTACAGTCAGATGATGTGCAGTTATCAAAGGCGCGAGTGCACATACAGTGGGAAACAATGTGTTGAATTAAAGATGGGACAGCGACACGAGTTTGTGGATCGCGGCGTCATTGGAATCAATCTGCTCAGTAATTAAAGAGGCAGGGAGGCTGTCTTTTATTCGATTCGGACATCGTTTAAGGGATTGCACCAGAACCGTTTCAGAACCAAAACTTAGAAGTTGCTCACGATTCGTTCTTTTCAAAGAACAAAACCGGTTCTGAATAAGAACCGGTTTTGGTTCCCATCCCTAATGAAGAATCACAAAGGTACTGGGTTACTCCACGCGGTACCCCTGAAGCAATCTAAAATAGTCCGAATATAAACACTTATTATAGGTGTACCCTAGTGATTCAGGACAGGCTAAAACACGGTTTGGGAAATGGATTCATGGTGTACTCTCTTATTATATACATTTTGTATACTTGAACACACAAAAGTTATTTTTAAAACTGTTATTTCTTAAGTAAAAGTAAACCATTGAGGGAAAAGATGCGTTCATCGTCTCTTAAAAGTGACAGCCTAATTTAGCTACTAGCAGCTGTGAGTGTCAATCACAAGAAAATGAAAGAAAAATCACTCACTGCTCTTGACTGCATTACTTTGTAGTTTTGACAAGAATTTATGCACAGTCAAACCAAAAATTATCCAGACTCAGGTATATATTTTTGATATACATATTTTAAAAGTAGGTACAGAACACTAATACATTTTGTAAGTGAGTATAAGCAAACGTGACACATTATACCCAAAGAATCTTCTATACAGTGAACTACTAGTGAAATAGATAGATATAAATATTTTATCTATCTATATAAAATTATTCAGCACCTTATAAAGCACCATGCATTGTTTTATGTGTTTTTTTTTCTGAATTGCTAATGCAACTTTTCACATCCACAGTCTGAACAAGATGAAGCATTGCTTGGTAACTGGTCAACAAAGTATTGATAGTTGTGTAAATATTGTCATAATAACAGTTGTCTGTAGTTTTGGTTGATCAGTAATCTATTATGTACATTTTCTATCAAAGTTATGACATTATCAAGAGCAATTTGTTCTGACAGAGTTTAACTCTAAATTCTTGTCATATTTTATAACCATTTTAGAAGCAATAGCAAATAAACTGTAATAATGTGAGAAATGTTCAAGGTGTCTAAATAAATTTTGGTTTGATTGTATATTAAATTTTACATTGAAGACTATCCAGTGCTATTTTACATTTAATTATTCGGTTTCTGTACTGACACCTACAAACTTGAAAAAAACTTAAACATTGTGTAAATAGCACAAATAAATAAAAATAAACAAACATACAAATTAAACTATTTCAAACAGGGCCCATTAGGTACAACCTTCAGCGGGCCCCTGACTACACTACGCCCTGGGTGGGTTGTTCAATACTGTGACAAACACCAATAACTTGTTATTTTGGAAAGTAATGCCATCAAATAATTGTTAATTTACAATGTTACTTACAATGTTACAATTGTTAAGTGTTCCTGTGTTCTTGATACTCAAGACAAAGAAGTGACGAAGAGGCTTCAGTTTCTTAATCTTAAGAAATAATAGAATAACTCTTTAAATAATAAAACTTGTACTTTCAATGAAAGTCAATAATAAAAAAAAGACTTTTGAAAGGAATTATTTAGATTTTATTAGAAAGTTATTTATCGTAATTCATGTAGGTCATAAATTCAAATCCTAATAGTCATAAAAGGTCTTAAAAGTCTTAAATTTGACTGATTAAACCCTGCAGAAACCCATTTCTGTTGAGACATTAAAATGGTAGAATCAGAATTTAGGCGTTAAAACAGAATGAGAACATGGATCCATCATGCCTTGTTACCACTGAGCAGGCTGCTGGTGGTGGTGTAATGGTGTGGGGATATTTTCTTGGCACACTTTAGGCCCCGGAGTGCCAGTTGGGCATCGTTTAAATGCCAGCCTACCTGAGCATTGTTTCTGACCATGTCCATCCCTTTATGACCACCATGTACCCATCCTCTGATGGCTACTTTCAGCAGGGTAATGCACCATGTCACAAAGCTTCGAATCATTTCAAATTGGTTTCTTTGAACATGACAATGAGTTCACTGAACTAAAATACCCCCACAGTCACAGATCTCAACCAATAGAGCATCTTTCTCTATCAATATATCCAACATTTCTAAAGAATGCTTTCAGCAGCTTGTTGAATCAATCCATGAGAATTAAGGCAGTTCTGAAGGCAAAGGGTAAAACACAGTATTAGTATGGGGTTCCTAATAACCTTGATTCAACAAGGTGCTGAAAGCATTCTTTAGAAATGTTGTTATATAATTAGCCTACAAAAAAATGCATTGCAATCCTTTCATTTTAATGTTTGTCATTTTGTGTGTGGACTGAAACTAGCAAACACACTTGCTGCTGCCTTACGATTGTGCTGGTTATTATAGGCCCCAAGTGTGTGAATGATGTCTGTTGTTGTTGCTTTGATGTTTTGTTGTTTGTTGTGTTTAAAAATACATAAATCTTGATCACAAAAAACAAAACAAAATAGATACATTTTCTAAGACACTTTTTTTTTGAAAGGCATATGCAAATAGATCTTGAATATCCTTAATTACACCTAATGTAATTAAACCTAATGCCCACATAATGAGCTGCTATAATGAGCCTTTCGGTCAGGTTTGTGACAGAGGGCTAAGTTAAAAGAAAGAATGTGAGGACAAAATAAATGTATATATTTTATGTTTGTAGTTTATTTAAAATATACAGGTGCAGGTCATATAATTAGAATATTATCAAAAGTTTATTTATTTCATTAATTCCATTAAAAGTGAAACTTGTATATTATATTTATTGATCTCTAATTTAGTATCTCAGAAAATTAGAATATTGTGAAAGGTTCAATATTGAAGACACCTGGTGCACAAAGAGTGGACTGCAGCTGGAGTCAGAGCTTCAAGAACCACTACACACAGACGGTAGCAAGACATGGGTTTCAGCTGTCGATTCCTTGTGTCTAGCCACCTTAAACAACAGACAGCATCAGAAGCGCCTCTCAAAAAAAGGACTGGACTGCTGGAGTGGTCCAAAGCTATGTTCTCTGATGAATGTAAATTTTGCATTTCTTTGGAAATCAGCTCCCAGAGTCTGGAAGAAGAGAGGAGGCATACAATCCACGCTTTGAGGTCCAGTGTAAAGTTTCCACAGTCAGTGATGATTTTGGTGCCATGTCATCTGCTGGTGTTGAGTCCACTGTGTTGTCAATGCAGCTGTATAACAGAAAGTTTTAAAGCACTTTAGCTTCCTGCTGCTGACCAACTTTATGGAGATGCAGATTTCATTTCCCAACAGGGATTTGGCACCTGCACAAGTGCCAAAGCTACCAGTAGCTGGTTTAAGGACCATGGTATCCCTGTTCTTAATTGGCAAGCAAACTTCTGACCTTAACCCCATAGAAGATCTATGGGGATGTGAAAAAGGAAGATTGGATATGCCAGACCCAACAACAGAAGAGCTGAAGCCACTATCAGAACAACCTGTGCTCTCATAACACCCTGAGCAGTGCCACAGACTAATCGACCCATGCCTGCATTTGCTGCAGGAATTCAGGCAAAGGCCCAACTAAGATTGAGTGCTTGACGTGCTCCATACTTTCTTTCATTTTACTTTTCAGTTGCCAAGATTTCTAAAAAATCCTTTCTTTGTTGATCTTAATATGTTCTAATTTTCTGAGATACCTAATTGTGATTTTCCTTAGTTGTCAGTTATAATCATCAAAAAAAATGTATGAAATAAACATTTGAAATATATGGCAGTGTAATGAATGAATATAATATACAAGTTTCACTTTTGGATGGAATTAGGTGAAATAACTAATTTATGACCAGCACCTGTAATGTTGGTACTTAGTGCTCGCCATGGTTCTGGCCTGCACTCCCTCAGCATGGTGGTGTGGGTATACCGTCCCCATAACAACCCCTAGAGGGATGCAGTTCCCTTGAAAAGGAATGTCTCAGGTTACTTTTGTAACCATGGTTCCCTAGAGAGAATGAGAACACTGCTTTCTCAAATTCTCTAGCTTCCTGCAAGCTTCAGAGCAAGCTTCAAATGAAGAAGTGGATGACATAGTTCTCCCGCCCTATTTCCGCATGATAGATCGCACTGGTAATGATGTCATGGCTGTCACTGGCCAACGCTTGTTGTTGTTTTTCAAGTATGGTTCAGACACTGGTCACGACGCAGGCATTTCCCTATAGTGACCCCTAGAGGATGGTGTCTCGCTCCCTAGTCAGGAAACCATGATTACATAAGTAACCGAGACATTTTCTAACAAACATTTAATGTCACTTTTTTGATCACATTAACGCTCACAAAAAATAAAATGTTTGGAACTTAATTATTTAATAATTCCCTGATGCATTTCAACAGGTCACGCTGCATAGTCGCTCACTATCTGTTCTTTTGACATGTTTTGGCATACTGCAGAGCCTCATGATATGCCAAAACAATGTCCAGTAAAATTGTTGATCATTTATTTAAATGAAAGTTATGTAAGAAAATTTTATTTATTTTTCCCATGATATAAAAAAGAATAATTAAATAAGAAAATGTACACTGCATGTAAGGTGTATTTCCTGACTGTTCACGCTCAGTGCAAAACCCATAAATGGAACGTTCGAAAGTTTCGTCTGTCTTGCTCTAGCGCTTGATTCCTGGACACTGTCAGAAATTGACTTTTTTTGTGTGTGGCAATTTTCCAGTCCACCACTAACGCTAATGAACTCACAGACATGGCGGAAATGTTTACTCACTCACCGGTAAATCCATGTACATCCCTGTGCATGTCAATAGTCTCTGCAAAATCCTGGCAGTTAAATTTCCATAAACGGACACTTACATCTATAAATTACTGTACACTTAATGTTTTAAATGCCTTCTATACAAAACTGCATCATATGGGCTACTAAAACTGTCAACAAAGCCACAATAGAGCAAGGCATCAACAAAACTCAATTTTATTTTTTCTGGAAATGTAAGACAGTAAACATTTAATAGGACAGCAAATATATTAAACAAACCCAGCAGGACAGCAACATCATTTAGATTTCATTTTCATTTCATCTGCCTTTCAGTAGCTACAAAATATACTGTTATGCTCATAAGTTTCTTCCTTTCTTTTTTAATTTTATTTCAAACAAAAAACACAATTAAAACAATATATAAAACAACAAATTGTTGCTAATTCACAAAGAAACCTCTTTCCAAGACGTTATACAATACAAGACTAAGTTTGTAGTTTGATAAGCATAAGTTTACATACCCCTAGCACAGAGATGAGCAAACTTGGTCCTGGAGGGCAGGAGCGAAGCTTTCAAAAGTGTGGGGGATGGATGTAGTTTGTTTATAAGCAATAAAAATGATGAACACACTGACAGAGGAGTACAAAATGCAGGGCTTAAAGTTCCCTGGCACTGTGCTGGGATTCGCTTGCTAGCGCTTGGCTGGGAAAAATAATCCTACATTTAAAAAGAGAAAAGGAGAGAAAAAAAGCTCACACTAAAGATTTTTCTCTGGTGGTATGAATAATGTAACAATTTACTGTTTTAAACATTAAAATAATATACACTTTTAATTTCATAGTTCTTCAACAGGTATGCAAACAATATCCCAATAATAGCAATTAGCATTAGTCTAAAAACGAAATATAATAACGAAAACACTCGACATGTCAACAAACGACAACAGAACATCTTCCCAAACACATATCAAATATAAAACCTCTAAAGCATAAACACTCATTCAAAAGTACCTGGAAAAGGGAGATGTAAATAACCATAAGTTCTCGCCTCCTCAAGCACGGTGACCGATAACACCTCAAGAGAGGCGGACTTAAGGCAGAACAGCCAATCATCAGCCGATCACACTCAAAGCGGTGTCAAGTTTGAGAGGGAGGGGAGGAGAGGCAGCAGCTACAGACACGAGCTGCCAGAGAAACGGAGGAACTACTGTAGTAAAGCTTGTGCAAAACTCGCGGAAAACTGCAGAAAATGTGCGGGTGTCGAACCCTCTCACCGGGAAAAGTGTGGGTGTTAAAACCCCACATCCCCCACGGTCGCGACGCCACTGCTGGAGGGCCACTGCCCTGCAGAATTTTTTCCAACCCTGATCAAACTCACCCTGACTGTAGTCTTCTAGTAATCCTGAAGACCTTGGATTAGCTTCAGGTCTGTCTAAATAGGGCTGGAGCAAACTCTGCAGGACAGTGGCCCTCCAGGACTAGAGTTTGCCCCTCTGTGCCCTAGCAGAATATACAATCATTTTAACAAAATAAGTGCGGATCATAATGTATGACATTTATATTTAGTAATCACCAAGAATAAGCAATTTTACATAATAGATATTTACATTTACTGGTTTCATAAAAATGAAAATATATCAAGAAGTTTATACACAATTTTTTTTGTTTTGGGATAGTTTTTCATGAGTCCATACAGTTCAATTTACTTAATTGTTCTTTCAGAAAATCCTCCAAGTCCCGCAAAATTCTTTTGGATTTCCAGCATCTTCTGAATATTTGGCCCCTGTCCTAATACAATGACTAATGGTTTGAGATCTATCCTTTCATCTCAGTTAATTTACCATCATCTGGTTGCAGGTGGTAAATGTGTACTTTTGTCTGTACCACATTTATTTATTTTTCTTTTTTCTTTTCTTTTTTTCATAAACTATGGCCCCACTCTACAAGCTTTTTTTAGCTTCTTTGGGGACCCATTTCACTATACCTAATTTGTATTTTCTGTACCCCACTGTATCATTATAGAATTTGCTGGTATTTGTGAATGAACTCAAACTCTGAGGAAAAATGAAGGACTCGACACAACTATTATAAAGTTGAAAACATTGTTCACTGATGCTCCAGAAGGCATTAAGAGTTGGTTGTTTACATTTTGAACAGGATGATAAGTAATTTGTTTTTGTTTAAAAATCATATCTGTTAATTTAGTACTGCCTTCAGAAGTTTCAAATCATGTTTTAATACTGATTTTCAGAAAGAAATTTTTTAGTTTTCCCTGATCATCCAATTCAAGTAGTTCACAGACTGACTCTTAATAAATGGTGTTGCTTTCTTGAAAATCAACAAATGCTTTTACCTTTTGAAATAGTTGTGTATCCATCAATTGTCCCTCAGTGTAAAAAAAATCTGAAATCATACATTCATTTCTGGAAAGAGCTCAAATATGCAAAAGATGCTGGAGAAAATGGATCTGGAGGATCATTTAAACTGTTCAGGACAAAGAACTCATGGAACACTATCCAAAAACAAACATGAAACACTATATATTTTATTTAATCAACTATAATTCTGAGTAGCAGAATAAATGTAATTAAATTATATTTAATTTCAGAGAAATATCCATACCTATATCTTCCTCTTGCCATGTCCTTTCTATTTATCATGTGGAAACTGTCACCCTTAGTTCAAGGGGTTCATATTTTCACAGTCTTTCAGATGAATGGTAAGGTCTGGGATGATCCTTAAAAATATAATAAAACACTTTACATAAGTACTTTGTACAGTTTTCATTGTTTAAACAAGTTAGGAATTATGAAACGAACATGATAATACAAATGTAATGAAAACAGGTGGTTATTTTGTTAGCTGAACATACAGCAATTCACAAGGCCACATATGTATATGTAATAGATAGAATAAGCATATTTGGCCTGCATGTCGTCTGGGAATGGAGGTGACAAAAGCGGCGATATATAGACATCCCTCGGATACCAACTGGTTGGATTATCTGAAAATGTTTATCTTAAACTTTGTTCACGAGTAAAACAACATGTGAACATGATGAAGTGATGTCTTAATAACTGATTGTTTGATTTATGCTGTTGGAGTGGAAGTATGTTGAAAATGGATAACATCTTTGATGGGGTGCATGACAGCAGTTTAGTGAGTCTGAAACATTGCTTACTCTTCGTTGTGTTGTGCCAGTTTAATGGCACAATGATGAGGATCAGAAGTTTCTAGCTGTGATTCATTTTACAATTTCAATCTCACCTCCATATTCAGATGTCACCTGCGTGTGCTTCTGCTGAGTGTCACTCAACATATTATCTATTTCAGTGTCTTAAAAAGGATAGAGAAAAATATGACTTTAATCATCCATTTCCTCCTCATTGTACTATGTCATTTCTCTGATATAGATTTGCTGCATGTCGCCTCTGATCAGCACTGAAAGTTGTGGCTTTAGCTTTACAATCATCAAACTCCCATCTGAGAGAACTGGACCTAAGTAACAATGACCTCCAGGACTCAGGAGTGGAGCTGCTCTCTGTTGGACTTAAGAGTTCACACTGTCAACTGAACATACTGAGGTTTGAAATTCACATTCACAATGTTCCGATATGTGTAATGAATACAGTAGGTAGTCAACCGAACTGGTTATTACTGCTTTAAAGCTAAAGAGGTAAATAAATCCTATTCATATGTGAAACACATTTGATGGAATCACCTCTGTAATACTTTCCTCTTAAAATTTATGCTTGGAGTGCCAGAAAGATTTATAATCTTCCAAAATTTCATTCAACATAGTCAGTAATCAAGTCAGAAGGAGAGGAACAAATGAGACATGTATTCATTACCTAATCATTGTCACATAACATAAATCCAAAGGTTTGTAAGAGTAAACCAGAGAGGGAAAAAAACTACTACGACTCAAGAATGCAAATTTCAGTGTATTCACAATAATAGTGCACCAATTCTTATCACACATCACCCTTTAATTAGACATAAACCAAAAAAGACAACAGCATGTCAACAGAGCTTTTAAATAGTCTTAAACTTGAAATGTTGTTCAAAGAAGTAATAAGGAAACAAAGTCAATTAATTCCATCAATAATGGCAACCTGATATTTCTCCCAATTCTGTTATTCCAGTTTTTTCGATGAAGAAGTAAAGAAAAAAAGTCAGCTAGTTCCCACAATTAACTGCACTTGATAATTGATATCCTGTTACTCACGCCTCCACTCTTTTTACACAAGTTAACAGTCAGCTCCATCTTCAAACAACTTCAATAATACCTCTGGAAAGGATTGCTTAATTCCAGTAGTCTCCATTTACTTATAACATTTTACACTGCAAACACCACAACAAAGGAAGTATATTTCATACACAAGTGAATTCATAGTAGAATCATTATGCAAATTAAATATCCATTTGTCGACAATCAACTTTCCATCAAAAAACAAATGAAAACTGCTCAGTAGAATGAGACTTCAAAGTAACTACCTTAATTTCATCCTCCCCTCCATTGCTCTTTTCAGCTCATGGAATCCGATATCATCTTGCATCCGTATTCCCAGACCGGACAAACATAGACACAATCTTTGTTATGGCAGTTTTTCCCTGTATAATACATCTTTCAACTGTGCCATCCATCTCAATATGAACTAGTATTATATAGACAAATTCACTTATAATCAAATTTATTTCATGCTTATTAAAAAGATAGAATTGCATTGTCACAACCCCACTTCCAGTCTGCCTTGAATACCTTCACACTTGCTTGACCTATTTGCAATTTATTGGGTCAAATAGAACCTCGCAGCTAATAGCACTAACTTGTTTTAACTTGCATTAAAGTGATATTTTGTGATGCATTATTATCACATTATTTTGACAGCTCTAATACACTTGTTAAACTTCTGCTATTCTGACAAAGTCTGATAATTCAAACAAAAGCAACCAACATTGTTCATTAAACTGCTATCCCCATGCCTTTGTCTGTCACTTGGGCTAATAGAAGGCAGTTTTCAGGCAAGACATGCTGTTAACTGGTTTTAGGTATCAGACAAAACTTGAACTGGCTTTGGATGCCAGAGAAAACTGGTGTCAATGGTGGATAATGGTAGGATGCTAATGAGATCATTATTTCTGATACATCACAACAATCTAACAAACCTTTGTTTTATGTAGACTGTAGGGTTGTAGATTCACTGGTCAGTGCTGTGAAAGTTTGTCATCAGTTTTACAATCATCAACAACCATCTGAGAGAGCTGGACCTGAGTAACAATGACCTGCAGGATTCAGGAATGAAGTTGCTTTCTGATGGATTAAAGAATTCTCACTGTCAACTGAACATACTGAGGTTTGACATTTTACATTATTATTAACTGTGTAAGCATATGTGTTTTGTTGTTGATGAAAATAATACAAATTAACAATACTTGTTGGAAGGGCCACATGCCATTATTGTAGACTGCTTTGGTTCCAATCAGAACGAAAACATAATGACATCTATATCAACATTTTACCAATTCCTAGAGTTTAAAGTTAGTATGTGCCAAAATAATATTTAGGTACTATATCCTTATCCTTATCTTTAACCTGTTAACCAGTTTTATTAAAGGGTTCTACAAACTATTTTAGTCATTAAACATAGCAATGCATAGTTATTCAATTATAAAACAATAGACAGAATCTTGGACATCATATTAGGGATTTGGGCACTAGAAAAAATAGAATAAGAATAATTTGAGTAATAAAATAAATAAGTAAAAGAAAAAAGATTTAACTATCTATTCCAATTACTGTACATCATAAGATTGGTAAAAGTACAAGTATTTTTTGCTCATATAGTCAATTATCACCTGTTGGTGTGCTGATGGCCAGTTATATAGATAATCATATAAATGTGCCATAAAGAAAATAAATCACTACTCTATTCATATAGATGGCATTCACATTGATAGCCGTGATTACACAGTAATAGTGAGCTGATTTTCCTCAAACAGATGGTAATCATGCAGATACAGGCACACTCAACATAAAACACACTCACACATATATATAAAAAAAAGAAAAAAAAGAAAAAAAGAAAAAGGCAATTGGAAGTTCTGCTCCATCAGTGTCACAGGTCCGCATGAAAGAGCCATAAACAATTTTCCACCTATCTTTGACTTTTTTTTTTGTGGATCATCTCATTCTGTTTGAGACACAAAACTACTTGCTACAAAACCATGCAATTTTTTACTATCAAGATGCAGTTTCTAAGCACGAGTTATTCCATATCAGACACAAACAATACTGAACCTGAAATATAATCAATGGAATTATTTTACAACATTATTGCTTTGTAACATGCTCCATGAGATGTTGTTCAGTGGACCCTTACCTTCCTAACTAAATTGGTATTTACAGCTGTGAATGTGTTCATGACTCATTATTACGACGATTTGGTATGTACTGTTTTTATTCTTAATGTTTTGATGTGTACTGCTTACACAAATTTAGCAAATACATTCTTTATAAAGCTTTCCTTTGAAAACATGCATCTGTTGTCAATGGGTGAGGCTTAGATCCTTATAATGATATAAAGTTTGTCAAGATTAAATTTGTCCAGTTTCATTTAATCTATTCATAAATATTGACAAGTGCAAACAAGGGGAGTTCAGGATGCCCGTGGGTGCATGTTAAAAGGGCTTACATGTTAAAGCTATATGAAGTGCAACTGAGACAGTATCATCAGTAGATCTGTTTGTCCAGATTTACGATGTGAACCCTCGCTCCCTGAAGGAGGGAACGGAGAGCCACTGCCGGTGACCGTGAATCATGGGATATCGCCATAGACCAATCTACTTCGAGTGTAAACTAAACGAGCCAATGCACGATGCGCACGCCCAGCTGCCTAGGGTGATGGAGGATCTCAACAGGGTCTACAGTACGGACACTCTGGAGCAGTTTTAGCAAGTCCGACACTCAACCGGGGCCTCTCAGTGCCACTACCCGCTTGAGGTGAGAACACCGGAGGATACCGCTCTAAACGTAAGGCTATAGAACCCTATCGAACGTGTTAGGGGTGCGCCCAGCCCGCAGCTCTACAAATATCTGTCAGCGAGGCACCAGAGCCAGCCCAGGAGGATGCAACACTTCTAGTTGAGTAAGCTCAGCAACCTGAACGGGTCAGGGCACATCCTGAGCCTGATAAAGCCAGGGTTATGGCATCAACAATCCAGTGGGCCATCCTCTGCTTAGAGACGACATTCCCTTCTGCCGGCCTCCTTACAGACAAAGAGCTGGTCTGGGTCCGAAGCTTTATGGCCCAGTCCCTGTAGCACCTTAATGCTCGAACAGGACAAAGCAAAGCCAGGGCTGGGTCTGCCTCCTCAGGGCAGCCTTGCAGGTTCACCCACTCTGGTCTTTGAAGGGTGTAGTGGGAACCTTGGGCACGAGCGGCCGGGCCTCCAGGATTACCTGGGAGTCAGCCGCCCAACTCTAGGCACAATCGCGTCGACCGGAAAATGCATGCAGGTCCCCTACCCTCTTGATGGAGGCCAGTGCAAGCAGGAGCACAGTTTTCAATGAAAGAAACTTTAGCTCAACTGAATGCAAAGACTCGAATGTAGTGATTTAAGCACTAGAGACAGGTCCCAAGAGGGTGTATGCAGGGGGCCGGATGGATTTAACCTCCTGGCCCTCTAAGGAACCTGATGATGAGGTCATGCTTACCCAAAGACTTCCCATTCACTGGTCATGGTATGCAGCAGCCAAGCGCAACCTGGACTTTGAGGGTGGAGGGAGACAGCCTCGCTCCAACCCTTGCTGCAGAAAGGATAGCACCATCGCATCAGGCATCTTCGGGGTCTTCTGGCAGAAGAACACCACTCAACAAACAGGTTCAACTTCAAGGCATGAGGCGTGTCTCAGAGACAGTGCTCTTGCCAAAGTGATGGTGTTAACTACCTCTTGGGGTAGGTCACCAGAACCTCCTCGTCCCGCCCAGAGACCAAACATGGAGTTTCCAAAGGTCTGGGCTGGGTGCCAAATGGTGCCCCATCTCTGAGTCAGTAAATCCCTCCCTCAGAGGAACTGGCCAAGGAGGGCTGTCAGAGGAGCACTAGTTTGGGAACCAGGTCCCAGTAGACCAATATGGCACTACTAGCAAGACTTGCTCCTCGTCCTCCCGGACTTTGACAATGACTGTGCGAAGGCTCACTGGGGAAACGACATGCTGGCCCCGTGCCAGCTGTGTGCCAGCATGGCCCCAGGCTGAGAGTTCCCTCGGTCAGGGAGTAGAAAACCGGCAGTGAGAGGTCTCTGGAGCAGCAAACAGGTCACCTGTCTGAACCGCTCCAAATCAGCTGGACCGCCAGGGTATGGAGTCGCCATTCTCCTGGGAGCAAGCTCAAGACAGCTCGCGGCTGCAATGCACTGAGCAGGCCTGGAATGTGAACGGCACGCAGTGACCTCAGAACCTCCTGACCCTAAAGGAGGAGGTGGCGGCGAAGTTGCGAGATCGCGACGAAAAGTGCAGACCACCTTGGCAGTTGATGTACGCAACAGTCGCAGTGTTGTCCAATCGGACCAGCACAGGCTTGCCTCGTAAGAGACCTTTGAGAGCGGTTCAAGGCAGGTGCGTTGCTAACAACTCTAGGCAATTGATGTGTCACTGCAGCTGCGCGGGCCGTCCAAACCCCTGAGACTGCATGCACATTGTCATGGCCCCAGGCTGTGGTGGAGGCATGCGCGCTCCAGGGGAGGGAGAGGGATGAGGTGCCTTCACCATCCCCAGAAAGCAGCTACCTCTCCCTCTCGCCGTCCACCCCATCACCCGTCCCAGGGCCTCTTGCTCTTCTGCTCACCGCCAAGTTTGACTGGGGCCAGGGACGGGAGGGGCAGCCTGCTTGCTCCCAGCTCATCGGCACAACTTGGAGGCTACTGCAGATGCACGCTGAGCAGAGGCGGATGCGGGGCCTGCCCTCGCACGAGCAGGCTGAGGCACTGCAGCGGCTGGTGGGTGGAGATAGCAGCAGCTGCCAGCCGGGCAGGATGTGTCGGATCGCCTCAGTCTGCTTCTGGGCAGCCGAGACTTGCTGGGACCAATACTCAGTGTAAACTAGCACGGCTAAGCGGTGAACTAAAGCGGTCACCCGAGCGTGTGTAGAGTGACCGACTGAAAGGGAACTTACTCTATGAACCTAATCTAGTCAGGAGTTTCTTTGGTCTCCTCCCTCTTTTTAAATACTTCATGGATGCACGCTGTAAAATGTCTCTTCTTACTAAGTGTTTTTTTCTCCCTCTCCCAGTACAATATATAAATAAATAATAATAATAATAATAAAATGATTGATTTTCTATATAAAAATTATATAAGATACTTACCTTGTTTTCTGGGGATCGAATTAAGTGCATTTTACTTAAGTAAAATGATATGCCAGATGTGGTAATAAAATAATCTTAATGCAAATGGAAAACAAGATTATTCTTAGTGTCTTTACTCAAAGAAAATCTTCTGTATCTAGCCCTCCTGACACATTATAGGTTAAGGGGTGGGGTGGAATGCTATTTCATGCATACTGAGTTTTTACACTGTTAAAGAGTTGGATTCCCATGCTAAACATGGACAAAGTTTTAAAAATTAAGTTGTACATTTAAAGGAGTATTTTTCGGTTTGTCACAAGTTTCAGAAAGTTTTTTTCGAGTATGGGTCTGTGTGACGTTACATGGAGCTGGAATTTCTTATATGGGTCCTAAGGGCACTTCTCCCGAAGAGCGCGCGCGTGCCTAAAGCAGAGTAGAGACATTCACTGATCAGAGCAAGAGTGTAATGTCACAAAGAAGTGTGTTTTGGTTCGGGCAAGACAACCCGTCCAGATTACCAAAAAAAAAAAAAAAACCATTAAGGTACCAGTGGACGGAGTTTATTTTTACAGAGCATCAACGGAGTTGTGCAAGTGTTTTTGTTTGTTCCCGATTTGAAGATGCTTGTTTTACAAACAAGGCCCAGTTTGACGGATTTGTATCGCTTTATTTCTTAGGATGATGCAATCCCAACAAAAAGAGTCACGATCATGTGTTGGAACCCAGGCGGTGAGTTGTTAAACTGCTTCAAATATCTCTGTGTTGTTAACTTAGCTATCAAGCGTAAGCACATCAAGTAAACCTTGTACACCTTTAAAGAAAAAAGCGACATAAAGTTGAACTTAGTCATTTTCCAAAACCGCTAAGCAATATATACAGTTTCAATACATACCACATAGGAGCGTCCTGCTGTAGTGGTTGTTGTTGCTCTCTCGCTCAGTTTCAGCCTTGGGATCTGATTCTGGATCATAAATAAACGGCTGAATCTGACTGTTAGCCATGGTTTGTTTTGGATTGTTTTTTTCCTCCGTAATTTCACAGCTTCCAGCGGCTCTCAACGCTAAAGCCTACTGGCTCAGTGATTCTTTAGCTCCGCTACTCGCACGCCCAGCCGCTTCGTGGTTTTCCAAATAAAACGGCACAGACTATTTTTCTCTTATAAATATAATAAAACTAAAGACTTTTGGAGATATGAAGGATGCAGTTCTACTCTATAGGTACTCAAGATTAACAGGAGATTGAGTGAAAATGAGCATTTCACTCCCCTTAAATATGACACATGTGGAATAATGGTTTCAATGGTGTAAGCAGTAATGTTTTGAGACGGAAAACTAGCTTGTAATGTGATTGATTGGGTTAGAGTCTGGCTTTTGCTAGCTCGTTCTTCTCACTTTTCCCATCACATGCCACATTAAAATTTATTTTCAATAAAAAATTAACAAAATGTTCTAAAAGTGGAAGTTAAGTGTCTAACGAGTGTTTAATAATGATACAACTATTTATAATTGTAATAAATGTAATCATTTACAATCTGTTATTATTGCATCCTGTTAATGTATAACAATACTGAGGTGCTAATATATCTGCCAGTATAAAGTATAACTAGCATCTAATTATTATTTACACTTAGCCTGTTGCAAAGGACTGCTACTTTTACATGGTAAATAGAATATATCACGATTTTCACTGACAATTTTTTTTCTGTAAATAGCATCTAGAGCTAATTGCACCTTAGCCTACTGTAAATAGGATCTATCGCTAAGAAAGTATGTTAATTCCACTAAATAGCCACTGTCGATTGTTCTTGCTCTACTGGCAGATCATTTGTAAAAAAGGAAAATGCACTTAAAATAGTATTATTAATATTTATTTTATATATATTTTTTGCCCATGAGATACCATAAAATGATTAACTATCTTAGTTCTTAACTATCTTAACTTAGTTCATTAATCTAATTTTTCTGCCATTTTTTACCTGTGATATTATAACACTGAGAAGAATTACATTAGTATTGAGTCTGAAGTAACTTATGCAGACGGCTCTTTGGTGGGACTGTTGCCATGGTGAATCGTAATATCAGCTCCATTGATAATGGCTTTTTATAGTTGTGGTGCACGCATAGTTCAAGTTTAAGCTCAGAGTTGGTTGAACCTCCTTAGTGAAAGCGGGCCCCTGGTCTAAGATGCATCCAAGACAGGCTGGAGTGCTGTCAGCAATAAGTTGCAGCCTTCTGGACCCTGGACAAGGTCTAGATTGCATTGGCAAGTCAAATGTCAATTTCTGATCCAGGGCAAACACTTTGGAACAGCATCAGTACATATGTCTTGGCTGTAGATCTGCTTGTTTTTGGCAGGCTGTGTTGTCCTGTCATGTCTACTGCCATTCCATGTTTGGGGATGTATGTCTTGCATGATCAAAGAAGCTTGTCTGTTGATATAGATATAGATATATATATATATATATATATATATATATATATATATATATATATATATATATATATATATATATATATATAACAAGCTTCCCTGTACTAATACTGCAGCAGCAGAGATATCCAACAGCAGCAGCAGCAGCAGCAGTGTTGTAGATCTCTTCTGCCAAGACCAAATACATTATCATTGTCATAACCATTACCATGCTAAACTACTTTTAGAGTTGTCATGATTGACACACATATATGTTATCAATAATGACTCACAATCTTCAAATGATTCAAACTAATCCTAAGGCAGAAGTGATCATGTCAGTCAGAACATTTCAATGAAAAGAGTTAAATAACGCTTTGTTGTTCTGTCTAGATCAGTCATCTGTAATCTCACTGGTCAGTGCTGTGAAGGTTTGTCTTCAGCTCTACAGTCATCAAACTCCTGCCTGAGAGAGCTGGACCTGAGTAACAACTGACTTGAAAGATTCTGGAGTGAAGCTGCTCTCTGTTGGACTGAAGAAATCTTACTGTCAACTAAATATACTGAGGTATTTATGAACACAGAAAAAAAATACATTTTTCACCCATACATGACATGAAACAGAATGATAAAAGGCAATGAATGCTCTGCCACATACAGTATTGTTAAAAAATGCAGTACAATGTGACTAACCAGAATAATCCAGGTTTTATTATATTTTTTATTACTACATTGGCAAGCAAGTTACCAGTAGGTACAGTAGATTCTCAGAAAACAAACAAAACCCAGCATTCATGAAATGCAGCTCTAAGGCTGTGCAGTTGGGCAATTAGTTGAAAGGGGTGTGTTCAAATAAAATGCTAAAATGCAGTGTGGCATTCAATCACTGAGGTCATCAATTTTGTGGAAAAAACAGGTGTGAATCAGGTGGCCCCATTTAAGGATGAAGCTAGCACTTGTTGAACATGCATTTGAAAGCCTGAGGAAAATGGTTCGTTCAAGACATTGGGTCTCATTCACTAATTTTTTGCGTCAATTTTCTTATTTATAGCGCATTTGAACTTCTCAGAGAACTTTCCAGCTAATTCACAACGCGTGCGTGCATTACTGAGCTTGTTCTTAAACTTCGTTCTTCTGTTAGTGTATTTGAGTCTTCTAAATGAGCACCCATGCCGAGGTCAGTAATTAGCATAATTCACACCAAACCAGCTCCATATAAGGGCTTTCCAAGCGAGGCACTTGCACAGAGAAAGACAATTATAGCACGAAACAAAAGACAAAGAAAATAACTTTAACGATAATGAGCGTGAGGTTTTGCTGTCGGAGGTGGAAGCCAGGAAAAATTATTTATAAGTGTATCCACTGGCATAACGGGCACAGGTAAAAGAAGCATGGGTTATAACACATGGGTTATAAATAAGGTGGTATAAGGTGAGAACGGTTGGTAATGTGGCTTAGGTGTGGTTCCAGTGAGTTGCATAAATCAATGAGGACTTCTCGGGCAACCTAAAGCGACTGAACAGCCATTCGTCACTCTCAGCGAACATATCATGGCGCTCTTCTAAAACGCGCCATGATGTCTTTAAGCAGGACCAAGTGTGCCATGCCTCTAAACAAAAGATGAAACACATTAATCACCGTTTATATATGGATAGATCAGTTGATTGTTGTTTGGACCTCTAATATACAAAATATCCCTTTGTACATGATTATTAGCGACTGTGTGGTATAAGTTGTTCTTGAATCTTTTCGTACATTTAGGATAAATTTTAGTACGAAAGTTTTTGATGAATCATGATTTATTTGTGAAACGTCCTACGCACATTTCACTAAAAATCTGTGCCTACACATATTTAGTGAATGAGACCCATTGTTCCAAGAACAGTGTACTTTGATTAAAAAGTTGATTGGAGAGGGAAACCCTATAAAGAGGTCCAAAAATGATAGGCTGTTCAGCTAAAATTAGCTCCAATGCCTTAAAATGGAGAGCAAACCAGAGCGATGTGGAAGAAAATGGAAGACAACCATCAAAATGGTGTTGGACCTATTTATCGATACCAGGGATCATGGATAAGTTTGCATATATCAAAATATTTTTGTTTTTTGGAAGTATTTTAACTCTGGATGATTAGTGTGAGTGATTATGGTTGCACTTAATAATCGTTACACTTGTTTGCCTTCTGTGGCTGTGGATATTGATTGTTTGGAAAGCTGCACAAACATTCCATGTGATGAAAGAGCGGCCTGCCTGTCAAAGCGACAGCGGGCATGAGCTTCTCAGTTGAGTTTATATATGGATAGATCAGTTGATTGTTGTTTGGACCTCTAATATACAAAATATCCCTTTTGTACATGATTATTGCGTACGTAAAATATTGGTGCTGGAATTGCTAGATCTCAGTGCTGCGTTTGACACTGTAGATCATAACATACTACTGAGAGACTGCAAAACTGGGTCTGGCTTTCTGGGATGGTACTCAAATGGTTCAGGTCATACTTAGAAGGGAGAGACTATTATGTGAGTCTAGGAGAGCATAAGACTAAGTGGAGGTCCATGACATGCAGAGTCCCACAAGGGTCAATTCTTCCACGCTCTTGTTTAGCCTGTATATGCTCCCCAATAAGTCAAATAATGAGAAAGAACCTATGCTGATGATACCTAGATTTACCTAGCCTTATATCCAAATGACTACAGCCCCATTGACTCCCTCTGCCAATGCACTGATGAAATTAATAGTTGGATGTGCCAGAACTTTCTTCAGTTAAACAAGGAAAAACTGAAGTCATTGCATTTGGAAACAAAGATGAAGTTTTCAAGGTGAATGCATACCTTGACTCTAGGGTCAAACAACAAAAATCAAAGACAGACCTTAGTTTCAGTAGTCATGTCAAAGCAGTAACTAAATCAGCATACTATCATTTAAAAACATTGCAAAATTAGATGTTTAGTTTCCAGTCAAGACTTGGAGAAACTTGTTTCATGCCTTTATCACCAGCAGGGTGGACTATTGTAATGGGCTCCTCACCGGCCTTCCCAAAAGACAATTAGACAGCTGCAGCTCTTCCAGAACGCTGCTGCCAGGATTCTGACTAGAACCAGAAAATCTGAGCATATCACACCAGTCCTCAGGTCCTTACACTGGCTTCCAGTTACATTTAAGATTGATTTTAAAGTACTTTTACTCGTATATAAGTCACTACATGACCTAGGACAAATATATTTCAGATATGATCACTGAATATAAGTCTAACAGACCACTCAGATCATTAGGATTGAGTCAGTTAGAAATTCAAGGGTTCACACAAAACAAGGGGAGTCCTCATTTAGTTACTATGCTGCCGCAGATGGAATCAGCTTCCAGAAGAGATAAGATGTTCTAAAACACTAGTCACATTTAAATCTAGACTTAAAACTCATCTGTCACATTTAAATCTAGACTTAAAACTCATCTGCATTTATTGAATGAGCACTGTGCAATGTCCAATTGATTACACTATATTTTCACTATTTTTTTATGTAAAATCATTTTCTAACTATTTTAAATTCATTTTAAATAAGTACATTTTACAATTTTAAGTTTTAAAATTGCTTGTTTTATTCTTGTTATTATTTTTCTTCATTATTTTACTTTTTTTATGTGAAGCACTTTTTACCATTGTGTATGAAATTTGCTATATAAATAAACTTGTCCTTGCCTATAGCTGAATAATGAATAATCAGAAATTGTATTTTTTTACATATATTTAATGTCGTTCAATTAAATTCTAGTATCACTGTAATCAAGCTAAACTGGCTATAATAATATGTGAGCAGCATGTATGTACATGGTTGTGTTTTTGAGAAAATGTTTATGCATGGTTAGTGAAAAACAGAAAAATTTTAATCACTTGAATAAGGACATAAAACACATACAGAACATGGGTTCACGGGACATTTTAGAGCAGTGGTTCTCAACCAGCTGCCCATCACAAATTCAAATGCGCCGCAAATGCTGAACACAATTTTAAAAAATATAATAACTCTTAGTTTTACAATTACGTTTATTTTTTACATTAATTTAAAAATGTAGTCTACTAAAGAAATATAAGCTATAGCCTAATGTTTTTATGTGAAATTAGTTTTTCATAAATTATTTTCAAACACAAAGCAGACTTACATAACATTACTGAACACATAGGCTACAAGCGCGACTTTGGCAGAATTCAATTCAAATAGTCATCAACAGCCATTAGTTTGGTTAAATTGAGCATCAGAAATGACAAATTTGTTCTTAAGGGAGAAAAAAAGAAATGTGGAAAATGCCAGCAAATGAACACAAAAAATAGTCACAGTATCATTAGTGAAGGAGGATTTTCGGTTTGCCCCACAACTCACTTGAAGAAATGTGGCAAAACATCTGTGGAGAGAACCTCATATTATTAAATTCAAAATTGCTTTCCATATGTGGATCAACATAGGCTTTGTGAGCCACTTTTTCTGCTATGTCGTGCATCAAGTCATGCTCCGTCGCGCCTTACATACTGCAACCTCTGTTATACTTCATCCGTCCAGGAGTCCGCTATGGCGCTGGTAGGTGTAACGTAAAATCGTCATCGGAGAACATGTGCGAGGCTCTGAGCAGGCGATTGCGTGGACAGGTGCGTGGTCAGTAGTCTTCAAAGCACAATCTGACATCTTCGGGCAGTGTGAAGAAGCCCTTGCCAATCGAACCTGTGCAATCAGTCAATAAAGAACATAAAACAGCGATGTGCAATAATTCTGGAACTGTTTGTTCACATGTTTGTTGCAGAGTGGACCATCAGCGTCCTTTGGAGTATAAATGGAAGTCCACATCTGGATTGCTCATGCAGAAGGTATAACACAGGCTTTACAATTGAACTTCATTGTGCTGTTACAACATTGAGCAATTTCACAAAATTGTTCAGCTCCTGACAGCATAAAGTAGGCTATTTTATTTATGGGGTAGAATTATTTCTTTTATTTCAATTAATCTAATCTATTAGATATCATAATATTTAGGCTTTAATATTATAAATAAGGTTGGTTTTATTTGTGACGTAATATGTAGAATTACATGCGATGCGCCGAGACCTGCACTTGGATCATAATCGGCCCGGTGGAAAAAAAGGTTGAGAACCACTGAACATAAAACACACTTACACATATGTAAAACTGTTGAAAAATAAAACAAATAAAGAAAAATTCAATTGCTAAATTCGCCTCCATCAAATGAAAGGTGCGTCAGAGTAGAGGTCTTCACAGTGCACCCGAGACCGGCAACCCGGACCCGACCGGGACCCGATCGGGTTCGGTCTATATTTAAAATCATCAGCGGGTCGGGTCGGTCGAATCTATTACCTCGGGTCCTGGGTCTGTTTAACATTGTGTGTTATACCGTGCGATCGCCGATCGGAGTCATCTGACTCAAAGAACATCCGGCCGTGATCAAAGACTGCTTGTGTTTTTGTAACTTGCCACTTGTAAAATTAGGAAAAGAAAAGAGTGAGCCAAAAAAAGTGATCTCTCTCTCTCTCTTGCTCGCACACTCAGAGTTAATATACAAGTGCACGCGCGTATTAATGCTTGCAGACTTGACACACTCATATTTAATATATTTCAAATCCAGCAACACAATCTGAGGTGAACTGTCACATGAATGTTTTCTATTACGCTCAAATTGCGTTGAAGCATTTTAGGTTGATACAGCTAGCACGCATGTGCAGTGTCAGTGCATTTCATGTTTCTATGGCAACCAGTGAGGGACACTTGGACTGCCAAACCGCATTTTACATTTTCTCCCATTTTTATAATATTATAAATGAACCGTTTAATCTTAAAGTTTTAGTGGTTCAGATTCGAGACCGATGCAGAGCAGAGAGCACAGAGATCAGATGATAGTAAATAATGTCAGCTGCCATGGCATTACCGAGCGATCGTTATTATAGTTCAAAAGGCAAACAGTGTAAGTTATTAGGCAATTAACTTCGAGTCAGAATGTACATGTGCACAGTAGCATTTGTCATCTGTCACCGTGACATCAAGTGGACTTCTGAAGCTGAAATAATGAGGAGTTCAGCTTGGACTTGGAATAACGAGAGGAATAACATGGATAACTTTCTTGGGAGGATTGTAATGCATCACAAGCAGTCGGGTACAAGGAAGAAAGACTACTGACTCTTTAAATTAGGTAAGACAAAAAGCTGTATTCTTGCAACAGGTTTATTGACTTGTAATAGCAATTTAAGGTGGAATATCAGACGCCGGGTCCAGTCGGGTCTGTGCCTTCCAGGGTTCGGGTCCAGATTTCAAATAACATCGGTCCGGGTAGACATTTCTCGGATCTACGGGTCCGGTCCAGCTTTGAAATATTAGACGGTCCGGTCGGTTCGTGTAGGACATTACGGTCTCTAGTCGGGTTGGACGCAATTTTTGGACCCGTGAAGACCTCTACCTCAGGCAGCATATCACGAGCGTCACGAGAGCACCAGAATTCATATAAACAATCTTTCCACCTGTCTTTCACTTTTTATTTGTGGATCATCTCATTCTGTTTGAGTCACTATGCGCTACAAACCATGCCGTTTTTACTACCAAGATGCAGTTTTTGAGTGTGAGTTATTCCATTACAGATACAAACAGTTCTGTCCCTGAAGAACTGAAATGTAAACAAAGGAATCATCATCCATATTACAATGATATTGCTCGTTGGACTAACGTGCTCCATGAGATATCGTTCAGTGGACCCTTACCTTTCTAACTAAACCGGGATTTACAACTGTGGATGTGTTTGACTCATTATTATGCGAATCTGGAATGCACTGCATTTTCATTCTTCATATTTTGATGTGTACTGCTGATGTGTACTGTAGCAAATCATTTCTTTGTAAAGCTTTCCATTGGAAAACATAGATCTGTTGTCGGCAGCTTGAGGCTTAGATATTTATAATGATATAAATGTCAAGATTTAATTTGTCCGTTCATTTAATCTATTCACAAACATTGACACATGCGAGTTGAGGGGAGTTGAGGATGCCGCTTTGGGCTGCAGACTAAGAGGTTAATGCATCTAGATGAAAACAGGACATTAATGTTCTTGTGAACTTTAGAAAATAAAATGGATTATTTTCTCTGATGTATTCTGACAACATATTATCTTCTGTGATTGACGCTGCAGAAAATAATAGCTGCAAAATAAACTACTGTATCACTCTTTGATACTTACTGATTCACAAAGTAATGTAATCTGAACTGATGCTGTGTGTGTTTGTAGATTGTCTGGCTGTATGGTGACAGAGGAAGGCTGTCGTTATGTATCTTCAGCTCTGACTTCAAACCCCTCACACCTAAAGGAGCTGGATCTGAGCTACAATAACCCTGGAGATTCAGGAGCCAAGCTACTCTTTGAAAGACTGGAGGATCCAAACTGCTCATTGAATACACTCAAGTATGTTGAGCAGGAGTCATCATATAATGTTGTGTGTTTGTGTGTGATAGAGAGAGATGAATTGTTTGTCTTGTACACCTTGTAAACCAAGGGGTTACAAAGGCAACCTAGTTCTGTGAAAAGGCGCACACCACAGTATGGGTAAGTCTCACTATTTATAAGCTGTCAGGGTATATCAAATTTACCACGCCCCTAGCAATCACAGTCTATAAATACATCTCTGAAGTAGCCAGCGCTTTCTCTTTAGTCGACAAGTGACAAGTGCTCCTCGAGTTGACTACGTTGTGTGGTATGTTGACTTCATTCACAATATTAGGTTAACTACGTAACCCCTCGTTCTATTTCATCTGTCAACCGCACTACAGTATAGGTCAACTGTGTACCAGATAAGCTCAGGAGGGAGAAAAACCCAAGTGGAGCAATAAACTCAAAGAAACCATTTACAGTTAAATAAGTGGGTTTATCAGAGCATGTCTTTTCTGGTGTTTGCAGGACAGTTTGCAATGAGACTGTCGTAGCAACATTCAGATGATAGAATTTGATAAATGTCATAGATGATAACCAACCAGCTGCACAAACTTCCTCCAGAGGGCCCCTATAAACTATTTCACTCCTCTTGTAGAGTGGAATACCACTCCATTTGGAGGAGGCATCCCTGCTGTGATAGGCTAGCTCTACCAGCCTACCAATTTTGCCAGCCTCTGCTTGGACACTGCATGGCTTTGCACAGAGTCGCCAATAAGAGACACACAGCTAACCGGTATGCCTTAACTCTTGTGTGTAAGAAGTATATCTTCTCAGTTCCTTGACTGGACAGATAAGAAGCAGTCTGGCTGATTCGCTGACATGGGAGGAAGTGGATGGAAAGGTTCTGCACCAAGGGCCAGAAACATAGGAATGGGGCAGAACTTTTGGCAGAAATTAGGGGTTTGGAAGAAGAGAAATAGATGAGCCTTCTTCTCCTAATCTTAAACACTGAATTTCATGCATGAATTTCACTCACCCTCTAACTGAAGAAGCGGACAGAAAAATTAAGTCGAAGCCTTCAAGACAATACCCAGAGATCCCATGATGTAATTGCGAGCTCGAGATGGACACAGTCTATGAGCCCCTTCAGATAATGGCTGACAAGTGGTTGAAGCTGTGTAACCTCCAAAGCCTTCATGATGATCAGAGATAGCAGCTACATACCCTCTCAAGCGTTGATAATGTTACTCCAGTCTCTAGCAGGAACTAGAGAAATGACAGGAAAGAATCCACTTCACATGAAAATGGGTCTGTCTCCATGGACTGGCACCATCTAGAAAACCTCCCCATCTAGGACGCAAAAAGCCACCGTGTAGATGGGACTTTGGCTGCCTGCAAAGTGGCTATAACTGCTCCTCTGAGATGGGAGATGGACAGACATGTAACTTGTACCACCCTGGATTTGGGGGAGATCTGACCCACCAGCAGGAATTTTGCCTTCAAAATTCTCACCATGTCCAAGACTTCAGGCAGAAGTGGGAAAGGAGGGAATGCATACAGAAGTACTGGGGGCCATTTGTTTGCCAGATCATGCACCTCTAGGGGCCCTCTGGGGCCAGCCCTCAAATACCACAGGGGACAGTGTGTAGTTTCCTGTGTGGAAAAATATCTTATTTGGCTTTCCTGTAACATAGCTAAATTCCCTGTACCACTGCGGGTGAAGTCACCGTTATCCTGGCTTGGGCTTCTGGGATGTTTTTCCCTCTGTCAAAGTGGATGACAAATGCAAGTCTTACCAATAAGGCAGAAGCATAATAGACTTTCTGCCACTGATTGTCAACTATCCTACCTTGCTTGTTAGGGGTGTGTAGCATCTCTTCCAGTCTTGGCCATAGCCCCAGTCAACATAATATATGTGTCTTACGACACCAAGGGCCTCTATCAAACATTTAGGTTGATGTTGAAGCAGCCTGGGAAAGCAGTTTTACACACAGCTGCTCTGGAAATCACTGCTTTATTTGAAGGGTCCAGTACAATAGCCTCTGAGGCCTCAGAAGCACTATACGCCTTTTATGACTCAGAGATGTGATCTGGTTCTGAAGGCACATAATTTAATCACTTCCTAACACTCCAGACACTGAAAGCAAATCAGAGTGGCAGCATGGACATTTTGACAATCACACTAACAAAGTGTTCAGGGTTTAATGCACACCTTGCATTTGCTTGTAAAACTGACTAATGTCCCCTTATAAATGCTTGCATTTACTAGCTTGTTACGTTTGACACCTTCCTCCTGAGGATTCCGTTCAGACCGAAGTGGCTCTTTGCACGCAGGGAATCTCAGAGGGTAAACCAGTGGTGTTCTCCTCTTGCATCATAAAACAAGGAAACTTAAATTGTTAGATAGCTTTGTCTCCAGAGCGAAGAGGCCTCTTTGTCTAAATTAAAATAAAACTTCCATGCTGTGATCACAAACAGTTCTCTTCAACTCAGTAGCTTTATATTAGGGCTGTCAAAATTGCTAAAAATGACGTTCGAATATTCCATCTAAAAATTCATGAATATTTGAACTATTCGAACATCTGTTTTCAATGGCCGAATATTGTCAATAACAGGCCAAAATAATACAAAGAGACATAACTACTTGAATAGGTAGTCTATTGAAGTTTAAACATATATGACAACGTATTATCTACGCTAAAACAAGGAAATCAACTAATGTCCAAGAGTGCAGACCTCACGCTCTCTCACCCTCACCCTCTTTAGTGTATAATGGTTTAAATGAACAAAAAAAATTTGTGCAAGCAATTTAAGGTCTCGACTGTTGTCCCAAATATAGCAGGCTTCATTCAGTGATTGAAACAAATATTATAATATTAACTGAAGTTTTACAGCAAATAGAACTGACATTATGTTTCTCTTGGAAATACGTCACAACAATAGAGAAAAGTCGTTTGTAACTTCCGTTTACAGGGACTTTAAAGTCTGGTGGATTTTTTAGGGTGAAATTGTACTCTGATTAAAACTTAGTCATGAATGTGTGTAACTGTGCATGAGAGAAAATTTAGTTGTTTTTATTTCTTTGTTTTTATAGTGTGGATCATGGAGGAGAGTTTGGATTGCAGCAGGTCTACACAAATGTATGTTACCACACATACACCCCCACACCCCTATAGAGATTTGTTGTTGTATTAAAATGTAACTCTTCTTGTGTTCAGATGCCTGTTTCCTCACACTGGATCCAAACACTGTAAACACTCGCTCATTCTGTCTGAGAATAACAGAAAGGTGACACTTGTGGAAGAGTATCAGTCATATCCTGATCATCCAGACAGATTTGATGAGTGTCTTCAGGTTTTGTGTCGAGAGAGTCTGTCTAACCGCTGTTACTGGGAGGCTGAATGGAGTGGATGTGGAGTTGTATCAGTGACACACAAGGAATACAGAAAAGGAAGACATGACTGTCGGTTTGAATCTAGTGAGAAGTCCTGGAGTCTGGAGTGCTCTGATAACCGATTTGCTGTCTTTCACAATAATAAGAGAACTGATATATTTATCTCTTCAGGCTTCTCTAAGAGGTAGGAGTGTATGTGGATGTATTGGCCAGCACTCTGTCTTTCTACAGCATTTCTGACCCACAGACACTGACACACTTACACACATTCACCTCCACATTCACAGAGTCTGTCTTTGCTGGGTTTGGGGTTTATGGTTCCTCCATGTCTCTGTGTGAGATTAAAACCTGTGAACAAAATGAGATGTTGCTCACACCTGACTGAAATATATATTAGTATATCTTTGACACACACCTGCATATGTACCATCGTAAATTTGTTAACCTGATCATCTTTGGTGATTAATCTTCCAAGAACTATAGTTTTTAATATTTCAAGAAATCATCTGTTTGAAAATATTATTTGCTGTTTGATTACATTAATCAAAACATTTTTTTACCATTGATTATTTATTAGTTTAATAATTTATATTTATAATTAATAATTAATATGAATTCATATTCTGGTTTGACTTAATTTTTCTGGATTCTGTGCTTTTATGATTCAATAAAATATACTATCAAAATGTTGGTAATGAAAATGCATACAAATGTAACAATTGAATTTATGTTTTAAAACCTTTATTCTTTTATGTTTTCAGCACAGGGCTGCACAACAGAGATTTACTCAATTAAAATGAGGGTAAAATTATATTCCCTAATATTTATGTAAATTATCATTGTTATTATTTTAGAAGTAGGCTACATTATAGTACAGTTGTAATTTCTGTCAATTTCTTTGAGTTAAAAAGCAGACTTTTATTTGGAAGGGTTGTATTGGAGAGCTTTGAGTGTCAATGTATATGTTTTGGACAGTGGTTTTCTCAAATAAAATGAAGAAAAGATAATTCATTGTTCTCTCGGTGAGGCTCTCAGTGTTTGTGTTTACGTCCTCAAACCTAGCACTTTAAGCCACGCTGGAGCATACTTGTGTATGTAGGTTTGCCACCTTCAATACAGAAAAATAAGGGACACCTCTCAGGGCCACGATGACCACAGGTCCGATGACATGCCAGTGATGGTAAATCACAACTTAAAACATGTTTTCATAAAAATACCACACGGTTAAACACAACCTCCGCTGCTGTAACTTAGAGAAGAGTAGGATGAGAAATTGCTAATGAACTTTAGTAAATGTATAAGGTGGCATGAACACTGATTTGGGATAAAATATTTGTGATTGTTTGCAGACTGTATACCTTAACCATAATAACAAAATGCAGCTGTAAGTCTGCTGACTGGGGCAAAGAAATATGACCATGTCACTCCAATTTTAGCTTCTCTTCACTGGCTTCCAGTCCATTTTAGGGTTCAGTTGAAGATTCTGTTGTTTGTTTTAAAAGCTCTTAACAATCAAGCTCCATGTTATCTTAAAGATCTTATCATCCCTTTGTCATCTACCAGTCTTTTAAGATCAGCTGACAGGGCTCTTTTATCTGTCCCTCGTTCCAGTATGAAAACTAAGGGTGACAGAGCCTTTTCAGTCACTGGCCCCGTCTGTGGAACCAATTGCCTCTAGACTGCGCCTTGCACCTTCTATTACCATTTCTTAAATAGAGGTTGAAAACATATTTCCTCCTTAGCATTTTAATTTCACTTCATTGCTGTTTTATTGTATTTATATGTCTTGGGTTTTTTTCTGTTTCCTCTTACTTTTAATTTGATTTTACAACTTACTAATAAATCGGTAACATTTAAAGGTTAATTAGTTAACTACAATAATTAACATTAACTAATAATAAACGACACTATTACAGCAATTGTTCATCTATGTTCAGGTTAATTTCCACATTTAATAATACTTTATTAAAATCTTGATAATATTAGTTAATGCACTGTGAAATAACATGAACAAACAATGAACTACTTTATTTTTATTAACTAACATTAACAAATATTAATTAATACTGTAACAAATGTGTTACTTACTCATTGTTAATTTTAGTTAATACATTAATGTTTAAAGAGTAACTAAACCCTAAACCAACTTTTTTTAGTTAATGATCTATAAGAATGGGGCTTTATTGGTGCTGTTCATTGCTTCGAGTAACTTTTTGACATTTTGAGTATGAAGTGTTTTAATTCTACAATATATGATGTAAAAACATCTGAGTGTTGCCCTCTTCAGGTTGAGCGGGGCTACTGCAGTTGATTTTTCCTATTGGATGTTTGCGGTGGTATGTGCGGGCGGTGGCAGGTGCGTAAGCAGTTTCCAGCTCACCACCCTTGTCAGAGCTACCGCCCTGGCAGTATAAAACCATCTTGTTCCGTTATTATAGCATCTATTTAGCATATCAATTATAGAGTTATTTAGATCTTCAAGTTAGCGTAGATTTATATGTATTTAGTACAGTAGTCAGGATGGTACGGAGGGTGTTGCTGATTGTGACAGCACTGCTGGACTGCATAGTTTTCCAGCAGACTTTAAAATTAGAGCCAGTGGTTGCATGCACTTGGCCTGGAAGACCGTGAGTTCCGCCTAGAGCTGGAGTGTGCAAACTGCATTTTACAGGGGATTGCTTCTCCAACCAATGGAGGTGGAAATGGGCTTCTCCACACAGCTCAGCTGAAAAGCGCGCGATGCGGGAGTTAAGACCGCAGTTTGAGCCAGTTGCTCGAATTGATATGAACTGACACCTGACATCCTCCACTTCAGGTGAAGGTGGGGAGAAAAGTCCTCTACTTCAAATGATGCCTGTTGCAAAGCTACTTGCGTCCACTACAGTCACTCTCCATTTTAGCGCTCTTACAGCAGCTGTCAATCAATCCGTCACTCGGGTCTCAGGTTGACACCGCATTTGCTCAGCCCGCCCTCTGTTCATCCCCTCTATCTCCGCTGTGATCTGCCCACTTTTCAGCATTTTTCAAATATTGTCAGTGGGTGGAGTCAGGCTCTGACCAGGGGTTTAGTTACCCTTTAAAAATGAACCTTATTGTAAAGTGTTGCCAACAAATTCATTAACATTTTTAATATTATTTCTATACAAACAGGCAACCTATGAAATCTAATGCAATCAAGCAGAAAATGATTGAGGTGATTAAAAACACTGTCATTACACTATCTGCCTCAGGAGATGATTGATGCTGTCGCACATCTGACAAGCCACCGGTGCAACAAAGAACACTTCCGACAATTTGAACCGCCCTCCTCTGTCTCTAAATGGTCGTGAACCTGAAACAAACCAATCAATCCAATGATGGCGAGTCTTACCCAATCAGGGGCAGAATAGGGACGAGTCTTCACAAAATGCCAGTGGGATTATTTGTATGATATGCTGCATTGAAGACAATTCCGAAAATGTATTGATTCAAACGAAGCGCTATTTTATTCTCAAATACGGCGATTCATCTATTTTAAGGGATGGGTGGCAATCCTAATTGAGTATGGAGCACTACATTGGTTGGATATACTTGGTGCAAAAATAAATAAATAAATAAATTTATTAATTTATATATTTTTTACCAGTTCTGTATCCTTTAAAATTTAAATAATTTCTTGTGTATTATATAATTTGTTTCTTCTCCTAATATTTCCTTAAGTGAATCATTTCTTACACCCTATCCTTTAGTGCCTGGACTAATTCAAGTCTTTCACTATTGTATGCTTTACATTCTAGTAATATATGATTTACTCTTTCTGGATACCCACATTTTTCGATAATTACCAGTTTCATGTTTAACTATTTTATAGAAACTTTGATTTAGTGTTGTATGCCCAATATGTAATCTTGTCATTATCACATCCCTTTTCCTGTTATTAACAGTTGTTCTTTCCACCCACATTTCTTTTGTATACTATACAGATGTCTTCCTCTTATTTCATTGTCCCATATCCTCTGCCACCTCTTTTTCACTTCAGTCCCAATCAGCCCCTTAATTTCAGCTTTACTCATCTGTACTCTTACATGTATATTGATCTCAGGATCTTTCAATGACTCCTTTGCCAGTCTGTCATCTTCCTCATTCCCTTAACTCCGACATGGGCTGGTACCCACAAAAAAACCTCACCTTTAGCCTAAGTGCTTTAAGCTATATCATTTCTGTAAAGTTTCATTTAAAATATCTTGTCTTGCTAAAGATGTTCCACTTTCTAAACTTTGCAGAGCTGATAATGAGTCTGTACACATTACACTACAGTTAGGCTGCTTTTTTTATCCATTGTAAGACCAATGATATAGCTATTAGTTCTGTTGTAAAACAAATATATGATCTGTTGCTCTTTTAGTATTTTAATATTGTGCTGAGGAATATACTCTGCAGCAGCTGCTCTACCGGTTTCTGGATCTTTTGATCCATCTGTGAATATTTGAGTCGTGTTGCTGTATGCTTGATTAATGTATTGTTGAAGCGATTACTTTTAATGGCAAATCTAGTTCGTCTTATGTATCTCAATGTATGAATAGGTCTATTTCTGGCATTGGGTATAACCATTGGGGGTATAGATGGAATTACAACAGAAGGAGCTACCTCTATCTCAGTTATACCGGTTTCTTGTGGCTCCTTATTTGCTACCCAGCCAAAACTATTTATATATCTGTATTTGTACTCCCAACAGGTTTCCAGTACCTTTTAACTGGATGTCTTTCATCATGTCCTTTAACATTGATCCAATATCTCATTCTTAACTTTCTCTCCTACAAACTTCTAGTGGCATTTCTCCCATCTCTACTTGAATAGATGATACTGGAGATGTTCTAAATGCTCCACAGCTGATCCTTAGAGCTTGAGTCTGAATTACCTAAATCTTTTAAGCCATGTTTCTGATGCAGAGCAGTATATCAGACTACCATAATCTATTGCTGGTCTTATTAATGAGCTATATATTCTTCTAAAAGGCGGTCTACTGCACCCCACTCAACCTGCCAAGCACCTCATTACATTTATTCCTTTTTACATTTATCTATTAACTTTTGAATGTGAATACCAAATGTTAATTTAGAGTCCACCCACATACCTAAAAATTTTAACTTGTTCCAATTCATGACCATACATTTTTATACTTTAATATTTTTTCTCCTTTTGTGAAACAAATTACCTGCGTTTTTTGCAATTGAGAATCGGAAACCCACTCATTTGCCCAGTTGTCTACCTCATTTACAGACTTTTTACTACAAATAACTAATTTATTCCCCTTTTCCATAGTGCACCATCATCTGCGTACAGTGACCTCCCTATTCCTATGTCAGTTTGTGTATAAATATCATTAATCATAATGTTAAAAGTATTGGACTACATAAGCTACCTTGGGAGTTCCATTTTCTATAGAATATATTTGTGAATATGTTGTCCCAATTCTAACTTGAATTGACCTATTCAATAATAAACTCTCTTTCCATAACATATCAGCATACCTTCTCAATTCAAGAACACTCGACTACTATCTCTTTATTTACTTGAGCCTTCCTTATTGCTGCCTCCAGACTAACAACCGAATCCATAGTACTCAGCCCTTCCTAAAACCACTCTGGTACTGTAAAATATCCCCTTTTTCCTCAATAAAATATACTAACCTTGACATTACCATTCTCTCCATAAGCTTACATAGGTTTGATGTCAGTGCTATTGGCCTATAGCTGCTTGGTTGAGCTTTGTCTTTCCCTGGCTTAGAAATTGGCACTATGACCCCATGTTTCCATGGTTTAATGATTTTTCTGATAATTTTTTATCAACTCAACACAAATTTCATCCTTTCCTGAGAGTTTTTCTTACCCCAGAGAGTGCTCTCTTCATTTCATACATTGTAAACTCTGCCTCTATTACACTACCACGATTCCCTCTTTTTCTAAAATGTTTGGATTTTCTAATTAGTTGCCTTCTACATCTTCTCATTTCCTCAGGAATATCATCAATACTATGCAACCTTCATAAATGTTTCTGCTAATCTTCTACTTTTCTTTATCTGAAACTCTTGATTTTTCTTTATCTGTTAAAACTGATATGCTACTATATCTCTGAATTCCACCATTCTTTCTAATCATCCCCATATTTCAGTTAATTTCAGTATCTTCACCAACACTTTCACAAAATTCCCTCCAATATTTTCTCTTTGCTACTCTTATTACACCTCACTTTTGCTTGTGCTTTCTTATGGTTTATTAAATCGTTAAAATTAAAATTTTACTTTCCTAAGAGCTTTATTTCTTATACAAACTGCATCACTGCATTCCTCATTCCACCAAGGAACCACCTTTTTTTCTATTCTATTTTCCTATTGCTTCTACTGCTGCTCTCCTAGTTGCTTTACAAATTTTGTATTCAGCTCATGTACATCCTCTATTACACCCAAAATCCCTCCAAATAATCATCAGAAATCTCCTTAAATTGTTCCCAATTTGCTTTTAAATGCTCATCTTTTGTATTCTCACTACCTATTCTTTTGAATATCCATTCCTATTTTACATAATTTGGAAATGGTTGCTTCCTATATTGTTTGTGAGTTATTACTTCCCATGTACTTTTCCTTGCTAAACTATCTCGATACCAAAGTTAAATCTATAGCTGACATCTTTCCACTTCCAATATCAATTCTAGTTCCCAACCCATCATTTTACATACTCATTCTTATACACTAATCCTCTTAAATCTAACATTTCTTCCACTACCAATCCATTGTGATCCTATTTTCACTCCCCCACAATGTATTATGAGAATTAAAATCTCCACACCATACCATCTTTTGTTTATCTTTTGTCATCTATTTTTTCCAAATCTCTAATACTTAGTTTCTTACATGGATTATAAAAAATTTACTATTTTTATACTTTCAGATCCTTCCCATATTTCAACTACCATTACCTCATGTTCCTGATTAATCTCTACAATCCTGTATCCTATATCTTGTTTTATGAAAGTTACTAACCCACCTCCATTTCCACCTGGTCTGTCTCACGTATTGCAATATATCCTAGTACTGTAAAATTAAGGCATGGTTTCAACCAAGACTCCTGAACACATATTATATCTGGGCAGCTTTCTTGTTTTAATATAAAGTTCTTAAACTCCTGTCCGTTGCAATCAAACTTCTTAGCTTCCACTGCAATATTTGTAATACCATTATGAACCACTCACATGTTGTCTGGTGTTTCCTACCTGTACTTTTAGTTTTTCATTTATCATCTCCACATTGATTCAATCTATTTCCAAATACTTTTCTGCTGCTCTCATGATTTTAATTCTCTCTGTCCGACCTTCCGTTTTGTGCAGAGCAATTTACCACTTCAACTATAAATGCTACAAAAGACACTCTTCTAAGCCTTGGTTCATTCTCCTGAGGTTCAACTTTCTCAATTTCTTTTGTTTTTTGTTTCCTGTTACACTTTCTTCAGGGCCTCAGCATATGTTAACCCATTTTCCACTCTTACATTTTGTACTTTCAAGACCTTTGTCTCAACTTGACCTCCCTCCGTCCCTGCTTGTGCTCTCCCCCACAGTTACAACATTTGGGATTTACTCCTTGTTGCATTTACGAATCATGCTCTCCTCCACATCTGGCACATCTTTGTTTCCCTCTACATACTGCTGCAACATGACCCGATCTTTGACATTTAAAACATCTTAGCGGGAGGTACATGGGTCTAACCATATAACTCATGTATCCCTAAATATACTGTTTCAGGTAATTTATCCTCATCAAAATGTATCATCACAGATAAACTATCCTTCCTTTCTTTGTACTGATACTGAAGCTCTTCCTTCCCTTCCTTCAGCTCCAGAGATATTCTTTTTGATTCTTTCAATTGTCATGTCAATCGAGTTCCTGTTGTACCCCTTACCCAATTTTTCTTCTGGAATTGAATTTACTACTTTTTTCCCCATAACATCTTCATTCCTAGTGCTTTTTGTTGCTTTGTGATTTTTACAAAATAATAACAATTTACCACCCCTTTAACATTTTTGCATTATCAATCTTGTATTCCTTCTTTCTTCTCCTTAACTTATGTCTTCCCTTTTCACTATCAGAATCAAATCTGACCCCAGTTTGACTTTCTTTTCGATTTTCAACTACCTTCCATTCATCTCCTCCATTTCTGGATAACTTCCGGACGCCATTCAGCTTCCTACCATGCGCACTCCACTCTCAATCCAGCTGTTGCCAACCAACCCTGGATCAGCCATCTACACACAACACAACTGTGGTCCCAACCCCATTTATAAGGCAAGAAATCACACTTATTAAACCTGACAGGGCACACCTGTGAGGTGAGAACCATTTCAGGTGACGACCTCTTGAAGCTCATCAAGAGAATGCCAAGAGTGTGCAAAGCAGTAATTAAAGCAAAAGGTGGCTACTTTGAAGAACCTACAATATGACATATTTTCAGTTGTTTCACACTTTTTTGTTATGTATATAATTCCATATGTGTTAATTCATAGTTTTGATGCCTTCAGTGTGAATCTACAATTTTCATAGTCATGAAAATAAAGAAAACTCTTTGAATGAGAAGGTGTGTCCAAACTTTTTGGTTTTTATATATATATATATATATATATATATATATATATATATATATATATAGTATATATATATAATATATATATATATATATATATGTATATATATAATATATATATATATATATATATAATCTTATATAATATATATATATATATATATATATATATATATATATAATTTTTTTTTCTGATGAGTAGTATACAGATCTTGATGAAGATTGAAGATAGAAGAAGTCAAAAATCACTTTTACAGACTTCTAAATTAAATGTTCCCTCCTGGTGGAATGACCTCCCCAACTCAATCCAGAGCAGCTGAGTCCTTGCCATCTTCAAGAATAACGCTAAAACACATCTCTGTCTTTAACACTCACTATTCTAATTCTATTCTTTAAAAAAAGTGCCCCATTTAGACTTAAACTCTATTAATTTACGTGTTTTCAAAATAAATCAATAACACTTCGTTCTATTCTTTTTTGCATTCTATCTATTTTTTTATTTATTATACAATTAAAAAGCAAAGGCTAGCTAAAAGAGCTATGCTCTATTCTACCCATTTTCTTTTTATTACATAATTAAAACTTTACGATGAACTATTTAAGCTAACTGAGACTTGTATATAGCAGTTATTTATCATTGCTGTTTTGTTAGATTTGATTCTTCCATTGTCCCTCATTTGTGAATAGCTTTGGATAAAAGTGTCTGCTAAACAACTAAATGTAAATGGATATAAATACAAACACTAGCATGTATATATTTAAGAAAAATTTTATGTTTATATATTAAATATATTTATATATAAAATATAAGAATGTAAATATAAAAGCTATATACACATAAATATATAGGCCTACAGTAAAAATATATAAATATATACAATTGTGTGTGCATTTATATATACTTATTTTAAATACACACTAAACATTGGTTGTGTGGGCCTGAGTTGAAAAAGGTTGGGAACCACTGATTTAGAAAATATTTTAATTAACTAAAGATTGCCATTCAGAGAATCAAAAGCAAATGTTTTAAACCTACCATCATGATAGGTAAAATGTATAGCCTGAATGCATTGTAAGTCGCTTTGGATAAAAGCGTCTGCTAAATGCATCCATTTAATTTGATTTGTAATATTTTAATATAATACACTTTAACTAAATAAAGATGATTTTTTGTGCCTGTTATATTCTGAGGAGAAACTGAGATTGAGATTAAACAGTTAAATATTTTACTGTCTTTTCGATTGTCCTGTACTGTATTGCATTTGTTTTAAATGTAAAATTATATGTTTTAGAAAATACTTTTATGACAGAGACAGGTGAGAGAATTGTTGGGTTTTTTAAAGGGATACTGGGCTTTTTTATAGGATATAAAGGGTTTCCCCTTCCTCCCCTTTCCCTTTTTTGTTTTTTTTTTGGATTATAGATTATACTGTAAACCTACTGACTGATCCACACTCGGAACAGAAGGTGGCGGTAATGCACCATTAAGCTGGATGCCAACCGCCGTTAAAAAAAAAAAAGAAGAAAAGACTTTATTTTGCTCTGGCGGTGTGATCGTCAAGGCTGGCGCACTCCCGCGTCTGTGATTCGGCTGAAGAAAGGTGTGTGATTTTAATAGTTTAAAGAGTGTTTCAATCGACTAAACTCATTTAGAGAGTCGTATATTATTACACTGTGAAAACAAGTCTGAACCCGTGTCACATTGTAATGCTTTAACTAGTGTTATTAATGATGGTTAATGCTTGTAAAGTGTTCCCGCACAAAAGTAACAGAAACAGTGCGTCTCATTTCGCTCCCTATATAGTGAATGAGTTCATTTTAAACACAGCCTCGGTTACTGGTTAGTAGTGGAGAAAACCTCAATGAATCAATTGAATTGCAAATGATTCAGTGATTCTAACGAATCATGCGCGCTGACGTCATCTGCTGTTTAAAACAGAGTAAATGTGACGAAAACAAACACAAACCTGTTTAATGATAACTTTTACTAACCAACTGTAAATATTTTCCTGAAAGTGAAATCTATTAAATATAATCTACACATCAAGCAATGCTAAACATACGTCTTAATACACATGTAAACCAATTTGTGTCCTTTTATTAATTTGATTGCTAATGTTGTTTTTAATGTCATACATTTTAAGTCCATTAACTCTGACTCCCTTAGCAGTGTGTCTGACTACTGAACTAGAGCTGATTATTTCTGTTAATTATTCTCATCTTAATCACAGATAAACTGAGGTCCATTCGACACTTTTATAAAGATGGAGTTTATCAAAGAGAGAAGTGAAGACGTGAAGATTGAAGAAACATTCAGAGTCAAACATGAAGAGACTGAGACACACAATATTATAAAGATGGACTTTATTAAAGAGGAGACAGAAGACGTGAAGATTGAAGACACATTCAGAGTCAAACATGAAGAGACTGAGGAACAAACAGGTTTGTTTTTTATTCTCAAAGCTGAACTAAGTTGATCATTATTAAAATGTCCAGCTCTACAGAACACATTAAACTCTAGTGTTGATATTTCCAGTTATTAATAAAAGTAGTCTTAATAGAAGGCTATTATATTATTAACAAAAAAACTATTTCTGTGAAAGCAACAGTTATTTTCCTAATTGTGAAAAATTATGTGATGGTGAATCCTCCATCAAGATCAAGATGGATGGAGATTTGTTGTTGTTTTTTGGCTTGTGACTTGATCTTTTGAATTTAATACAAAACTGCTATTACAAAACTGAACCTAGTGTAGAGGAAAGTGTTTCTAATGTTTTAGACCTAGATGTCTGTAAGAAACCAGTTCTGCTGGGTCTAAGTCTTGTGGTCCTCTAACATGATTTTTGATGAGATGTTTGATAACTGCCAGCTTAAAGATACAGTTGCAATCAAAATTATTAGAGACTAATACTGTAGAAATGCAAGCTAGAATTTCATAAAATTGCATCTATAACAGTTTACTTGCATATAGGGCTGTGCGATATGCAAAAAAAAAAAACCTATCATGATTTTATTTATCAATTTTGCATTTAAATTTTAATCACTATTTTGACACACACAGACATGCTTTACAGTCATAAATGCAATCAGTATAAATTTGAAACATATTTCCAAAAGAAAACCAATAGAGCTTTATCAAAAGTTGTAATATGTCTCTAGAACAGACTCGAGTCAAAATAATCATTAAGTAAAGATGTCAAAGAAATCTAGACATATGGAAAATATTATAATAAAAAAATAAAAAAACCCGTGTTCAGGAGATGTTTTTTTTTGCCATGCATCGGTCATAAAGCTCACTGTAAGCGTGCCTCGGTGTTATATAGTTTTGCCCAATATATATGAGCTGTGCAAAATTGAGTGTGATTTCCGACTCTCATCAGTAAAGACGCTCCTGTAATTAGAAGTATATCTCCAGCACGCTGCGTTCAGATCAGGGTTGCCAGGTTTTCACAACAAATCCAGTTGCTTCTTAAAACTAGTCCAAACCTAGCCCAATCAGCTCCAGAAGGTTTCTCGAAAAATTGCTTCCCCGGGGTTAAATATAAGTTTTAGCAGGGTTGCCTTGGTATAATTTGCATATTTAGGGGCAATATCGTTATTGTATGGTCGCTTTTGACCGCGTGCTAAAACAACCACAGACTTGGCAACATGGTTGGCATTTACTACACCGAGCCGTAATTCACTGACAATCTACACAAAATCGAATGTTAAAATTGCAGGAGATTCTTTGTCGATTTTGAAAGCGATTTTGTGTTAGTTGTCGGTAGACTAGGCTCTGTCAGTTACTGCCGCTCCACCTGAACAGTGTTGCCAAGTCTCTCGCGGTGTTTCATGTCCAAGCGTCTCAAAGTGATCCAATACAAGATCAACGCGGATATTTAGCCCCTAAAATGCAAATCAAAGGGAAACCCTTCAGTGTATATTTGGCAACCCTGATCTGAACGCATACGCTGGAGATATACTTCTAATTACAGGAGGCGTCTTTACTGATGAGATCGCGCTGCATTCGATTTTGACAGCCCCACTAATCAGGGTTTCGTACCGGTATTGCGGACATTGGCGGAAAAAATGAAATGTCCGACAGAAATAAATCTCTCCGGTCAAATTGTCCGGAATAAATTGCCTAATAATCCGCTCTAATGCTGTGTTCACACCAAGCCGAATAGAGCGTCAAATTCGCTCTACAGCCTAGTTTGCCTCTTGACCATTTTGAGATCATTCGCTTCATTCGGCGCAAGTAATTGCTTCATCGCAGGAAATTAACTTACAACAGGCGCAATTGGCCATGGCTCTGCCAGCTGGAGTTCACGCAGCATTTTCAACCGCCATTTTATTCGGGATAATTTTCAAAATATTACTGTTACTGTGTCATGAAATGTAGTTTTAAAAGTATTTCAGGCAGAATGTAGTTGTTTAAAACTCAAATATGCGGTTTATTTATAATGACAGCGTCTATTTAAAAAATGTGTTCACGATCTCAGAGATGAGCTCCATGATCAGCGGAGACTCGACATCATGTATCCCACGAGAGTAGCCTTACCTCGGCTAGATCTTCTGACATTTGCGCTGGCTCTGATGTGTCTTTAGTGGTTCAAGATAAAATATAATTCGTTTGGGGTAAAATGAAACGTTTCTTATCTTTGGCCTTTATTCCAATTTATCTATTAATATGTTTTTATATATATATAATATATATATATATATATATATATATATATATATATATATATATATATGGGTCCTTTTATTCATGTCTCTATAGAAATATGAACTTTTGTCATATAGCTCGGTTGACTGCTCACTGACAACATCTTGTCGTTCCTCCTTGCTGAATGAGTGGAGAAGGGGTATTCCTGCACATACCGGAGGCTGCAGGAACATACTGTTGAATGGTGACTCTAGCAGGCTCCTGATTGGTTAATCGCGTTCAATTTTTTTCAACTTGGCTGGCAGGCCGAATTGCTCAAACGCTGAATGCACAAAAAGCACCATTAGCGATGTAGCGTAACTTACGAATGAGCGCAGTAATCAGCGTCTTCAGCGCAGCGCTTAAGCTCCATTCGCGGACCTCCAGGCAGCGTAAATGCTTTGCATTGACTTAACATTGAAATCATTGGCTCCAGACACTCTATTAGCGTTTGGTGTGAACACAGCATAACACAATCTGAATTTGAGAATAAGCCTAAAAATGTATAAAGCAAAAATAACTGAACTTTGTCTATGTTATGAAGGAACAGGCTCGCTTTGAAAGTTATTAAACATTATTACATGGCTTGGTTGAATTCCAATGTGGAATGCGGTCTGTTATTTCTTGATATCAGACCCAGTGCACTTAGCTGCCTCAGGATTTTAATTCGTGGTGGGCTCCAGAAAACTGGATGAGCCAGTTAAAATAAGCTCAAAAATAAATAAATAAATAAAACGGGTTCCCCTTTCATCTCCGCTTTCAGCTTTTCTGGGCACTGAGGACATGCACTCAGCCTACCTGAATTTAATGTGTATAGCATAGGTAAAAAAAATTGCTTTTAAATTGTTAAAAAGACATTTCAAGATATATTTCATGTTCTGTGAGGCCTACGCTGAGTTTCAATTAGGATGAGATGCACTCCAGTTCACAAATGCAAGTGGCATGAGGGCTTACGCATGATTAGGCCTGTACGCCTGCTATATTTGCTTTTATGTATTAAATCCAGGCAATTGGTTGATAAAAATTTTTTTAGAATTAAGATACAACTTTATACAAAACGAAATTCACTTCAAGAAAGTATTTCTACTAAACAAAACTTAATTAAGTGGTCAAAATCATGTCTGACCCGCTCCATGCTCTCTCGATATTAGCATCTTATCTTACTATGCGTGCGGTTCACTTTTCATAATCAACATAAATTAAAATAACATTATAATATTTTAACAAATATTAAACTAAATAAGCTTATTTAATGTCTACAACATGTATAGTAGACCTAGAATCTCTATTTGTACAAATTGCTGCACATTCATTTTCAAGTTCACTGATAATTATGCGGCATTTATGAATTATTATCTTAATCTATAATGAAACAAGGACAAAACATATGCTTTGTTTATTTAGAATGGAATGGATCGCAAATAGATCCGAATGAAGAAATGAACTATAGTAGAAAATGTTTTTTTCCGCCTATTTGAAAGTTAGGCTAATAAACATGTTGCATTCAGCGGCCTGATTATGTCATTTTTACGCTGTATAGGCTGCCTCCAGTTTTCCTCACCTTGACTAACTAAAAGCGCTTATACTTTGACCGGCATATCATCAAATGTCCGAAAAGGAAAACCTCTGCCGGGTCACTTTGACCGCCACCATTTTTCTAGCGAAACTCTGCTACCAATATAATTATTGCCCAAGGTTCACGCATACTCCATCTGCAGTGCTTTTACAGTAAGTTATGTGTCACGCGGTTCAGAAGCAGCACACAGACCGCATTATTGTAACGCGAAAGCACATAAAATCAATGCACGAGCCCGAATCTATCCACCACACACAGATTTCCTTTGCTCTGTTAACAAAACCAGACACGCGGCTCAGACAATAGACTGTGTAGGCTCCAGATACACACTGCCTCACAACGTGTCTCCTCTCAGCCAGCTCTGTGTCCTGTGCACTCACAACTCTCTCTGTGCTCATCAGCAAGATATTAGCATCTTTTCGCGACCTTTCTATCTATAACCTTTTCTGTTCTCATCTTTTTTACTCGTGCAGTGTAACCGCCCTGATAATTAACTCCTATTTCTTAATAAGTAATGGTCGTAATGTTTACATGGTGGAAAAGCTGAACGCTTCTAATCGAAGAAACCTATCTGCTTGTTTGCTAAATTAAAGCGTGAGAGCAGATCATCTACAGGACAAGCAGGAATCCACCAAAGCTCCCTGTGATGAGTCTTTTAATTTGTGTGTGTGTTGGCACAATTGTTCAATTAATTCGCCAATTTCATCCATCCTTATAAGTGATAATAGGTTGAATTGAAACACAGGGTCTGACTCGTATTGTATATTGTTATTGAAATTTCATAATGTTTCACTTGATTATACATTTAGTCAGGATTTAAAGTTTGGAAAAAGTCTAACTAGTAAAATGTTTTTACACGCTATGTGAAAACTAGTACAAGTATATAAATAATTAAAAGAGACTTACTCATGTTTATGATCTCTGCTGAATAAGTGCTTCATTCTTTTTTTTCTGAGGAAATCCAAATCCTCAACCACATCACATCTTTTTGGGGTGAATTATGTCTTATTCCTCTCATCCCCAGAGCAAACAGTAAAATAAAAAACTTGAAGAACAGTCTGGCTGCTTTTTCTTCTGTATGGGCATATTCAAGCGGGGTGGTCACATTAGATATAATGAAGGGAGACGGAAAACAGACATCGCTCAGGTTTGTTTTCTATATGGATTACTTGTATCACAGAATGTTTTCGGCAGCACTTGTTTAGTTTAAAAGTAGACATGTCAGGCTTCTATAGATATAGTCTCTCATGTCTCTTCGTTGAGTATTCATGAGTTACAGTTCATTTTAATGATGTGTTTGTAAATGAAGATCAGAGCAAACTAAGACTGCAGACAGGACCACTTGTGTGTTATCTTTATTTTATAAATGCACAAAGTTCTTGTTATTATGTCTGTATCCAAAAAAAAAATTAGACCCTTTACAGATTCAAGTTGATGTATTGCTCTTTATCTGTCGATCAAAACTGAAAGTGTAATTTAAGTTCTTTTCCGTGATTATCAGGAGAAAATGCCTCATAACGCATATCTCAGATATCCAACTCAGAGGTTAACCCTCCTGAGTCTAAGGTATTTTGGGGCCTGGAGAAGCTTTGTCATTCAATTCAATTCAAGTTTATTTGTATGGCTTTTACAATAAATCACAAAGCAACTTTACAGAAAATTATGTTTCTACAAATTTAGTTAGTAGCTAGTAGTTTGTGTATGTTTGACAGGATTTTATAAAAAAATAATAATAATAATACAAGACTGAGTCAGCTAGACGATGAACTATCAATATTATTAATTAATAGTTATTATATTACAGTCAACATGTAGCAATAATTGTTAGTTATGTTTGTTGATTCAGGGTTAGCATCATCTGAGGTCCTCTGAGGGTCAGCATCATCTCTCTCAGGTGTTCTGGATCCAGACTGGAGCTTGTGTAAATCCAGTACCAGAACATAGAAACAAAATAGAAGCCATTAGCATAGCTTTATCCAACAAAGTAAAAAATTAGTTTAACCCAAGCTAATGAATAAAATGCACATTTGATCAGGATGCAACTACACTCAATTTAAAGATACATTATTCAATGCTTGGCTAAAGAATGCTTTTTAATCTAGATTTAAACAGAGAGAGTGTGTCTGAACCCAGATGATCAGGAAGGGCTATTCCAATTTGGGAGTCAAAGTGAGAAAGCTCTTACCCTCCTAGTGGCTAATCTAGGCACAAACGCCCAGCGTTTGTGACCTTAGGGGTGCGGATGGGTTGTAGCTGGTAGAAGGCTAGTTAGGTGCGCAGGAGCTAACCATTTAGGCCTTATAGGTAATGTAATTTGTAACTTATAAGAACTAATAGGTAGGCCAGTGCAGGACCGTAAAATTGGGTAATATGTCATATTTTCTTGACCCGTAGGGACTCCCTAGCTGCTTACTTGGACTACCTGAAGCTTGTTTATTGACCTACAGGACAACCACCCAGAAGTGCATTAAATGTCCAGTCAAAGGTCAAGTGAATGCATAAACTAGTTTTTCGCATCGAAACAGATAACATGTTTCGATCTTGGCAATGTTTCTAAGATGGAAGATATGCAGTTTTTGTAACATTGGAAATATGATTTTAAAAAGACAAATTGCTGTCTATAGACACCCGATTCTGACTGTAGAGGAAGAACAGTACATCCGCTAGTTGCAGATTGTAATCTACAAGATTCTGTGTAGTGTTTTTGGTCCAAATAATATCTCTGTCTTATCCAATTTAATTGAGAAAATTATTTGTCATTCAATCTTTTACATTTTTAAACACTCCATTAGCTTAGATAATTGAGAGTTTCATCTGGTCTCGGAGATATATAGCTGAGTATCATCAGCATAACAGTGGAAGTAATCCCAATTTCTAACAAATTACCAAGGCAACATGTATATTGAAAATAGAAGGGGACCTAGGACGGATCCTTGTGGCAATCCCTATTTTTACTGATGATAAATGAGATACCCCATTTAAGTAAACAAAAGGAAGGACTGGACAGGTAGGAACCCAAACCATCTTAGAGCCGCCCTTGAATACCTGTATAGTTTTGTAATCGATCTATGGTATGTCAAGGATCATGGTGTCAATGCAACACTAAGATCAAGTAAGTAGAAATGAGATGCAGCCTTGATCTGACCTAAGGAGCAGGTCATTTGTAATTTTAACAAGTGCAGTTTCTGTGCTGTGTGGGGCCTGGAACCCGACTCGAAATTCTTCATACAGATCATTTTTATGCAGGAAGGTGCTCAATTGAGCAGACACAACTTTTTCAAAAAATTTTAGACATAAATGGATGATTTGAAATAGGCCTATAATTGCCAGCACACTTTAGGGATCTAGTTTGGTTTCTTAATAAGAGGCTTGATAACCGCCAGCTTGAATGGTTTTGGGACGGACTAAAGATAAGACCAGTTAATGATATTGAGAAGCGGTTCTTGTACAGGTAACAGCTCTTCAGTAATTTAGTGGGTACAGGATCTAATAAACATGTTGGTTTAGATACAGTGATAAGTTTATTTAGTCTTCCGTCCATATTTGTAAAAGCACTGCAGTTTATCTTTGGGTGCATGGATGAAACAATATTAGATGCCGTAGAATCTACATTCGCATTGTATTTCTAATGTTATCTATTTTATCAGTGAAGAAATTCATAAAGTCAACTATTTAACGCTTATGAAATATTTGAATCAGGTATGCCTGGTAATTTGTTAATTTAGCCACTGTGGCTAAATAAAACCTAGGATTGTTTTGCTATTTTCAATGAGTTTGTGTATATGCTCTGCCCTAGCAGTTTTAGAGTCTGTCTATAGTTGACATACTGTTTTTCCATGCAATTCTAAAACTTCTAAGTTGTTTTTTCCATTTATGCCTTCAAGATTACGGAGTTACTTTCTTGAGAGGTGAGTATTACTGTTATACCATGGTACAGCACGCTTTTTCTTTAACCTTTTCAATTTGATGGGGCAACAGCTTCTAATGTATTAGAGAAAATAGTGCCCATGTTGTCGGTAATTCGCCTAATTCATGTGTATTTTTTGGGTACAAATAGCAGTTGAGATAGATCAGGCAGGTTATGCAATCTTTCTTTAGAATGAGTTACTGAGACATATAATTAATATCAGTTATATGCAGCATGCACGCATACAAGGAAATGGTCTGTAATATCATCACTTTTAGGACAATATCTCAGTAAGATCGATTCCATCATATAATTAAATCTAGTGAATGATTAAAATGATGAGTGGGCCGGTGAATTTTGCTTGACTCCAAAGGAGTTTATTAGGCAATAAACAAGTCCTATATATAATTTGCATTATCAACGGAATATTAAAATCTCCATGATTGCCTATCAACTGTAACTAGAAAGGTTTGAGAGGAAATCTGCAAATTCTTTTAGAATCCTTGTAATTGCCCGGTGGTCTATACACAGTAGCCAGAGCTGAGAGATACATTAGATTTCTTTGCATGTCTGAGAGTGAACATTTAGCAGAAGTATTTCAAAGAGTTAAACCTGTATCCTGTTTTCTGGGTAATTTTGAGAATATCACTATATATTGTTGTAACACCTCCGCCACACCAGTCTGACGGGGCTCATGTTTATAACAGTAAGTTTTGGAGTAGACTCATTTAGACCAAAATAATCATTTGGTTTTAGCCAGGTTTCAGTCAAGCAGAGTACATCAAAACATTATCGTGATAATTTCATTTACAATAACTGCTTTGGGTGGAGGATCTAATATTTATGAGCCCAAACTTTAAAATTGTTTTGCCATTTACTTTACATTTTTCTGGTTTAATTATGATAAGATTTTTCTAGATCCTACATTATATTTTGACCTCACTATTCGGGAACAGACACAGTCTTAATAGTTTTTTACAGCGCAAGTACTTTTATCATTTAGCTTGAACAAAACTCATCATAATAGTTTTTGAGTGTCTTACTAGTCACATGGAGGGTGTCCTGAGTGTTGTCAGACAGAGCCCGATTAGTTGGGTGGTAATCCATCAGCTAAACAGTCTAGGGACGCTCCCAGAAAGATTCCTAAACAAATAGCAGTTTTGTTCTTACACCGTACAACAACCATTCATTTAAAGCAAAAGTCTACTGAACCTTTCCTGTCCTCGGCGTATGCGGCAGTGGTCCTGACACGATGATCGCCGCCGTGGCGCCTTGCAACCGCCTCGATCAGGCTCCAAGTCCCTCTTCAGCGCCTCCGCCTGCCACAGCAGGTCGAACCCCGGCGGCGAAGCACACGCCTGGGGCTCTCCGCCCTTCAGGATCGCTGGTATCTGCACAGAAACATCGGGAACACGAGCACCAGGAAAACAATGAGTGTGCACTTTACCTTCGGCTAACGTAGCACGGACCGGTCGGACGATGGAGTTCCGATGATCACAGCTGCGGCCCTGTTCCTGGAGGGGAGGGCAGTTCCGATGGAGATCTCGGCGGGAGGGGGAAATCCGCCGGGCCCGCTGGCCCTCGCTGTGGATGCACCCAGGGTCCGTGGTGTCCCGGCCCAGTGAAGGACATCTGGGAAGACGGCCCTGGTCACCGCCTGGCCGAGAGAAACACGCTGAGGTAGACGGCGGGACTGTTAACAGCACGCTGTATACTTACCCCGACTTGTGGCTGCAGCCCGCATGATTCCAGCTGCTCTCCGCCTTCAGCTGGGCCTGCACCTCCAGGTCGCAAACTGCTTTCCACCCGGTGAGCTACAGAGTTCATCCGCCACAAAGCAAGTAAAGGGAGTCAGCATTGCAAGGTTGGAAGAGTATTAGAATGTGCGAGTTACCAGCAACCACGCCGAGATGCTAACGGGCTAAAAGCTAATAGTGGACCCGGAGATCAAAATAAAACTAGTGATAGCAGGCTTCTGATTGTTTTGTTTGTAGAATACAATAGAGGATATATTCACACGCTATATAAACGGAAACGATGATGTATAAAATTGATTTTTAAGTTAAAAAATAGTCAATGAAAAGAATATAGTGACGGCCGGCCAAACGCGGTACAGCCAACAACAAACAGGAGTGACATGGTTACTGAGACTGCCCTGACATTTGTGCTTTTTCTAGTTTCTTATAAATATCTAAAATGGGTAAAGTCTAATCTCACCTGTAATCAGCACAAACTGGGCTATAATAATATGTGAGCAGCATGTATGTACATGATTGTGTTTTTGAGAAAAAATATTACGTGGTTACACATAAAGAACAATGGTTCCCGGATTTTGAGAACTGGAGCTTGTAGCCTAGAATTGTTTTCTAAATTATGTGAAAATCATCTTGTTACTCACTCACAGAAAACAATATATTGATTTAAATTGTCTAAGACACTTTTGTTAAAAGTCATATGTGGTAGGCCAACCTATCATGAATATCAAGTGATTTACACCCGAGAAGACAAAGGCCGATAATGAGCTCTCATTCAGCTTGTGCCACTGTGAGTGAGGAGTTACAAGAAAGTGAGGACAAAATAAAAGTATATAATTTTATGTTTGTAGTTTATTAAGAATATATTTAATTATCCCACAACATAATTGGAATATCCACTTGGGGAGCAGTTAAACAGTTTATTAGAAACAAAGCTGACTTTCAAACTAATTGTTTGGCATCATTACTCCAGTCACACAATCCTTCAGAAATCATTTTAACAATCTTATTTCTACAACAAAAAAAAAAAACATTTATTGTTATTATCATTATTATTATTATTAATGTTGAAAGAGCTGAGAATATTTTTCTGGGTTTTATGGGGAATAAATTGAAAGAAAAGCAAGCGTTTTACATTTGTTACAGTTATCTATTTTGTTACATTTATATTATTTACATCAAGCTTTTGAATGGTATAGTATTGTATATTGTTATTGAAACTTCATAATGTTTCACTTGATTATACATTTAGTCAGGAATTATAGTTTGGAAAAAGTCTAACTAGTAAAATGTTTACACGCTTATGTGAAAACTAGTACAAGTATATAAATAAAAAAAGAGACTTATGTTTATGATGAAGTGCTTCATTCTTTTTTTCTGAGGAAATCCATTTCTCAGATCCTCAACCACATCACATCTTTTGGGGTGATTTATGTCTTATTCCTCTCATCGCTGAAGCAAACAGTAAAATAAAAAAAACTTGAACAGTCTGGCTGCTTTTTCTTCTGTGTAGCATATTCAAACGCGCTTCAGTTTGAATCTGAATAGCGTTAAGCTGAGCGTGGTCACATTAGATATAATGAAGGAGACATGAAAAACAGACATCCGTTGTTTTCATATGGATTACTTTATCACAGAATATCTGTTTTCGCTGACACTTGTTTAGTTTAAAGGGGGGGTGAAATGCTAGTTTTTACACTGTTAAAGAGTTGGATTCCCATGCTAAACATGGACAAAGTTTCAAAAAATTAAGTTAGTAGCGTTTGAAGGAGTATTTTGTTCCAAAAATACCTCTTCGGTTTGTCCAAGTTTAGGAATGTTTTTTCGAGTATGGCTCTGTGTGACGTTAGATGAGCGGAATTTCCTTATATGGGTCCTAAGGGCACTTCTGCGGAAGAGTGCACTCCCGTAGAGCAGAGCAGAGACATTCACTGATCAGAGCGAGAGACCGAATTGTCACAAAAGAAGTGTGTTTTGCGTTGCCAGGGCAAGACAACCCTGCACAGATTACCAAAAAAACAGCATTAAGGGTCCAGTGGACGGAGTTTATTTTACAGAGCATCAACGGAGTTGTGCAAGTGTTTGTGTTTGTTCCTGCATTTGAAGATGCTTGTTTTACAAACAAGGCCCAGTTTGAGCCTTGGATTGCATATCGTTTATTTCTTAAGGATAATGCAGTCCCAACGAAAAAAAGGTCACGATCGTAGTTGGAACCGCAGGCGGTGAGTAAAACTGCTTCAAATATCTCTGTTTTCTTAACTTAGCTATCGGGCGTGTAAGCACATCAAGTAAACAACATGCGATGTTGGCATCAAACTGCACTTTCCACATGTACAGCTTAAAAAAAACGACGACATAAAGTGGAACTTAGTCATTTTCCAAAACCGCTAAGCAAATATATACAGTTTCAATACATACCACATAGAGACGTTGTTGCTGATGCTGCCTTGTTCAGTTTCAGCATCTGGATCTGATTCTGGATCATAAATAAACGGCTGAATCTGACTGTTAGCCATGGTTTGTTTTGGATGATGTTTTTTCCTCATCGGTAATGTCACAGCTTCCAAACGCTCTCAACGCAAAAAGCCTACTGGCTGCGTGATTCTTAGTCCACACCGCTCAGCCTCAGGCTAGTGTTTTCCGGGAAAAATCGGTACAGACTCAAGACTAGGTACTCAAGATTAACAGGATATTGAGTGAAAACGAAGCATTTCCACCTTTAAAAGTAGACATGTCAGCTTTCTATATATATCTCTCTCATGTCTCTTCGCTTGAGTATTCCACGGAGTTCAGTTCATTTTAATGACGGTTTGTACATGACGATCAGCGAGACTAAGGCTGCAGACAGCGCACCTTGTGTGTTATCTTTATTTTATAAGTGCACAAAGTTTTGTTGTTATTATGTCTGTATCCAAAAAAAGTAGACCCTTTACAGATTTGATTGATGTATTGTTTTTTATCTTATGCGATTAAAACTGAAAGTGTAATTTAAGTTATTTTCGGGTTATCAGGAGAAAATGACTCAAAACGCATATATAGTGGTAATTGACTCCAGAGGGTTTTAAAACTGGGACAACATTCTAATCATATAACACACTAATAAATGAACATATGAACAGCAGATATATTAAACATTTGAACAAAATATGAAATATAAAAATGTAAAAAAATAAAATAGAACAATGACATTCAAGGTAAAGAAAGAATAAATTTAGCAGCATTATCTCAGTTATCATAAGAAACATTAGAGTAATAAATTTATCTTGATTCTGAACTTTGAATAAAAATATGAACAGTGATTATATTAAACAATGTTTCTGAACTCAGAAGATAAATGTCAAAAGATAAATAATATCAATTTAAGCAATGGCATTGAAGTAAAAAAAAGCGAATAAAATTTAGCAGCAATATCTCAGATATTGTTACTTATTCTGTCAGTTGTGCAACCTGTTCTTTCAGAGGGAGAAAACTTTGTAGTCAAGAATTGCGATTTAATGAGCGTCATCCTTTTCTACCAGTTGTGGACCCGTGACCACAGTATCACTTGTGCTTCGCAGATGCAGTCTAGTGATGCCGGTTGAGGTTTTCCAACCAGCGGGTCCGCTTTTATGAAATTATTTGGCCGCCCAGCCCACAAATAAAGTAAGATTTCTTTACCCACCCGGACCAGCGCGTCCAGGGGACATCACGGAGAGATACGTTGCTACTAGACTCTCTTGTTCACTGAAGTTCCCATAGACAGTAAAGTTCCTCCCTCCACAGCAGCGCTTGAGCTTCGGCGCTATTAGCAGCGCATGCGCCTTCGTGGACAGCTCTGTGAACTGTTTCATCCTGTCAAAGAGTTACTCAAGATGTGACGAGACGTGATTTGTGAATGTAGTGAATCTAATCCGCCTTCACTGAGCGAGATCAGAGACTTCCATTACGTGAAGCGAGCATGAATGATCCTACATCTCGTTATGAATGAAATGAGTGAGCCAAGCATGTAAATCTCGATCAGCAATCAGCAGATACAAAGCAAGTTATAGCTGCTGCAGATGACGCTTTTTCATTTTCATATTAGCATACAGAACATAACTCCATGTTTAATCCCGATTAATGTGAATATTATATATGAACTGTCTGACCAAACAATTAAAATGTTAATTATGCAAAGAAAACCTGCGTGCTTTATTCATCTGAACAACTTATCTAAACTATTTAATGCGATTATGCACACATTTTAGTAAAGTCAAATCAGTTTTGTAAAACCACTAATGCAGACATCTCAGCTGTAGTGCTTTTTTGCTAGCTTGAAAAGAAAACACAGACATCCATAGGGAGGCACTGGAAGCTGTATGAAATCACGTCTCTTTCAAATCTGGACGAGTCACTCTTTGAAGTATCGATACTAATAAATGTAGGTATCGTGGCGTATTTAATTTCGAGATGCGATACTTTTGAGTATCGGTTGCACCGTCAACACTATAGCGACTTATAGGTGCGCACAAGCAGAGGAATGAACCGTTAATAGTTTGTGCTATACGCTCCCATGTCTGCTTCTTGTCCCTTGCTGTGACACCTGGCCAATTTTCCTTTAAGAATGGCCTTGTGTTCATCCACTAACTGGGCTAACAGTAAACACTGTTCATCTGTCAATTTGGCTTTCTAGCCTTCTTGGTTTTGATTCCATGTTTGATACATTAAAACCAACATTCAAACCGCCACTTAAATAGGACAGCAATCACTGTAATTGAAAAAATCGAGCAATTTTTATCATTCTAAGCCAATCAAATATCTTATAGGAAATTAAAAGCATTGTAAATAAAAGGATATACACACATATAATTGTGTGTGTATTGTGTGTGTGTGTGTGAGAGAAAGACGATCAAATAGGATAAATTACGCATGTAAATTCAAGCGAAAATTACAATAGACCCTATACTTAAAATCAACTTTTTTTCATTGGTTGGACAACCAACCAATCACAGTCTTCAAAAGATTGTATCATACATATAGCAGGGTCAACCCGCCTCCTCACTAAGATGAAAGTTTTTGTCTTTCCTTACTCAGTTGCTCTCCAGAGGGTCCCTAATGCTCTTAAGCTAAGACTTCAAGCGTAAAGGTTTTAAACTAAGTTAAGAGTTTTCTGAGAGGATTCTTAGAATCTTTATGAATACAGGCCCAGGAATCTTATCAAGCGTGAAGTTTAGGGCAGATCATGTTATATATGTTATACGTTTATGTTATAATTTTAAGTTATATAGGAGGAGTTACACGACTCCACGAGCACCAAGGTGCCAGACAAACAAGACTGAAAATCTCAAATAATAAACTGTCTGCACACTTGAATCCTTAAAGCATATCTAATCACCAAGCATTCAGTCAAGCGACCTGAGGATTAGGTTATTTAAAATAACAACATTTCCTGTTGCCAGCAGGTGGCTATAATTAATTTAATATTAGCCTTTAGATGTGTTCAGGCCGGACTCTAATCAAATGTTTGAGGCAGATTGGACATTGTATGGACAAGTTATAGTAATGTTCTAGTTTCACTGCATTAATAGTATGTTTTAACACTTAGCTAAGTGTTGCTAGCTTTTAGCATACTTCTAAAATGTTGCCAGCCTTTTTACACACTTGTTGATGCTTTTTTAATATGTTGTTAGAGTCCATTAATGTAAACCATGTCACTTCCTGTTACCAGCAGGTGGCTATAATTAATTTAATATTAGCCTTTAGATGTGTTCAGGCCGGACTCTAATCAAATGTTTGAGGCAGATTGGACATTGTATGGACAAGTTATAGTAATGTTCTAGTTTCACTGCATTAATAGTATGTTTTAACACTTAGCTAAGTGTTGCTAGCTTTAGCATACTTCTTAAATGTTGCCAGCCTATTTACACACTTGTTGATGCTTTTATTATGTTGTTAGAAGTCCATAAATGTAAACCATGTCACTTCCTGTTACCAGCAGGTGGCGCTATGACTATAACTGAATTTGGGCATGATGATGTGTTCAGGACAGGACTCTTGTCAAATATGTGAAGTTTAGGGCAGATTGGACATTGCTTGCCTTAGATACAGCAACTTTCTTTATCACTGCATTAGTAGCATGCTTTAGCACTTAGCTAAGTGTTGCTACCATGTTTTATTATGTTTCTAGCATGTTGCCAGCCTATTTAGCACTTGCTGACACTTTTTAATATGTTCCTAGTAGTCCAAAACAGTGTTAACCTATGTCACTTCTTGTTGCCAGTAGGTGGGCTATAGCTATAACCGAATCAGGTTATGTTGATGTGTTCAGGACATGACTCTTGTCAAACATGTGAAGCTTGGGGCAGATTAAACATTACCTGAGTTACAGCAACTCCTTTTCACAACAAAACAACAAAATTTGTCAGCGCCAGGAGACACCCCTTGATGAAAACTCAAAATCTTCACAATTTAACATCACAAAGGTCTTATGATGATCCTCACTTCACCAATTAATCAAATCACAGTCACGAGCTGAGACATTGTGATTTTGCTAATCGTCAAAGCCTGCGATGTGGACATGATATTACTCTGTTCCAGAGCTGTCAGCCTTGAGTGACAGTCTTACTAACCAATAGAGTGAGGGGCACCTCCGTTCTCCCCAATCAGCTCTGCTCTAACCAACTATGTAAGCGCCCACCATAAAAAGAGAGAGAGAGTGTTTGTGTGTGATTATAGGCATCTGCAGGGTCGATAACTTAATGTAATATGAGATTACTTGGCTTCTAACAGATAGACACAAACAAAAAGAGTGCTGCTAATTTACAAGAGCTGTGTCACAACAATTATCAAGAGCTCACTTATTGGTTCTGCTTTCAGTACCTGAGAATTAGGGCTGCAAAAAACAATTATTTTGATAGTCGATTATTCTAACTGATTGTAGCTGATCTGACTCAGAACCAGACAAATTAAAAGAGTCGATCAGGGCTGTGGTTGAAACATGAGCCAAATTCCTCAGTAAGGCAACAGGAAGTCATAAAACATTCTGTGCCAAAAGTACCAAACAAGATAACCAACCAACCAAGCGCTTTCACAGAACAGCTTTCAACATTAACACCACTAGAACAATTATTGACAATTTTAATTGGAAGAGATTGTCAAATTTGTTATTCACAATTGATAGGCAAGCGCCGGACGTCCCGTGTGAGAGTACTACACAAGATCCTTTGACTTCCCCACCTAGCAGAACCAGACTGAAATTCCTAAGGGGAGGCCTTTGAACCTCTGGTCTCCACAGAAATCTTTGTCAAAAGATAATGACACAGAAACTGTCTTTTCTACATATATATGGACTTATAAATGAATATCAGTCCTATCAGCTTCACTCCATATTCATTTTTATGTAATCCACACATTTGACTATCATGTTATAATCACTTATTGTGTATGTCTTTTAATAACTATGGGATAGCTTAAGGATTCATAATCCTGTTTGGTAGTGTGTGATTGAATCTGCTTGCTTGAAACAGTCCCTGACCATCAGTTATTTGTCAAATGTATCATATTCTTGTTATAGCAGGGTTTCTGCAGGGTTTAATAAGTCAAATTTAAGACTTTTAAGACCTTTTACATGACCATTAGGATTTGAATTTATGACCTACAATTACTATAAATAACTTTCTAATATAAATAAATAATTCCTTTCAAAAGCCTTTTCTTTATTGACTTTCATTTAAAGTAACAAGTTTTATTATTTAAAGAGTTATTCTATTATTTCTTAAGATTAAGAAACTGAAACCTTAACTTATTTTTCTTGAGTTATCAAGAACACAGAACACTTAACAATTGTAACATTGTAAAAGTAACATTGAAAATTAACAATAATTTTATGGCATTACTTTCCAAAATAACAAGTGTTATTGGTGTTATGTCACAATATTCAACACCCACAGCCAGGGGCGTAGCTGGGGTCAGAGGGACCCGGTGAAGGTTGTACCAGTGGGCCCTGTTTGAAATTGTTTAATTTGTATGTTTATTTTATTTATTTTTTACGTTTATTTTTATTTATTTTTTGCTATTTACAAAATCTTTAAGTTTTTTTCAAGTTTGTAGGGTGTCCAGGTACAAAGCGAATAATTAAATGTAAAATAGCACTGTATAGTCTTCAATGTAAAATAAAATATACAATCAAACCAAAATTTATTCAGACACCTTGAACATTTCTCACATTATTACAGTTTATTTGCTATTGTTTCTAAAATGGTTATAAAATATGACAAGAATTTAGAGTTAAACTCTGTCAGAACAAATTCTGATAATGTCATAACTTTGATAGAAAATGCAATCGTAATGGATTACAATCAACCAAAACTACATACAACTGTTATTATGACAATATTTTCACAACTATCAATACTTTGTTGACAATTACCAAGCAATGCTTCCATCTTGTTCAGACTGTGGTGTGAAAAGGTTGCATTAGCAATTCAGAAAAAAAAAACATAAACAATGCATGAGTGCTTTATAAGGTGCTGAATAATTTTGGTCCCAATTTTATATAGATAGATAAAACATTTATATCTATTTCACTAGTAGTTCATTGTATGAAGATTCTTTTGGGTATAATATGTCACAGTTTGTTTATACTCACTTACAAAAATGTATTAGTGTTCTGTACCTACTAGTAAATATGTATATCAAGAAATTATACCTGAGTCTGGATAATTTTTGGTTTGACACTCATAAATTCTTGATAAAACCTACAAAAGTAATGCAGTCAAGAGCAGTGAGTGATTTTTCTTTCATTTTCTTGGATTAACATTACAGCAGCTAGTGGATAAATTAGGGTGCTTTAGGGTAAGCGCTCTTTTCCCTCAACTGTTTACTTTCACTTAAAGAACCAGTAATAGAAAATTCTAAGCTTCCTATCACTGTTTATAAGTCCTGTACAATGGGTTTAAATCCATCCAAGGTTAAAAAAACATTGTCATTTTGTCAAAATATCATTTTAAAATTACCTCAATTCTCAGAGATCCCCAAACGGTTCAGCGTGAAGCTGTTCAAAAGATTCAGTTTCTTTAAACCCCACCTTTTCGGTAGCATACTGTGTTCGATTAGCCAACTGATATAAGTCAGTTTTGTTTGGTTGATCCACAACTTAAACAATGGTAAACAATGCGTAGCATCTTTTGGGTAAATTATGTTCTTATTCCTCTCATCGCTCTTTTTTCTTTGTGCAGTTATTCAAGCAGCACAGTTCAGTTTGAATCTGAAAGCCGCTTCAGCTCGAGGTAGGTCACATTAGATATAATCAAGGGAGACGTGAAAAGCGGACATCACGTTAGTTTTCCATATGGATTACTTTATCACAGAATATCTATTAGCAGCACTTGTTACACTTCATTTTAATGATGTGTTTGTAAAATGAAGATCAACACAGACAAAGTGCTGCAGACAGCACACATACTGATAAGACGCTCGAGAAAACAAACACATAACTTCATAATCATATTGTTGTGATTCGAGATGCTTGTTGGTCTAAATAAAGTTGGTAATGAACCCTTTATGGCCAAACGCTTTGAAAATCCCGCCTTGTACTCACCGAGATTAGAAAAGCAGTCATCAGTGAAATAGTTGTGAACACAACAAAGGGGATTTGTTGTAATGCTCTGTTATTGTGGTAAAATTAATTTTAGCCATTGGATCTTCTTGATCTTCATTCTTTGGCAGTGAAAATAAAACAAACTTGCCTTTACAATTAAAAAACACACTGTCTCCTCGACATGATGCTATCACACCAACCAGAGCGTCTGTGTTGAGGGTGGGGCAGGTCAGAGTTTTGTTTCTCTCCAAGAGCGTAGTGCGATTATTATGCAAAGTGTTCCTAGTGACGCATCATAGAGATGGGCAAAGATTTGAAATCTATAACGACTCGCTTCAGCGATTCAGATCGACTCCTTACTTTAGAAGCCAATAACTTTATAAATCGAGTTTTTCGAGCATACTTTCCAAGGCGGGTATTTTGACATATTTTGTATGTATTTGTGTACAAGCATTTTGGGACGCCTTCTCTCGCGTTAGTCCTGGACACCTGAACACGTGGTATACTGAATTGGGCTCTTTCACGCGTCCTTTTTGATTTCAAAACTGCGATTAGTATTTGTTCGTTCATGTGCAGGAGGGACTGTCCGTGATACGCGCTCTCTACGCGACAACACAGAGCGCAAGTAACCAGCAGCTACTCAGTTCAGCTTTTCCACGCCTTGAGTTTGGATGCTTGATACCGATCGTTAGCGACGGGCTTGAGCCAGCTACAAACGCATCATCTTCGAGCCATGGATCGTTAAAGGTACATTTTCCCATTAGTGATAGCCAGGATGATTTCAATTAAGCCAAGCAGTGACTCAGTATGACACAGTATGTTCGGAGTTTCGTGGGTTTCTGTGAAAGTCCTTCTGACAAGTCTGTATGCTGCCGCGATGGACCTTGTAGTTCTGGAACGCTGATACCAGTGTGATACCACTCAGATTCCTCTATACAGAGACTACAACAGAGCTAGAACAAATGAATGCCGTTCGCTCAGCGATTTTGATGGAAGAACAAATTAATGGACTAGCATATCAATTAAAGACTTGCTGCAAAATGTTTTTATGAACTTGTATGGAAAATCCGGACGCTTTTATGACCTTTATGGCCTTAAATTCTAATGTTAAATTATGACTTTTATGGACCCCTGAAACCCTGTATGGATCATGTCCAAAATTAGACCCTGCAAGAGCGGGAAAATTCGGACCATGTGCTTGATAAGATAACATATGATTTTATGATACCCCGACCAAGACAATATCTGATTGGTCAAGACAACATTTGAGGTGTAGCCAACAGTCCTGTTTAAATACTTAGGACACCATAAAATCTTTTAGAAATTTTAAAATTGCTTTTAGTTTTTAGCTATGCGTTTAGCTTTGCTATTAGTCATGCCTGCTTTTAGCTTTTTTTAGCTTTAGCTTTTAGCCATGATGTTTGTCATCACTGTTCTTTGGTAGCGTTCCAGCGTGCTTCGAGCCTGCACTCTGCCTGCTACTTAGCCACAATGAGAAGAAACACCACCTAGTCTCGTCAAACTTTACTTCTTTTCTTTTCGTTGAGAGTTTGTGTTCTGAGTTAAGTTTGTAACCGAGTTCAACTTCAATCAGCCACACAACTCGCATCTTCAGCCAACTGTCAACCACGGGCTTCCCAAGATGTCACTTCAGCGACTACTGAACTTCCAATAATCAGCGACATCAGAAACCCCTTTCAACTGACAACAAAGGGAAACCTTTACACAGGCAATGTACCTTCAGACATTTGTACTGGTGTATCTAATATAATTCTAAACCTCATTGAGGAACTCAATCGAGGGTTAATTAAGTGATTGATGGCTGTTCATGTCTATGCAATTTAACGTAAACTTGGGATTCCACATTTCCATTCTCTTAAACTCATTTTTCCCTAACTTTCAATCTTCCTGCAACTTGTGTGAATGTGTGAGTGCGTCGCTTTATTTGTAAGATTAGTTTATATGTCTTAGATTTATCTAATAAAGCCTTATTCATATTGAAAAGAGAAGTATCTTGTGTTTTGTGCTTACAAGTTAATGTCTTAAACTGCGATCTTGTTACTGTGCTAATTGATAGTGTTTTCACATAGTTTGTATATTAATATCCAAGCGAGATTTGATGTTAAACGCTTCCAGTGAATCGAGGGCGTCTCAGTGATCAGCCGTGAAACAGTGATTCTGTTCAAATTCCCTTTAAAATCTTAAATGATTCCCTTTGAGCTAAATTGACCCGTTTCCCTTACACGATTACTAGACGATTAATCTACTAATCGCTGATTATTTCACTGATTAATCAATAGAATTTGATCGATTATTCAGCTCTTGCAATTAGTTAATACTGTTTTACATAACAAATAAATAAAAGATAGTCTAATCATTTCAGCTTTGGGAAATAATATTATGTAATTACAATTATTAAATAATTTATACAAATAAATATATTTGACAAAATGAGATGACAAGAAACCATTTAATTACTATATGAAAATTAACGGAAGGACACATCATTCTGCATAACATCTCCTTTCGTAAGTGTGTAACATGGATAAGAGACCAAATAAAGTTAAGGGGTTAACTTTGTTTGCTTTGATTTTGGATTAGATTGGTTCTTGTTGTTGTAGATTAGTTTTGGAGTATTTCACAACCCTAGTAATTTAGTTTTTTAGATTAGGGTAATTTAGTTCATGGCGTGAGACTCAAAGATCACACATTTTTCTTTTAGTTTAGAAGATAGTTACATTTACATTACATTAAAAAAACATACAAATGAAAATAGCAAATAGAAACAATTCAGACCTATATAAGGCCAACAGTATTCAAGTGCTGTCAACAAGCCTTAAAAAGGGTCTTGCTGATGAAAAAATATGTTTCTTTAAAGCGTTTTTTAGAAGATGGCTGCTCGAATTGAGATAGGCAGGTTCTTCCACCAGCTTGGAACAGTCCAGGTAAAGGTCTGTGAGAATGTTTTTGTGCCATTTTGGGATGATATGACGAGTTGTCATTCATTTGCAAAACTCTGGAAGGCGCATAAGTCTGAAATAGCTGAGATTAAGTTCTTAAGTGCAGAGCCAGTAGTTGTCTTGTATACAAGTGTCTTGATTTTGATCCGAGCTGCTATCGGCGCCAGTGCAAACTGATGAAGAGAGGTGTGACATGCCTCTTCAGCTCATTGAAGACTACTTTTGTTGCAGCATCCTGGATCCAGTTGCAGAGGCTTAATAGTACATGCCGAAAGGCCTGCTAAGAGAGCAATACAATAGTCCAGTCTGGAGAAAACAAGAGCTGTGTGAGGAAGTGTGTTCCGCAGTCCTTCTGATGAAAGTAAATTCGCGACGCTCTGTGCAAACTTTCTGTTTTAGATGTTTTTTGTAGTATGGTGTTACTAAGTATGCTTACTTTTGCTCCAGACAGCGACTCTAATACAATGCGATCGGCAAACACTACTGGATATCCGATCAAATTTAAACCGTTGAATGCTGCCGCCTCTGAACTCCAGCTTCAAGCTCTCGCTCCCTCTGTTGCCGGCTTTAGCCCCTAACCCGTCGGAAGAGGAGGAAAGGCAAGCGTGCTAGGAATTTCTTGCAGTCAGCGGAAAGAAGTTGTAATCCTCCTCTCCCTACCATCTTGTTAGCCAACATACAGTCTCTGGATAACAAACTTGGCAACTTAACGCGAGAATCACTACAACTGGGACATTAAGTAACTCTCAGTTCTGGCTTTCTGTGAGCGTGGTTAACTCAGAGGTCTCGATAAAGGCCATTACACCGACTGTTCTCCGTTTCAGTCATGACTGAGATCGCTTAAACTACAGTAAGCACGACAGAAGTGTGGAGGTGTGTGCTTTATGATTAACACTGCGCTGGGGCACTGATGTTACAGTTTTATCTACACACTGCTCCCCTGAGATTGAACTGCTCTCGTTAAAGTGCGCATCTATCTACCCTCCAGCGGGAGTTTAATTCAGTCATTCTCACAGTTGTTTATTTCCTGCTTCATGGTAGACAAAACTAAAGCATTGGGCTGAACTGTACAGCACCATAAGCGATTGGAAATTTCTCATCCTGACTCTGCTTTTTTTTATCGTTGTTGGGTTTTTAACAGGTGTTGAATATAGGAAAGTTCTTCCCAAATTCTACCAACACATAAATTTCCCCACGAGGTGATCAGACATTAGATCACTGCTATTCAACACTAAAGGACAGTTACAAACCCCTCCCCGACCAGCATTTGGCAAGGTGACCACATTAGCATACTGCTGTTACCAGCCTACAGACAATGCCTCAAACAGGAAAAACCGGTTTCTAAAACAGTCTACAAGTGGAGTGAAGAGCCATCTCACACTGCAGGACTGCTTTGATTCCAAGCTGGCAGATGTTTCAAGATGCAGCTGGAGACAACATACAGGAATACACAGACCCTGTGATAGGCTACATTAACAAATGCACAGAGGATGTTGTTCCATCCATTAACGTCTAAATCATTTCCAAACCAGAAACCATGGGTCACGGTGAGGCAGGGCCAAGATTAAAGACCGGACTGCTGCCTTCAACTCTGGTGATTTAACTGCCTATAAGAAGTCCAGGTATGACCTTCAAAAATCAATAAAAACAGCCAAAAGAGACTTTAGGGACAGAGTGGAGTCAGAATATCATGGCTCTGACCCCCAACGCATGTGGAGCAGTCTACGCTACATCACAGACTACAAAGGAAGAGAAAAGCAGTGGTGTGTCTTTGTCTCTCCTTACCAGATGAGCTCAATCACATTCTATGCTCGTTTGAGGCAGACAATACATTTCCTGCCTGTGAAATACCTGCTGACACTGAAACCTGCCCCTTGGTTCTAACCACACCTGAAGTGAGGTAAAGGCCTTCAAGAGAGTCCATGACGCAGAAGCTCCAGGTCCAGATGGCATACACGGACATGTCGTGAGAGCCTGTGCTGTCAAGTTAGCAGATGTCTTCACCAACATCTTCAACCTCTCCTTGAGACTTACAGTGATCCCACATGCTTCAAGCAAACCACCATCATCCCTGTTCCCAAGAAAACAACCGCTCTCCTGCCTGACGACTACAGCCCTGTAGCACTGACATCAGTCATCATGAACTGCTTTGAAGCGACTAGTCCAAATCACACATCTGCTCCTCTCTGCCTGACACCTTGGACCCATTACAATTTGCTTACGCTCAAACAGATCCACTGATGACGCCATTGACAATGGCCATGTACACTCTGCCCTGGAACACTTGGAGGAAGAGATGACCTATGTCGCTGGATGCTGTTTGTTGATTACAGCTCTGCATTTAACACCATCATCCCTACCAAACTTATAGCCAAACTGAAAATCTGGGTCTTAACAGTCACTTATGTAACTGGGTCCTGGACTTCCTAACCGCAGACCCCAGGTGGTCAGGAATTGCAATCACACATCCTCCTCACTTATACTCAGCACTGGTGCCCCTCAGGGTTGTGTGACTCAGTCCTCTCTTGTACTCCCTGTTCACTTACTGACTGCTCTGCTCAAGCATAGGTCCAACACCATCATCAATTTGTGACTGATACAACTATCTTAGGACTCATTACTAATGGCGATGAGACATCCTACAGAGATGAGGTTAATGCGCTCACAACATGGTGTAGCTGATAACAATCTCCTCTAAGCGTCAACAAGACCAAGGGAGATGATTGTGGACTACAGGAAGTCACAGAGAGAGGTCACGTTCCCATTCACATCAATGGAGAGATAGTAGAGACAGTTAAGAGCTACAAGTTCCTTGGCATTAGCATCTCTGAGGATCTTTCCTGGAGCCTTCACTCAGAGACCATAGTGAGAACAGCCCGTCCAGCGTCTCTACTTCCCTCGCAGGAGACTAAAGAGGTTTGGCATCTCCTCTAACATCATGTCAAACTTCTACGCTGCACTATAGAGACATTCTGACCAGCTGCATCACTGTATGGTATGGCAACTGCTCTTCTTTGGACCGCAAGCTCTTCAGCGAGTGGTGAGAACAGCAGAGCTCATCATTGGACATAAACTCCCAGCCTTACAGGACATCCTATCAGACTTCGCATGCTTGAGAAGGCTACGCAGCATCATCAGGACCGCACTCATCCTGCTCATCACCTGTTTGCCACACTGCCATCTGGCGAGGCGTTCCTGATCCATCCGTTCATCGGACAACCAGACTGAAGAACAGCTTCTATCTTCAAGCCATAAGACTACTTAACAATCAGCTTTCCTCGATCTAAAACCGGAATACATGCTGCTCTTATGTTTACTTTCATTGTACTTGACTTGCACTGCCACTTTTTTTTAAATACTCCTTAATGTTTCTAGTGACACTCTATCAATGACTTTTGGACATTGCTCTACTCAGGAATACATCTGAATGTGTGCTGCTCTTAAGTTTATTTAGTTGCATCTGCACTGCCACTTTAATTTTCCTGCATGTAGCTCGATCACACTACAAAGACATTTTAGACACCGTTCTACCTCAGTAATCATAATACTACCTCAGGACTTCTTATGTACTCTATATATTCTAAACACTGATTACCTTTATTGTACCTGTTACTTCCACTTATTTGTATATAATGCTCTGTCTATGTCTTTCTGTCTAAGGGCACTGTAGTCACTCAATCTCAGTGCTTCCTATGACGTCTATGTCTTATGTCTTGTTATTGTCCTTGTTCAGCATCGTCATGAAGCATTTCAGTGCCCAGTTTTCCCCAGTGTTAACTATGCAAATGACAAATAAATGCCTCTTGACTCTTGAAGGGGTCTAATCTTCCTAATGTTGTATAAAGCAAATCTGCAGGACCGAGCCGCGTTGTAGTAATATGATCTGTGAAGCTTAGTTGATCATCAGTCCACAACTCAAGGTTCCCTGGCTGTCCTAGAAGGAGTAATGGTGAGTGCGATCCTAGCTGTATGGAGAAGTTGTGATGAAGTGCTGGGTTGGCAAGACCACACACAACTCATTCTGTCTTCACAAGGTTGAGTTTAAAATAAAAGCACATCAATGATATTTGAGAGTGTATTTTCCCTTTTCAGGAAAAGTACTCGAAAAAAAGTCTCAAATAGCAATTCTTGACTAGGTATCTGTATCGAAACAATAATTTTGGTATCCTGACAACACTATTCTGCTATATTCATAAATGCAGTTTTTTTTTGAGCCTACAAGGTGGGAGTGTCCAGTGGAAAATGAAATGAACTGCGACACAATAAGATTTCTGAAAGTGCTGTAATTGTTTGTGTGATCACTCTGCTTACAGAGAGCTGTGACAGACCCAAATCATCACTATTGCATTGTTGCATTTTCCCAGTTGCCAAATATCATAATGTAGTGATTACTTTAATTTCTGGCTATGAGCATTTCTGTAGTGGGAGATGTTAGACCGTCTCTAATAAGATCAGTCACAACACAATCTAATCTATAAGCGTCTTATTAACTCACTGTCATCCATTGTCTGCAACACATTTTATTCTGCCTCTTAGCATCTTTCTGCGTTTTCTACTCTGCCAAAGGAAACTCTTAAGCCTCTTAAAGTCCTCTTCTGTGCTCTAACAAGTTTGACCCTTAAGACCTCTTTTAAGGGTTAAGATCCTTTCTGAATTACTTTTCTCTTTACTAGGATTTTTCTTTTAATTTTAAGAGTAAGCGCCACATTTCTAAGAATTTTCTTAGAATTTTGTCACTAGAGACTACTTTTGCATTAAGATTCTTTATGAATCACGGACCCTGGTCTCAACTGATCTTTAGGCCAATATTTATTTAGTCTTAAGCGCACCTGTTGGCAACAGGAATTTACTTCTTTACACTAACTTAAACATGCAATGTCTAATCTGACCAAAACTCTGCATGTTTGGAAGAGATCCTATCCTGAACACATTTACATGCCGATATTCAGTTATAATCTGCTACCACCTGTTGGCAGCAGGAAATGTGCTCAAATATTTACCATTTTATAAAGCATTATGGCAGCGTTAAGCTGTTCTCCTATGGCAACCGGGTGGTGCTGAGCCCAGAGTCTGAGGGCCCTTTCACAGCTTCTTGCAGCTTTAATTTATATATTTATCTGTATTTAATGTTCTACCATTAGTGTTACCTGTTTGACCGAGGGTCTTAAGAGTAATGCAATTTAAATTCTCTGTATGTACTGTACTGTACATGTGGAAGAATTGACAATAAAAGCAGACTTGACATGTCTAATTAATTAATTAAACAATTGAATGTTTCTACATTAATTTGGAGATTCAATGTAGTTGTGACAATACAAATATATTAATATGCAATTTATTTTCTGAAAGTATGCAATTACTAATTTTTGTAATTGATTGACAGCATTAGTCTATAATGTTTAGATGTCTGTTGTTTTGTGTAATTAAACTAGTATTTGTCTCTTTTTACCTCAGCACCTGATGGCACTGAAGAGGAGAGTCAAGGACTGAATGAAACAGAGAGAGAAAGATCAAAATGAGAAACATCATGATTTCAAACTGAAGAAAAAATCAATTAGTTGTTCACAGACTGAAAAGACTCGAAAATACAAACTAAAACCCTTAATTACAACATAATTCACACTGGAGAGAAACCTTACACCTGCAAACTGTGTGGAAAGTGTTTTACACAGAAAAACCTTACATAATGTCCACATGAGAATTCACATCGGAGAGAAACCTACACCTGCAAAGTGTGTGGAAGAGTGTTTACTCTGAAAAATCACCTTAATGTCCACAAGAGATTCACAGTGAAGAGAAACCATTCATATGCCCTCATTGTGGAAAGAGATTTAAACAGAAAATACCCTTAATGTCCACATGAGGAATTCATACTGGAGAGAACCTTACACCTGTGAGGCTGTGTGGAAGTGTTTTACACATAAAAATACCACTTAATGGCCACATGAGAATTCACACTGGAGAGACCTTACACCTGTGAGGCTGTGTGGGAAAGGTTTACCTGATTGGAGCTTAAGATTCACAAGAGAATTCACAGTGAGAGAAACCATTCTATGCCCTCAGTGTGGAAGAGATTTAAACATATAAATACCCTTAATGTCCACATGAGGAATTCACACTGGAGAAACCTTACACCTGCAAAGGTGTGTGGAAGAGTGTTTTACTCTGAAAAAATCACCTTACTGCCCACAAGAGGAATTCACAGTGAAGAGAAAACATTCATATGCCCCTCAATGTGGAAAGCGATTTAAACAGAAAAATACCCTTGATGTCCACATGAGGAATTCACACTGGAGAGAAACCTTACACCTGTGAGCTGTGTGGAAAGTGTTTTACACATAAAATACCCTAATGACCACATGAGGAATTCACACTGGAGAGAAACCTTACACCTGTGAGGCTGTGTGAGAAGAGTTTCCAGAGATTGGAGACTTAAGATTCACAGAGAGAATTCACAGTGAGAGAGAAACCATTCATTGCCCTCAGTGTGGAAGAGATTTAAACAGATAAATACCCATGGCCACATGAGAATTCACACTGGAGAGAACCTTACACCTGCAAGGTGTGTGGAAAGGTGTTTTACTCTGAAAGAATCGACCTTACTCTACAAGAGATTCACAGTGAAGAGAGAACCATTCATATGCCCTCATTGTGGAAAGAGATTTAAACAGAAAAATACCCTTAATGTCCACATGAGGAATTCACACTGGAGGAAACCTTACACCTGTGAGCTGTGTGAGGAGAGTTTCCACCTGAATTGGAGAGCTTAAGATTCACAAGGCATTCACAGTGAAGAGAAACCATTCATATGCCCTCATTGTGGAAAGAGATTTAAACAGATAAATACCCTTAAGTCAATGAGCACGGTATTCACACTGGAGAGAAACCTTACACCTGCAAGAATTTGTGGAAGGTGTTTTACACAGGAAATTCCTTAATGTCCACATGAGTATTCACTGGAGAAACCTTTTATCTTCAAACTCTGTGGAAAGAATTTCTCACATAACATATACCTAAAGAATCACATGAGGATTCACACTAGAGAGAATCGCTCAACAGGAGGAACCACAGAGAACACTTTAGGAATTTGCTGGTCTCCATATTTGGAAACCCAGAGTCCCAGTCAAACTCAGTCAGTCCAGCATGGGATAGACATAGCAAAGAAAATACTATTTTGAAGATGTGGAAGAAAGTTTGAACACAAATTTGAGATGTGGCTAACAGAGTTTAGCAGTGTGCTACAAATGGAGAAATTCTGTTGTGAAATTGCTGGTAAACCGAAGAAATTCTTACAGATATGGAAACCCTTTTAAATATCTTGAAGGTGATAAATGATTATTAATTTCAACACTCTAGACAAGGGATAGGTAACATTGGTTCTGGGTACCACTGTCCCTGCAGATTTTAGCTCCAACCTAATCAAACACACCTGAACAAGCTAATTAAAGTCTTCAAAGTTACAAAGGCTACAGGCAGGTGTTGGTTTTTCAAGGTTTGAGGTAAACTCTGCAGGACATGCGATCACTCCAGGACCACATTGCCTATCCCTGATCTGAACATATTCTCTGTGTGGTGTGACAGGTATGTCCAGTAAGGTTATCATGCAGCTATTGAATAATTGGATAATATTTTGTACTGAAATTTTATATAGCCCCCCTCCCAATTTTAGAAAACATTTGGGGCATCATTAAGAGGAAGATCGACAAAGAAGACCTAAGACAGTTGACATCCAAAGCAATTTGACCAATAACATGCAGGTATTATTCATAATTGACCAATTGTGGGGCTTGGCTTGAGAAGGTGAGAACTACAAGGAACGATCAAAGGTTGCCAACATGTGTTTGTTCTGTCGTTTGACTTGAATGCGTTCTGACACCAATCAAAAAAGACACCAAAGTAGGTTGAGAGTGAATCGAAAATATTAGGAGCGGTCTGCTTTGCTCTCTATAGCTCATGAATGTCACACAACCTGGATGATTTTAGGCAATATTAAAATCCTGGCGGGGCGTGTCCTGTATAGAGCGTAGCATGTGCCACTCTATGAGTATAGACTGCTTACCTGTGCTCCCACTTTCCAGTGATCACTCGGTGTATTCTCAAGTTCCTGTTTTCCTTGTCATCCAGTTGTCATCGTGTGTATAAGTGCTCCATGTGTGGTTTGTAGCTCCATGTAGCTTTGCTTTTCTGTTGAATCTCCATCTTACTATCACTCTCTGTTGTCTAAAGTGATCAAATATAAACTTAATTCACCATATATTGATATTATCTTTCAAACTAATCTGACCATTAAGCTTTGTAGCGATCTGACTTGAACCAGACAAATTAAAGAGTCGATCAGGACTGTGGTTTGAAACACGAGCAAATTCCTCAGGAAGTCCTAAAACATTCTGTGCCTACAAGTCCCCAAACAAGATAACCAACCAACCAACTCTGCATCTTCAATACGCCCAACCAGGCTTCCCAAGGCGTCACTTTAGCGACTACTGAACTTCCAGCCAATCAGCGACACTGGAAACCCCTTTCCACTGACAACAATGGGACATCTTTAAACAGGCAATGTACCTTCAGACATTTGTACTGGTGTATCTAATATAATTTAAACCTCATTGAGGAACTCAATGCGAGGGTTAATTAAGTGATTGATGGCTGTTCATGTCTATGCAATTTCCGCGTATTGCTGTAAACTTGGGATTCCCATTTCCATTCTCTTAAACTCATCTTTCACACAAGTTGCAGGAAGATCGAAAGTTAGGGAATGTGTGAGTCGTGCATTTATTTGTTAGATTAGTTTATATGTCTTAGATTTATCTAATAAAAGCCTTATTCATATTGAAAGAGAAGTATCTTGTGTTTTGTGCTTACAAGTTAATGTCTTAAACTGCCGATCTTGTTACTGTGCTAATTGATAGTGTTTTCACTATAGTTTGGATAATTAATATTCAGCGCAGATTTGATGTTAAGCGGCTCGTTCAGTGAGTGCGAGGCGTCTCAGTGATCAGCCATGAAACAGTGATTCTTTCAAATTCCCTTTAAAATCTTAAATGATTCCCTTTGAGCTAAATTGACCTGTTTCCGTTACAGCTTTAAACTTTACATTGCAAATGCTTTGCAGTATACACGCGTTAGCATTCGTTAACTTTATCATTCCGCGTTTCCACTTCGGCTTCTATTAGCATCTACTACCGTTTTCTTTTCTCTTGCCTCATTTCTTTTATCTCACGCCATTTTTCAGAAGTTTATCAAAAAACATTGGTAGAGTCAGAATCATTCTTCATTCATGATAAGTAATGGCTTCTTCTCCTGCTATTGTTGTTTGCATCACTTGCCACATGTACAGTTCAGCTTTCTCTGTTGGCAACAAAGGATTTACATGTGATAAATGCAGAGAAATAGCAAGGCTTACAGGGAGAGATTTCAGAATTAGAGACATGCATCAAACTTTAATTGAGGACAGTAAGAATGTAAGGGCTCTAGATCGACTTTGGATCGCTAAGCTCAGGGACTCCTGTACATTGTTGGAGTTCAGGAATCAGAGCCCCTGCAGCAGGGCAGCTGGGTGACAGTGAGGCAGCATAATCGTGGGTCAAAACACCACTCTTCTGTTCCGATCAAAACATTAAACAAGTTCCCTCCACTCAGTGATGCACCCAGTGAGAAACCTGATGAAAGTGCTCTAGTTATTGGTGATTCTAGTTGTACAGAGCGTGAATATAGAGACACCAGCCACCATAGTCAAATGTTTACCAGGAGCCAGAGCCTGACATCTTGCAAATTTAAAGTGCTGGCTAATGCTAAACATTAATACAGTAAGTTATTCACTAATGATGTTGACTTTTCACCAGTGGGAATCACTAAAAATAACATTAAACTGTTAACCTGCACCCGCGGACGTCCTCAATGCCCCTCAACTTCCGAGGTGTCAGTGTTTAGCGAATAGATTAAATGAAATGGAACAAATTTAATCTTGACAAACTATTTATCATTATAAAGATCTAAGCCTCAAAGCATCGATGACAGATCTCTGTTTTTGAATGGAAAGCTTATAAAGACTGTATTTGACTAGATTTGTGTAAGCAGTACACATCAAAACATGCACAATGGAAGCATGGTACATACCAGGATTCGTCGTTACAACGAGTCATAAACACATCCACAGCTGTAAATCCCAGTTTAGTTAGAAAGGTAAGGGTCCACTGAGCGACATCTCATGGAGCACATTTAGTCCAACCAAGCAATAACATTGTAATATGGATCATAATTCCTTTGTTTACATTTCATTTCTTCAGCATCAGAACTGTTTCGTCCGTTATGGAATAACTCATGGTCAGAAACTGCATCTTGGGGGTTAAAAAGCGGCATGGTTTTGCACGTACAGTGTCACAAACAGAATGAGACAATCCACTGGAAAAAAGAATGAATGAAAGATAGGCAAAAGATGTTTGTTTGAATTTTGGCTCCCTGGTGACGCTCTGGCGTCAGCTGATGGGCTAGAACTTATAGCAATTGCCTTTTCTTTGTTTCTTTTTATTTTCAACAGTTTTTTATATATGTGAGGAGTGTGTTTTATGTTGAATGTGAATGTATCTGCATGATTACCATCTGTTTGAGTGCAAATCAGCCCAAATCAGCTTCGCTATTACTGCATGATCACAGCTATCAAAGTGAACACGTCTATATGAATAGAGAGAGTGGATTATTTACTTTATGGCACATTTGTATTATTACCATCTGTATAAGTGGCCATCAGCACATCAGCCCTTATTTTCATTGTAATTCATTGTAAATGCTGAATTTCTAGCAATCTCAGGATGTTCTGTAATTGGCAAATAAAGTAAAATCTTTTATTATTATTATTATTATTAAACAAATGATTCTTGTTGTATTTTTCTAGTGCTCAAATAAATCACTTATATGATGTCTAAGTTTCTGTCTAGTGTTTTATAATTGAAAAAAAAAACTATGCAGTGGTATGTTTAATGACTAAATAGTTTGTAGAAGCCTTCAATACTATCGATAAATATTTTTTATATTTGGGGGGGTGGGGGTCTAGACACTAGTCTCATATCTCATTTTCATGCTATCTTATTCAGATTTGAAATCTTAACTCATGAGACATGTGACTTTCAACCCATTAATTTTCTAGATTGCCCCAGGTATCATTTCATGTATTTTCATATCAAAATAAAAAATATTTAACTGTGGTAAAAACAAAATAAAAAAAATTAATTCAAGGCACTTCAGTCTCTATAAATTTTATATTTTTGAGCATTATCAAATCTGGTTGATAAAAGTAAAGCCCAAGGGTCTTCTTTCCAAAGACAACAAAATTATGTGTGTAAACTACACTGAAGTAGAAACTTACAATTTTAAGTTAGGTAGAGCACTTTCAGCCCATAATGGAGGGTTAAAGAGGTGTCTGAACTTCACACCGCGATATCAGACATTGTAATATATATATATATCCGGCAGAGTTTTATACTGAAACTTTCCGTCTAAAGTCCTTCCTTGGTCTTATCCATATTTTCTTTGCACGTTGAACACACATAGGCCACAACTGGAAATAAAAAAACATTAAAATCATGAACTCAAATGTCATTGTTTAAAAAAAAAAAAAAAAAAATGACTGTAAAGTCAGTAAATCAGACCTTTCTGTAAGCATAAGCGTTAATAAGCTTAAGCGAAAATAAAGAAATAATTGTGTAGCGGAGTATTTTTTTGTACACAGTGCCTTGTGAACTGTCAATCACTCCTGTCTTGGCGTGCATCACTGTCCTCCTCAGCTGCAGCAACTTAGCTCTCTCTCTCTTCATCAAGCTTTAAAACAAAAGGGGACAAAAGATCATATTGTCTTTGTGCATAGACTTTAGATTAATTAGATAAATGAATATCTAAATTTGTGCCTTGCCGTCTGTATTTTTTTTTAGAACTAGAAAAAAGATGCTGCAGCCAATGAACATAGCGGGGGGGCTGCAGGGCGACTCAACCTCCAGACAGTTTTTAATGTTTATCAGACAATAAATACTCAAGATTTTGCTTTCAGTATAACTCTAGCGAGTTTCCACCACCTTCTCCGACCGCGTTGAGTTGTTGACACTTAACAGTGGGAAAAGCGACATCGCTATTCACTTGTATAACTAAGGGTGAATGGGTAATGTAGTTTTCTGCTCTGGGTGGGATGAATTAGGAAGCTTGCATTGTGAAGGGCTCTGAAAATCGACAAAAGATTAAAACCTCTATTAAAACAGATGTCCAGATGAAGCGTGCCGATAGCTTCAAGCCGTTCTGGAGCATCGGAGGTGGGTGCAGCTCAAGAGCTGTATTTGGAAGTGGAGGTCTGAGTACCAGTGTGTACCGCCCACTTAAAGCACGAATGACTATACTTTGGAATTTTTTTGCAGTCCACTAAGAATTCAACATGGAAATCATTTTTTGTTTTTTTATTGGCATTGATTGTTTTGAAATTCAAATGGCATTACATGCCTGTGTTTTTATTTCTGTAATAAATATGGCTTTCAAACCAACAGTTAATTTGGAGGATATTGATGGTTTATTGCAGGTATGTTGTTTACATGAGAAAATCTGTGTTACAAGTTAAACAAAAATTCAATAAACAATCATATTTTGAATTTAAATAGTTTCTTTGTCTTGAGTTTACATTAATTATTTACATTTTACATTTACATATCAAAAAGTTTCAGTCTTTTTAATTGCGATTAATCGCGATTAATCCTGATTAATTTTAAAAATTGTCGCGATTAATTAGTTAATTTTTTTAATCGATTGACAAGCACTTATATATATATATATATATATATATATACACACCGTATATTTAGGACTATAAGTCACACCTGAGTAAGTAGCATCCATCCAAAATGTTATGATGAGGAAAAAACATATATAATTAGCACTGGACTATAAGTCACATTTATTAAGAACCAAGAATCAAGAAAAAACATTACAGTCTACAGCCTTGATAGGGCACTCTATAGTTCTCAGTGTACAGTCAGTTGGCCAAAGTTTTGAGAATTACATAAATATTGGAAATTGGAAAAGTTGCTGCTTAAGTTTTATAATAGCAATTTGCATATACTCCAGAATGTTATGAAGAGTGATCAGATGAATTGCATAGTCCTTCTTTGCCATGAAAATTAGCTTAATCCCAAAAAAACCTTTCCACTGCATTTCATTGCTGTCATTAAAGGACCTGCTGAGAGATCATTTCAGTAATGCGTCCTAGTTAACTCTCTCCCACGCTGCAGTTTTCCACAAGTTCATCAAACAACCTGGTAAGAATATTTCATCAACCACGGTGAGTAATAGCTTCTCCTACAATTGTTATTTGCACCTCTTGCCACATGTACAGTTTATCTATCTCTGTGCAAGCTGATGAGGGATTCACATGCTTGATAAATGCAGGGAAATAGTTAGGCTGACAAGAGAGATTTCAGAGTAGAGACCGCATCAAACTTTAGTGAGGACCGTAAGAATGTTGGGCTCTAGATATGGCTTTGGATGCGTCTAGCTCAGGGACTCCTGTACATTGTCCGGTTCCAGCAGAGCCCTGCAGCAGGGCAACTGGGTGACAGTGAGGCAGCGTAGTGGTGGGTCAAAACACGCTCTTCTGTTCGATCAAAACATTAAACAGGTTCTCCCCACTCAGTGATGCACCCACTGAGAAACCTGATGAAAGTGCTCTAGTTATGTGGTGATTCTATGTTATGCGGGCATTGAATATAGAGACACCAGCCACCATAGTCAAATGTTTACCGAGGCAGAGCGCCTGACATCTTAAGCAGAATTTAAAAGTACTAGGCTAATGCTAAGCGTAAATACAGTAAGGATTGTTATTCATGCGGCAAATGATGTTCGACTTCATGAGTGGAGATCACTAAAAATAACTTTAAAGAGGTGTGTGAACTTGCAAGCCGCGATGTCAGACACTGTAATATGCTCTGGTCCCCTCCCTGCTTACGTGGTGATGAGATGCATAGCAGATTGTCATCACTCAATGGCTGGATGTCTAAGTGATGTGCCCACAGAATAACATAGGTTATATAGACAATTGGGCGAGCTTTTTGGGACAGACCTGACCTGTTTTAAAAGAGATGGTCTTCATCCCCTCCTGGGTGGCGCTCACTCTTCTGTCTAGAAATATGGCAAATAGTCTTGAGTGTTTATACTTGACTAACTGGGGCCCAGGTCAGGAAGCAGACAGACTGGCTAAACCGACCCGTCTCTGCTAGCTGCCTCCTGTCACAGAGGTCAGTTAATTCTCAGCACATAGAGACTCTTTCACCTAGATATCACACTATAGAGACTGTGTCTGCTCCCGAACTAGAAAATACAAAAGCGTCCAAACCAAGTTAAGGTTAACAATTTAGTGAGGTTCAACAAATAAAAAACAAATGCAATATGGATAAACAAATGATAAAGATTGGCTTGTGAATATCAGATCCATTTCTCTACGAAAACACTTTTTTGTAAATAATATGATAACTGATCATAATATAGATGTGCTCTGCTTGACAGAAACCATGCTAAAACCCTGATGATTACATTATTTTAAATGGAGTCCACCCCAAGATTATTGTTATAAACCACGAGCCGTCTAAAGGCAAAGGGGGAGGAGTTGCTTCAATTTATAACAAGCGTTTTCAGAGATTTCTCAGAGGGCAGGCTTCAAGTATAACTTCGTTTGAAGTAATGGTGCTTCATATAACATTATCCAGAGAAACCAATGTTATGATAAATCCCTGTTATGTTTGTACTGGCTACTGTAAACAGGCCACCAGGGCACCATACAGACTTTATTAAAGAGTTTGGTGATTTTACATCCGAGTTAGTTCTGGCTGCAGATAAAGTCTTAATAGTTGGTGATTTTAATATCCATGTGAGTAATGAAAAGATGTATTGGGATCAGCATTTATAGACATTCTGAACTCTATTGGTGTTAGACAACGCGTTTCAGGACCTACTCATTGTCCGAAAATCATACTCTAGATTTAATACTGTCACATGGAATTGATGTTGATAGGTGTTGAAATTATTCAGCCAAAGTGATGATATCTCAGATCATTATTTAGTTCTGTGCAAACTTCATATAGCCAAAATTGTAAATTCTACTTCTTGTTACAAGTATTGAAGAACCATCACTTCTACCACAAAGACTGCTTTTAAGTTATCTTCCTGATGTATCCAATTCCTTAGCATATCAAAACCTCAGAACAACTTGATGATGTAACAGAAACTATGAACTCTCTCTCTTTCTCCTGCGTTAAATACAGTTGCTCCTTTACAGCTTAAGGAAGGTTAAGGAAAACAGTTTGACACCATGGTATAATGAGCATACCTGCACCCTAAAGAGAGCAGCCGAAAAATGGAGCGAGCTGGAGGAAAAAAAACTAGAGGATATTTATGTGCTTGGCGGAAGAGTAGCATATCCTAAGAAAAGCATTAAAACTGCTAGATCTGATTACTTCTTCTTCTCTTTTAGAAGAAAACAAACATAACCAGGTATTTATTCAATACAGTTGGCTAAATTAGCGAGAAAATGAAGCCCTCAACAAGTGTTGACATTTCCCAACACCACAGCAGTAATGACTTTATGAACTACTTTACTTCTAAAATCGATACTATTAGAGATAAAATTGCAACCATTCAGCCAGTCAGCTACAGTTTAGCATCAGACAGTGCACTATAGACCCCCTGAGGAACAGTTCCACTCATTCTCTACTATAGGGAGGAAGAAATGTATAAACTTGTTAAATCATCTAAACTTACAACATGTATGTTAGACCCCTATACCATCTAAGCTCTTAAAGAGGTGCTTCCAGAAGTCATAGGTCCTCTTCTGACTATTATTAATTCCTCATTGTCATTAGGGATATGTCCCCAAAACCTTCAAACTGGCTGTTATTAAGCCTCTCATAAAAAAGCCACAACAACCCCAGAGAACTGGTTAATTATAGACCAATCTCGAATCTCCCTTTTCTGTCCAAGATACTAGAAAAGGTGGTATCCCTCACAATTATATTCCTTCTTAGAGAAAAATGGTATATGTGAGGATTTCCAGTCAGGATTTAGACCGTATCATAGTACTGAAACTGCTCTCCTTAGGAGTTACAAATGATCTGCTCTTATCATCTGATGGGTGGGTGTATCTCTCTATTAGTTTTATTGGATCTTAGTGCTGCTTTTGACACAATTGACCACAACATTCTTTTGCATAGACTTGAACACTTTGTTGGCATCAGTGGAAGTGCATTAGCATGGTTTAAATCGTTACTTATAGGCCGCCATCCAGTTCAGAAGCAGTGAATGAAGATGTATCTATGATCATCACAGGAGTGCAGTATGGGTACCTCAAGGCTCAGTTCTAGGGGCGCTACTTTTCCGCTTTATATATTTACCCTTGGGAGATATCATGGAAACATGGTGTTAGCTTTCACTGTTATGCTGATGATCGCATGGCTCTATATTTCCTCGCAGCCCGGTGAAACACACCAATTTGAAAAACTAATGGAATGCATAGTCGATTAAAAAATTGGATGTGAGTAATTTCTTACTGCTAAATTCTGAAAAAACAAGAGGTGTTAATCATAGGGCCTAAAACTCTACTTGTAATAACCTAGAACACTGTCTAAGACTTGATGGTTTGCTCTGTCAATTCTTAGGTCATCAGTTAGGAACCTAGGTGTGCTACTTGATCATAATCTTTCCTTAAAATACCCGTTTCTAGCATTTGTAAACTGCATTTTTCCATCTCAAAATATATCTAAATTACGACCTATGCTCTCAATGTCAAATGCAGAAATGTTAATCCATGCATTTATGACTTCAAGGTTAGACTATTGTAATGCTTTATTGGGTGGTTGTTCTGCATTGGTAAAACAAACTACAGCTAGTCCAAAATGCAGCAGCAAGAGTTCTTACTAGAACCAGGAAGTATGACCATATTAGCCGGTCCTGTCCACACTGCACTGGCTCCCTATCAAACATCATTATAGATTTTAAAATGATTGCTTATTACTTATAAAAGCCCTGAATGGTTTAGCACCTCAGTATTTGAATGAGCTCCTTTTACATTATACTCCTCTACGTCCATCGTTCTCAAAACTCAGGCAATTTGATAATACCTAGAATATCAAAATCAACTGCGGGCGAGATCCTTTTCCTATTTGGCGCTAAACTCTGGAATAACCTACCTAACATTGTTAGGAGGCAGACACACCTCTTGCAGTTTAAATCTAGATTAAAGACCCATCTCTTTAACCTGGCATACACATAACATACTAATATGCTTTTAATATCCAAATCCGTTAAAGGATTTTTAGGCTGCATTAATTAGGTAAACTGGAACCGGAACACTTCACATAACACTGTACTTTCTACATCATTAGAAGAATGGCATCTACAGCTAATATTTGTCTGTTCTCTCTCTTGTTCCGAGGTCACCGTGGCCACCAGATCCAGTCTGTGTCCAGATCAGAGGGTCACTGCAGTCACCCGGATCCAGTGCACGTATCCAGACCAGATGGTGGATCAGCACCTAGAAAGGACCTCTACATCCCTGAAGACAGCGGGAGACCAGGACAACTAGAGCCAGATACAGATCCCCTGTAAAGACCTTGTCTCAGAGGAGCACCAGGACAAGACCACAGGAAACAGATGATTCTTCTGCACAATCCGACTTTGCTGCAGCCTGGAATTGAACTACTGGTTTTAGTCTGGTCAGAGGAGGCTGGCCCCCAACTGAGCCTGGTTTCTCCCAAGGTTTTTCTCCATTCTGTCACCGATGGAGTTTGGTTCCTTGCACTGTCAAGCCTCTGGCTTGCTTAGTTGGGGTCACTTCATCTACAGCGATATCATTGACTTGATTGCAAATTAAAACAGACACTATTTCAACTGAACAGAGATGACATAACTGAATTCAATGATGAACTGCCTTTAACTATCATTTTGCATTATTGAGACACTGTTTTCCTAATGAATGTTGTTCAGTGCTTTGGCGCAATGTATTTTGTTTAAAGCACTATATAAATAAAGGTGATTGATTGATTAACTTAGGTGAGAATGTTGGCGAGCACAAGGCTGGAGATCATTATGTCAGGCTGATTGGGTTAGAATGGCAGACTTGACATGTTAAAGGAGGGTGATGCATGAAATCATTGTTCTTCCATTGTTAACCATGGTGACCTGCAAAGCAGCGTGCAGCCATCATTGCGTTGGATAAAATGGCTTCACAGGCAAGGATATTGTGGCTACTAAGATTGCACCTAAATCAACAATTTATAGGATCATAAAGAACTTCAAGGAAATAGGTTCAATTCTTGTAAAGAAGGCTTCAGGAGCTCCAAGAAAGTCCAGCAAGCGCCAGGATGGTCTCCTAAAGAGGATTCAGCTGCGGATCGGTGCCACCAGTGCAGAGCTTGATCAGGGAAGGCAGGGGGGCAGGTGTGGCGCATCTGCATGCACAGTGAGGCCAAGACATTTTGGAAGATGGCCTGGTGTCCAAGAAGGGCAGCAAAGAGCCACTTCTCTCAAAAAAAACATCAGGGACAGATTGATCTTCTACAGAAAGTATAGTGAATGGACTGCTGAGGACTGGGGCAAAGTCATATTCTCCGATGAAGCCCCTTTCATCTGGAAAAAGGCTTGTCGGGAGAAGAAAGGTGAGCTACCATCAGTCCTGTGTCATGCCAACAGTAAAGCATCCTGACACCATTCTTGTGTGGGGTTGCTTCTCATCCAAGGGAGTGGGCTCACTCACAATTCTGCCCAAAAACACAGCCATGAATAAAGAATGGTACCAAAACACCCTCAACAGCAACTTCTTCCAACAATCCAACAACAGTTTGGTGAAGAACAATGCATTTTCCAACCGATGGAGCACCGTGCCATAAGGCAAAAGTGATAACTAAGTGGCTCGGGGACCAGAATGTTGAAATTTTGGATCCATGGCCTGGAAACTCCCCAGATCTTAATCCCATTGAGAACTTGTGGTCAATCCTCAAGAGGCGGTGGACAAACAAAAACCACTAATTCTGACAAACTCCAAGAAGTGATTATGAAAGAAAGGGTTGCTATCAGTCAGAAGTTGATTGAGAGCATGCCCAGTCAAGATGCAGAGGTCCTGAAAAGAAGGTTCAACACTGCAAATACTGACTCTATGCATAAATGGCTATGTAATTGTCGATAAAAGCCTTTGAAAGCGTAGTGAAGTGCTTGAAATTATATTTCAGTACATCACAGAAACAACTGAAACAAAGATCTAAAAGCAGTTTAACAGCAAACTTTTGAAAACTAATATTTGTGTAATTCTCAAAACTTTTGGCCACGACTGTATGCTAAATATCAGATTGATTATCCAGGTAACAAACACCAGGCATTTTAATACCTCCGATATCATACCACATATTCTCATCCTCTCATTTATTCAAGTATGAAAAGTACCTTATACACAGCAAAATAAATCTGCATCGATTGCCCTAATCACGCTTTTGGGGTTTATTTAGCTCAAATGACCAACAGACTGCATTATATAGATTAAAGGAACCCTGGGTATTAGGACTTGTGTGCTACATGATGTCTCTTACTGAAATATGTAGTAGAAAACATGAAAAAAATAAAATAATCCACATTGTTTTAACCACTCAAATGGTTGCACTAGTGAGCTACTGGTGCCTTGATGTCTGTGATTGGCATTACCTGTAGCCATTTCTAATCAGAGCATGACTGGGAAAATAAAATACTGATACAATGTCAACAAAATAATGGGAAGATGCCTCACGAATAAATAAAACTTCCTAAAACCTGTTAGCTCTGATGCTGAAGCTCTGATGCGTTGACCACAGCTATTGAAAGCAATAGGGTCTAACTGCAGACATGCACTTGAATTTTCAGGCTTGAACTCTTGACACCTACACTTCCACAAGTGATGTCACTTGCAGCCTGTTTAATTTTCTTTGATTGCATTTATTATTTTTTAATTGAATTTCTCATTTCACAACAATAGCCAGTCGTGTGACGACAAGAAAAAAAAAGCGAAATTACAATAACCAAGTTTCCATCCAGTTTTTTGCAATATTTTGTTATCGATAAAGAATATGCATATAAAAAAACTCAATTTCCGGTTTCCATCTAACTGGCTTTTAATTGTTGCACAATTTTTTTTTTCCGGTGCATCGTAAAAAAAGTTGCTCTTGAACCGTTCCATTCATAATTTCACATATTGTGCAAATTACATATGTTGATATTATTTTTTCCGATTAACCGTTATTTAAAAAAAAGAAAAGAAACACCATTATAGTGGTCAGTGTTTACCTAGTTGGGCTCTTGAGCCTGACAAGCAAAGAGCAAAAGTCATCCAGTGGTGATGATCATGTTTGACCTAATCATTGTGTAGTGACCTGAATAACTGAGTTTTCTTTGTTGGTTATATAAATACTGTGGACAAAAGTTCTGACATTTTCAGTGTTTTTTTTTTTTTTTTTTTTACTTTTAATCAAACACAAATCCTTCCAAAATTAATAGAAAATACAGAATTGTTCACGGTGGAATCACAAGGCTATTGTAATCAATAAAGGCAATATAACTATGAGACTAGACTGGATGATTTCAGTTGGTGACTCAGGACAAATAATAATTGTTAAAATAATCATCACCACCTGATGACTTTTTTTTGCAAAAGTCTAGCTACTATAATTAAGTAAAAACAAAAAAATATGTTATATAAAATCAATAATAAATATCAAGGTTCAAGAGCCCTCAAAGTAAACACTGACTGCTATAATGGTGACTTAAAAATGTTGATTTTCTACTTTGGTGATGAAAATTGCAGGACCCTGTTTTTTTTTTTTTTTTTGTCTTTGCCACCTGGCTACTGTTGTAAAATTATAATATTATATTATAAATTAAGAAATAAAAGAAAAAAAGACTGTAAGTGATACCACTTGTGGAATTGCAGGTCTGAGAATGTGAATGTCTGCAGTCAAACCCTTCTCACTGAAATAGTCCACAGGTGGCAATGGATAAAGCATTTTCCATCTAGTCTAATGCCACCTGGAATCATGGAAATCTGTGCAATGAAACAGCAGATCCACAATGTGGATTTTTTTAAAATAATAAATCATTCATGGTTTTTTTACTATATAATTCAGTAAAGAGAATTCATATAATGCCACACAAGTCTTAATACCCAGGGTTCCCTTTAAGGGAATATTTTATCCAGTGGATTTACATGAAAAAGATGGTTGTTCTTTTAATCTACATATTGTACATGTCTGTGTGATGCCCAAGTGATTACATGCCTCTGCACACAAGCACTTGACGAGGTTCTTAGAACCTCACTCTGCTGTTCAGTAAGGCCCTAGCTACACTTGCACAGCTCTCTCAAGCTAGCTGAAACAACCGGTAAACACTCCGATGCTAGAAGGACCTCCTCGATTTTGTCTTTTATGTCACAGAGCCCAGAGTCCTCATGTCTTGAAGTTTGCCTTAAACCCCACCTTTCGGTAACATACTGTGTTCTGATTGGTCAACTAACATAGTCAGGTTTGATTGGTTGTTCCTCACACCTCCACGGTAAACAATGCGTTAGCATCTTTTGGGAGTGAATTATGTCTTATTCTTCTCACCCTTGAAGCAAACAGTAAAATAAAAAACTTGAACAGTCTTGCTGCTTTTTCTTCTGTGTGGGTGTATTCAAGCCAGGCGCTTCAGTTTGAATCTGAATAGCAGCGTTAAGCAGAGAGCGTGGTCACATTAGATATAATCAAGGGAGAGGTGAAAAGCGGACATCCGTTGTTGTCATGGATTACTTAATCACAGAATATTTTCGGCAGCACTTGTTTAGTTTTAAAGTAGACATGTCAAGCTTTCTATAGATATCTCTCTGCAGACAGGCTGCAGACAAACACATAAGTTCATAATCATACTTCCGCGTTGTGATTCGAGATGCTCGTTGTTCTAAATAAAGTTGGTAATGAACCATCTTTTATGGCCAAACACTTTGAAAATCCGCCTTGAACTCACCAAGATTAGAAAAGCAGTCATCAGTGAAATGTTGTGAACACAACAAGGATTTGTTTACTGCTCTGGTATTGTGGTAAAAATGAATTTTAGCCATTGGTTCTTCTGATCTTCATTCTTTGGCAGTGAAAATAAAACAAACTTGCCTTTACAATTAAAACACACCGTCTCCTCGACATGATGCTCTCACACCAACCAGAGCGCTGTGTGGGGTGTGGGCAGGTCAGAGGTCAGTTTCTCTCAAGCGTAGGTGGAGATTATTATGCAAAGTGTTCTCGTTACATACATAGAGATGGGCAAAAGATTTGAAATCTATAACGACTGTTCAGCGATTCAACTCCTTACTTTAGAAGCCAATAACTTTATAAATCGTGTACTTTTTTGGTTTAATTACTTTGCACATTGTTTACACTGATGGACAGCTACATCATAAACTGTAATACAGGTAATTTTGATTTCCCATCTGTGTGGCTCTTTAAGGGATATTTCACACACACAAAAAAAACATTCTGTCTACATTTATTTCAAACCTGTATGGGTTTGTATGTCACTAAAATATCTTATTTTGTGTTTTGCAAAAGAAATTAGCTCACAGGTTTAAAATAACACAGGGCTGAGTAAATAATGACAATTTTCATTTTGGGGATAACTATCATTTTAAGAGAGCAAATATCTGCTATACATGCAAGTACATTTCCATCATCATCTTAACAATACACTGCCATTCTATATTCCATGGCCCTGCTATGCCTCGACGTTGCTTAATTTTAGGTTGTATGCTGTTTGTTTTTGATCACATGAAAATTAGGGTAATGTCTGAATCTCAAAGTTTTCAATAACTTCACAGGACAATGTTGTGATGCTTACTGAATATGAGCCACCAAACCTAGTCCTAGTAAATACTGAGAATAGTAATAAACTATGATTATTTAAACCATTTTATTTCCAGACACAGTGTTGGTTTTGGATAGAAAAGACAGCATATCTTTTGACAAAAGATAAATCTAGTAAAACTGCTAACATGGTGGTGAGGTCAATTAAAATCATTTGAATGTAAATGAGGTGCAATTTTAAAGGGATAATTCACCCAAAAATGAAAATATGATGTTTATCTGCTTACCCCAGGGCATCCCAGATGCCATGAATGTAAACATCATATTTTCATTTTTGGGTAAACTATCCCTTTAAATCCACTGTAGATTTTCAATTATTTGCATGAATTTAAATAAAAGTTCAAAGATAAGAAGCTATTCTGATGAGAGCACTCATGAACCTACCCTAGTTTCCTCGTTTCCTCCTCGCATCTCTGCAAATACATCCTCTGCTATTGCAAAAATACGTCTGGAGCTCTGTTTCCAATACAGACCCTGTGGCAGTGGGGATAAAAATAAATAAAAACATTGTGTGAAATTCAGAATGATACCATCATTGATGAGCTGGGGCAAACTTCAGAATGAATTTGTTCCAATACTCCAGCCCACAACACAGACCTTTAATTCCAGGGTATCGATAAGCAAATTTCCTTGACTATTAGTTAAGACTATGCTTGTTTCAGGACCCAAAGCAAGGGCTTCTTTTACTTTTGTTTTCATTGTTGACAAACAGGCCTCACTCTCCTCAGAAGGAATAACTAATGCCTTGTCCTGCACTAGTTTGTCACCCTCAAGTTGTCCAAGGAAAATGGTTCTGTGGGAACACACACAAACACACTGTACTTATCAGAAGTGGTTACTTTAAACCCTTATATCTGCATTACTTTGAAATTACATTTCACTGCACCAGCATTTTGTCAATACTGACCAATTTTTTATCTGCTAAAAGTACGTTTTACACTTACCTTTGATACATTTTGGGACTAACTGCACGTGTAACTGTTGCAGTGGCAGATCGGGAAAAGCTGAACGAGGTCGACTTTGTCCAGGGTTTGGGTGAAATGGGACTGGGATAGGGAGTGTCCCACATGCATCATCACCCATCACCTGGAAGGTACTCCCACCATTCATGAGGTCCAAACAACTGAAGAATCCAGATGAACCTGGGAAAACTGCAATTCCCATGTCATTGGTCAAGTAAACACTTGACTGTGTAATCTAGACAAAGGAGACAAGAGAACAGCACAAGATCAGAATACAAATTAGTAAGAATATTACGCTATACTTTGGACTAACAAATTGTCATTAGCTTTCCAGGATTGGAAACTCTGGTGTCTTGAAGAAGGCATCTTAATATGCAAGTGAAAAGTCGTTCACGTATTTTCAAGATTGGTGACCCATACTCAAAATTGGTGTTCTGCATTTAACCCATCCAAGTGCACACACACAGCAGTGAGAAGTGAACACACACACGCCTACACTGTGAACACACACCGAGCAGTGTACAGTAATCTTGATTTTGTTCTTTTTTTTTTTTTAGAATGACTGACCAAAATTAGTATATTTTTAAAATGTTTAACTAGTCAACTTAAAACTAAAAGTTAGTTTTAGTTAAATTATCTTTTATTTGTTCTATTCACTCCAGGAATGCTGACACCAGAGGCGTTGATCAGCTGCCATCGGCGTCGGCATCATTAGTCTCTTAACGGTTGCTAATGTTTTACTGAAAACGCTCAATTTTCTTGATTAATTATAAAACCTGCCAAAACAATAAATTCTAATTAATAAAAAAAAATCGCCAGCCTTAATTTTTCAGGTTTATATGACTGCAGGTTTGGTTTCTGACATGGAGCCATGAGGCAGGTTTTGCTTTTGCTTGTTAATGTAACTTTATATTTTATATTTTATACTTTATATTTATATTTAGGCTGATATGTAACAACATTCAGGCTAAATGTATATTTAACACTTACAAAACATTACCAATTGTAAAATGAAGCTTAATCGGAAGAATCTGAAGAGTTTTTATACTGAATTTAGTCTAAAAAAAAAAAGTATTTGTATCGTTCTAGGATTAAATAATTTTTACGAGCAAACCTTGAAAATCATGGCCAAGTTGTCCACTGTAACATCGTCCTCCCTGAGAACTGGCCAGAGAGCCTCTTTTAAAGGGGGTGAAATGCTATTTCATGCATACTGAGTTTTTTACACTGTTAAAGAGTTGGATTCCCATGCTAAACATGGACAAAGTTTAAAAAATTAGTGTATGCGTTGAAGGAGTATTTTGTTCCAAAAAACCTCTTCTGGTTTGTCACAAGTTTGGAAAGTTTTTTCGAAGTATGGCTCTGTGTGACGTTAGATGGAGCGGAATTTCCTTATATGGGTCCTGAGTGCGCTCTTCTGCGGAAGAGCTGCGCCTCCAGTATAGCAGAGCACTGAGAGGCTGAGCACAGGCAGCAGAGCGAGAGCGTCCTGAAAAATCACAAAAGAAGTGTGTTTTTGGTTGCCAGGGCAAGACAACCCTGCACAGATTACCATAAGAGAAACAGGATTAAGGGACCAGTGGATGGAGTTTATTTTTACAGAGCATCAACGGAGTTGTGCAAGTGTTTTGTTTGTTCCCTGCATTTCAGATTGCACATCGTTTATTTCTTAAGGATAATGCAGTCCCAACGGAAAAGGGTCCGCATCATGTGTTGGAACCACATGCGGTGAGTAAAACTGCTTCAAATATCTCTGTGTTGTTAACTTAGCTATCAGCGTAAGCACATCAAGTAAACAACATGCGATGTTGATCATCAAACTGCGCTTTCCACATGTACAGCTTAAAAAAAAAAAAAAGACGACATAAAGTGGAACTTTCCAAAACTGCTAAGCAAATATATACAGTTTCAGTTAGGGATGCACGAAATTTCGCCACCGAAAATTTTCGCGAAAATGCCTTTTCGGTTTTCGGCCGATAGACTTTTATCACGAAACATCCGCGGCGAAATGTTGTGATGAGCGCAAACAGAAACTCGCGACCTGCAGTGCACCTGCATAGCCCAGACCACGAGCTCCCAGCGACATTCACTTAACACCAGTGAGAACATTCTCTTTCTTCAGTATTCCTTTATTCGCAGCACTAAAGCGTCTCTAAAGAGATTAAGACGGACCAGAGTAAAACAAAGAAAGTACAGTCTTATAGAGTCTGTTAGCACCGTCTCACTGAGATATTGTCGGATCCTCTGCACTTCATCGCAATGTGCTTGATCCAGCGTTATAAAGACCATTACTTGTATGCGGAAATAAGGCAGCGCCGCGACGAAATGATCCAGGCCGCTGGATCGGAGAACCAGCGTGGAGGCGGAGAAGCGCCAAGCGCAGGAGACAGATCAGAGCGCAGAAAAAAGACTGGTCTTTGCACCAGATGAGTGGCATGCACCATCGTTGTCTGATATGTTCAGTGGAATTCTGCAAGAAAGTGCCTCAAATAATAATAATACCTTGGCTATTTTGTTCTTAGGCTACTGTATATACACACACACACACACACAAACATATATACATACATAATATCAGATTGTAGCCATATTTCTGCTAGATTTTCTGCTAGATTTCTGCTTTAATTTGATAAAATGTTTATTTATGCCCTGGCCCTATTTAAATACACTCTCTCAAATATTTCTCAAATGTCAGGCAGATGACAAGCTCAACTGCTCAACAGCTAGATGGTTATCTGTCTGAAGTCCCCATCCCAGAAGTGATAACAGTCTTGCGAACTGGAAGTTCTAGTCCTACAGAGAAAATTTTCAAATGCACTTCACCTAAATGCACTTTGTTTTATGAGAGAACTGTTAATTTTAAACCTTTCTGCAGGCCAGTAGGCCAGTACATTATTATTAAATATACACATGAGTGGGATAAATTTTTAGTTTGAATTTTATTTTATACTGTGCATTGTTGCAATGTGCTAAATAAATATTTGCATCATTTATAATTATGTATTCTTATGTTTTTTTTTTTTTAATAAGTTATGTAATTGTAATTATCTTTGAAACTTTAATATTAATTTATGCAATTCAATGTCTTAATTTTAGTAAACTTAGTACGGTCATAGCAATAAATGCAATGGTACTAATAATTGGCATAATTTGGTTTGGTTTTGCCTTGGTTTTCTCTTTTCGGTTTGCCAAGAATTTTCATTTCGTGCATCCCTAGTTTCAGTACATACCACATAGCATCCGCCTTTGCTGATGCTGCTCTTGTTAAATTTCAGCCTCTGGATCTGTGTCACAGCTTCCACATGCTCTCAACTCAAAAGCCTACTTGCTCGTGATTCTTTAGCTCAGCCCACATGTCCGCCTCTAGGCACTTCGTGTTTTCGGGAAAAAATCGGTACAGACTATCTTTCTCTTATAAATATAATAAAATTAAAGCTGCAAGCAGCGATGAGCGACCCTCGCACCGGGCTCACCGCAGCAGTGGCTTTAGTTAATAGGTGAAAGGTGAGAAATATCGTTTAAACTCATAAATATAAGTAGAATATATCAATGTTTATTCCATATATGTGCAAATCTTCCTGTTGCCAGCAGGTGGCTATCATTATAATGGAAAATTGGCCTTCAGATGTGTTCAGGGCAGGACTTTTAGTCGAACATGTGAGGTTTGGGGAGGATTGGACATTTTATGCCTGAGTTACAACAACATCCTATTTCATGGCGAAACAATGAAATTTGTCAGGCAGCCATGGACACGCCTTTACGAAACCTCAAGATCTTCAGCAATTTAAGATGCAAAAGGCTTTAGATTACACTGACCAAGTTTGGTGTTGATCTGAATAAATATCTAGGAGGAGTTAGTTAAAGTACAACCCTGAAAATGGCCAAAACAACACTAATTTTGCATAGAAAATTCCAAATAACTGACTTCCTGTTGGGATTCGATTGTACTCAAGAACTTTTTTTGTAGATATTGGAGTGTTAATGATGTGACCATTTTTTGTACATGTATGCGAAACATAGCTCAAGGCGACTGCTTAAAGTGTATACGCGACTCCTGAAAGTGTATAGGTGGCGTTATTGGCTTCATTTCTGTCCACACCGATGGAATATTGGCTTCAGATCTGTCCAGGCCAGGACCCTTATCCACAAGTGAAGTTTGGGCAAGATCGACATATTTATGCCTGAGTTATAACATCTTTATTCCACATGGCCGACATTGAACTTCATCACGGGCGCCATGGACACACCTTCTTAACAAAAAACTCAAGATCTTCACAACTAAACATCACACAGGTCTTTAGATTAGACTGACCACAAAAAAAGACATTGATGTCATAAAATTTCTAAGGAGTAGTTTGTCCAGTGTAAAATATGTAACTCTCCTGTTGCCAATAGGTGGCGCTTATGACTATAACTGAATATTGGCATGTAGATCTGTTCAGGTCAAGAGTCTTATCCAACATGTGAAGTTTGGAGATTGGACATTGTATGTCTGAGTTACAGCAACTTCCTTTTCATGGCTAAACATCGAAATTTGTCAGGCCGCCATGGACCCGCTTCTTTAACGTAAACCTCAAGTCCTTCGCAATTTATTATCGCAAAGGGTTTTAGATTACACTGACCAAGTTTGGTGTTGATCTGAATAAATTCTAGGAGGAGTTCGCTAAAGTACAACCCCTGAAAATGGCCAAAACAACACCAATTTTGCAAGAAAATTCCAAATAACTGACTTCCTGTTGGGATCCGATTTCGCATCAAGAGACTTTTTTGTAGGTATTGAGTGTTACATGTGTACCATTTCTTGTACATGTAATGCGAAACATAGCTCAGGCGCACCCGCTTAAAGTGTATAGCGACTCGCTGAAAGTGTATAGGTGGCCATTGAGCCATTTTGCCACACCGATGGAATATTGGCCTTCAGATCTGTCCAGGCCAGGACCCTTATCACACAAGTGAAGTTTGGGAAGATCGACATTTTATGCCTGAGTTATAACATCTTTTATTCGCCATGGCGAGACATTGAACTTCATCACGGGCCATGGACACACTTTAACAAAAAACTCAAGATCTTCACAACTAAACATCCACAGGTCTCTTAGATTAGACTGACCACAAAAAGACATTGATGTCAGTAAAATTTCTAGGAGTAGTTTGTCCAGGTAAAATATGTAACTTCCTGTTGCCAATAGGTGGCGCTATGACTATAACTGAATATTGGCATGTAGATCTATTCAGGTCAAGAGTCTTATCCAACATGTGAAGTTTGAGGGTAGATTGGACATTGTATGTCTGAGTTACAGCAACTTCCTTTTTTCATGGCTAAACATCGAAATTTGTCAGGCCGCCATGGACCCGCTCTTTAATCAAACCCTCAAGTCCTTCGCACTTTATTATCGCAGCGGGCTTTAGATTACACTGACCAAGTTTGGTGTTGATCTGAATAAATGTCTAGGAGGAGTTCTAAAGTACAACCCCTGAAAATGGCAAAACAACAGAAATTTTGAAGGGAAAATTCAAAATAACCGACTTCCTGTTGGGATCCGATTTCGCACTCAAGAGACTTTTTTTGTAGGTATTGAGTGTTACATGTGTACCATTTTTGTACATGTACGGGAAACATAGTTCGAGGCGACTCGCTGAAAGTGTATAGGGTGGCTTATAGAGCCATTCTGCCACACCCGTGGAATATTGGCCTGAAGATCTGTTCAGGCCAGGACTCTTATCACACATGTGAAGTTTGGGGAAGATCGGACATCTTATGCCTGAGTTATAACATCTTTTATTCGCATGGCAGACATCGAACTTCGCAAGGCGCATGAACAAGACTTTAACTAAAACTCAAGATCTTCACAACTGAACATCGCACAGGCCTTTAGATTAGACTGACCACAAAAAAAGACATTGATGTCATAAAATTTCTAGGAGTAGTTCGTCGCAGCGCAAAATATGTCACTTCCTGCTGCCAATAGGTGGCGCTATGACTATAACTGAATATGGGCATGTCAATCTGTTCAGGTTCGAGTCTCATCAAACATGTGAAGTTTGGGGCAGATTGGTCATTGTATGTGTGAGTTATAGCAACTTCATTTTTCATGGCGTAATCATCAAATTGCCAGGCCGCCACGGACACGCTCTTCAACTAAAGTCAGGATCTTCGCAATTTAACATCGCAAAGGCCTTTAGATTAGGCATACCTAAATTTGGTGTTGATTTGAAGAACTCTCTAGAGGAGTTCGTAAAATACAAACACATGGAAATGACCAAAATTACACAAAAATATGCTCATAATATTAAAAATAACCCACTTCCTGTTGGGTTTAGAATTTCGCTCCAAGAGTCTTTTTGTAGGTATTGGTGTGTTACATATGTGCCAATTTTCGCATGTAATCGGAAACATAGCTGGAAGGCTGTTGATTTTCTTGGTATAGGTGGCTGCTTGTCGAGCATTTTCACACCCTTCTGAATCCTATATCAGACCTAAAATTTTCACCAGGTTTGACGAAAGTGTGCAAAGTTTCATGACTTTTTGAGCATGTTAAAGCCCCTCAAAAATGCGATTCATTCGGGAGAAGAAGAAGAAGAAGAAGAAGAATATTAATTAAAGCTGCAAGCAGCGATGAACGGCCCTCGCACTGGCTCACCGCCATCGCGGTGGTTTTAGTAAAAGGTGAACGCTGAGAAATATGCATTTAATGTCCTAAATATAAGTGGAATATATCAAAGTATATCCCATATATGTGCATCTTACCGCAAGCTAAGCAGGTGGCGCTTACTATTATAATGGAATATTGGCCTTCAGATGTGTTCAGGCCAGGACTTTATCAAACATGTGAAGTTTGGGGAAGACTGAACATTTTATACTTTGAGTTACAACAACTTCTCTTGCTGTGGCAAGACATCAAATTTTGTCATGGCCATGGAAACGCCTCTTAACAAAAAAACTCAAGATCTCCAAAAGTTAACATTGCACAGGCATTTAGATTAGACTGACCACAAAATATATGTTAATCTCAAAAAAATAATAGGAGTAGTTTGTCGGAAGCGTGAAAAACATGTCACTTCCTGTTGCCAATAGGTGGCGCTATGACTATAACTGAATGTGGGCATGTAGATCTGTTAAGGGCAGAAGTTTTATCTAACGTGAAGTTTGGGGCAGATTGGACATTGTATGTCTGAGTTACAGCAACTTCCTTTTTCATGGCGTAAACATCGAAATTTGTCAGGCCACCATGGACACGCTTCTAACGAATCTAAAGATCTTCGCAATTTAACATCGCAAAGGGCTTAAGATTACACTGACCAGGTTTGTGTTGATCTGAATAAATCTCTAGGAGGAGTTCAGTTAAAGTACAACCCTGAAAATGGCAAAACAACGCCAGTTTTGCAGAGAAAATTCTAAATAACCGACTTCCTGTTGAGATTCGGATTTGACTCAAGAGACTTTTTTGTAGGTATTGGTGTGTTACATGTGTATACCGATTTTGTACATGTACGGAAACATAGCTCGAGGCACTCTGTTGAAAGTGTATAGGTGGGCTTATCGAGCCATTTTGCCACACCTGATGGAATTTTTGGCCTTCAGATGTGTTCAGGCCAGGACTCTTATCACACATGTGAAGTTTGGGGAAGATCGGACATTTTATGCCTGAGTTATAACATCTTTATTACCATGGCAGACATCGAACTTCGTGACAGCCATGGACACGCCTTTAACGAAAACTCAAGATCTTCACAACTTAACATCGCATTGGCCTTTAGATTAGACTGACCACAAAAAATACATTGATGTCATAAAATTTCTAGGAGTAGTTCATCGCAGTGTAAAATATGTCACTTCCTGTTGCCAATAGGTGGCGCTATGACTATAACTGAATATGGGCATGTCAATCTGTTCAGGTCAGGAGTCTCATCAAACATGTGAAGTTTGGGGCAGATTGGTCATTGTATGTCTGAGTTATAGCAACTTCCTCTTTCATGGCGTAATCATCGAAATTCGCCAGGCCACCACGACACCATTAACTGAAAACTCAAAAGCTTCGAATTTAACATCGCAATGGCCTTCAGATTAGGCATACCAAATTTGGTGTTGATCTGAATGAATCTCTAGGAGGAGTTCGTTAAAATACAACGCATGGAAATGACAAAATGACACAAAATTTGCTCATAATATTAGTAATAACCACTTCCTGTTGGGTTTCGGATTTTGCTCCAAGAGACTTTTTTGTAGGTATTGGAGAGTTACATGTGTATACCGATTTTCATACATGTACATGAACGTAGTTCGAGGCACAACGCTGAACGTGTATAGGTGGCTTGTTGAGCTCATTTGCCACACCCACTTCTGAAACCCATATCAGACGTAAATTTTCGCCAGTTCTGAGGTGTGTGCAAAGTTTCATGACTTTTCGAGCATGTTTAGGCCCTCAAAAATGCGATTCATTTTGGAGAAGAATAATAATAATAATAATAATAATAATAAATAATAATAATAATAATTAAAGCTGCAAGCAGCGATGAACGGCCCTCGCACCGGCTCACCGCCATCGTGTTGCTTTAGTAAAAGGTGAACGCTTGAGAAATATGCATTTAATGTCCTAAATATAAGTGGAATATATCAAAGTATATCCCATATATGTGCCATCTTACCGTGCCAGCAGGTGGCGCTTATCATTATAATGGAATATTGGCCTTCAGATGTGTTCAGGCCAGGACTCTTATCAACATGTGAAGTTTGGGGAAGATTGAACATTTTATGCTTGAGTTACAACAACTTCTCTTGCTGTGGCAAGACATCAAATTTTGTCATGGCCATGGAAACGGCCTTTAACAAAAACTCAAGATCTCCAAAAGTTAACATTGCACAGGCCTTTAGATTAGACTGACAACAAAATATATGTTAATCTCAAAAAATTATAGGAGTAGTTTGTTGCAGCGTAAAACATGTCACTTCCTGTTGCCAATAGGTGGCGCTATGACTATAACTGAATGTGGGATGTAGATCTGTTAAGGGCAGAAATTTTATCTAACATGTGAAGTTTGGGGCAGATTGGACATTGTATGTCTGAGTTACAGCAACTTCCTTTTCATGGCTAAACATCGAAATTTGTCAGGCCACCATGGACACGCTCTTTAACGAATCTAAAGATCTTCGCAATTTAACATCGCAAAGGGCTTAAGATTACACTGACCAGGTTTGGTGTTGATCTGAATAAATCTCTAGGAGGAGTTCGTTAAAGTACAACCCTGAAAATGGCAAAACAATGCCAATATTGCAGAGAAAATTCTAAATAACCGACTTCCTGTTGGGATTCGGATTGCATACAAGAGACTTTTTTAGGTATTGGTGTGTTACATGTGTATACCGATTTTTGTACATGACTGCAAACATAGCTCGAGCACTTTGTTGAAAGTGTATAGGTGGCGCATCGAGCCATTTTCCACACCTGATGGAATTTTGGCCTTCAGATGTGTTCAGGCCAGGACTCTTATCACACATGTGAAGTTTGGGGAAGATCGGACATTTTATGCCTGAGTTATAACATCTTTTATTCCCATGGCGAGACATCGAACTCGACGTGGCGCCATGGACACGCTTCTAACGAAAACTCAAGATCTTCACAACTTAACATCGCACAGGGCTTTAGATTAGACTGACCACAAAAAATACATTGATGTCATAAAATTTCTAGGAGTAGTTCATCGCGAGTGTAAAATATGTCACTTCCTGTTGCCAATAGGTGGCGCTATGACTATAACTGAATATGGGCATGTCAATCTTTTCAGGTCAGGAGTCTCATCAAACATGTGAAGTTTGGGCAGATTGGTCATTGTATGTCTGAGTTATAGCAACTTCCTGTTTCATGGCGAATCATCGAAATTCAGCCAGGCCACCATGGACACGCCCATTAACGAAAACTCAAAAGCTTCAGCAATTTAACATCAAAGGCCTTCAGATTAGGCATACCAAATTTGGTGTTGATCTGAATGAATCTCTAGGAGGAGTTCGTTAAAATACAACGCATGGAAATGCCAAAATGACACAAAATTTGCTCATAATATTAGTAATAACCGACTTCCTGTTGGGTTTGGATTTTGCTCCAAGAGACTTTTTGTAGGTATTGGAGAGTTACATGTGTATACCGATTTTCATACATGTACATGAAGCGTAGCTTCGAGCACCGTTGAAGCGTGTATAGGTGGGCTGTTGAGCCATTTTGCCACACCCACTTCTGAAACCCATATCAGAGCGTAAATTTCGCCAGTTCTGAGGTGTGTGCAAAGTTTCATGACTTTTCGAAGCATGTTTAGGCCCTCAAAATGCGATTCATTTTGGAGAAGAAGTAATAATAATAATAATAATAATAATAATAATAATAATAACGGAGCAATTCAAGAGGGTCCTCACACCATCGGTGCTCGGCCCTAATAAACGAGCAATTCAGAGGGTCCTCACACCATCGGGTTGCTCGGGCCCTAATAAAAACAAAGCAGATAAAGAGGGTCCTCGCACCTCGGTGCTCGGGCCCTAATAAAGACTTTTGGAGTTATGAAGGATGCAGTACTACTCTATAGGTACTCAAGATTAACAGGATATTGAGTGAAAATGAGCATTTCACCCTCCCTTTAACGTGTATGTGCCAGTGGTAGACATCGTGCTAGACTTTGCAGGAACATTAAAGCGGCCAATTTGGCCACCTGCACAATCTGCTGAATCTACGTCACATCCGCTTTAGAAACAGCAGCCACACTTGTTTTTTTTATCTCAATATTATTTGTTCTATTTTATATCCTGTATGTTGTAATTTTATAATCAACAGCATCAGATTGTAAAGTAACATTTTTTTTATAGAACATGTTACAGTTAGGAAGCACACTTTAGTTTAGTGATTGGGGGCAAAGCTAGATTAAACCCAGAATAATTTGAGAACAAAGTAAAATTTACATTCAAAAATTAACCTAGGATTTAGCAATAAAGATATCTTTGGACTTTTGCACATCAGCAAGGAATGATAGTTTGCATCACTGAAACAGCTATGTAGAAAACTGTAAACATTTTTAAAGTAAATGAATTAATTTGTTGCACTTGGAGAGTTGAAAATAAGAGCTTCAATCCATGTTCAGTGGGCAAATTGAACAAACAAACAAAAAAATATCTAAAAGGGTCTAGACCCCCCTGGTCAGAATGTGTTCTTCCTCATGCTACACCCCTCCACTAAATTTTCTGGCCTCCCACGGGGATAGGTCAATGTCTAGTATTAAACCGATCATGATTTACAGCTCAGATAATGTTAATCAAAATAACATCTGTAAAAATGTAACAGCCTAATTTTTATATGGTGAAATTTCGACTGTTTGATTTATTAAAATTAACCCTTGCTCTTCCACAGTAGCATACATTTTTAATAACAACAGTAAACACACATACACCTATATATAGCACCTCAATCCCACTGAATAACAATTAACTAACAGTGGGTTTTAGTGTAAATGCACAAAAGCTAGATTTATCAGGAAATACTGTAATTATATTACATTTATCCTACATTGAATATACATGTCTCCATTAATAATATAATACAGTTAGATATATGTACATTTCTGTCGCAATACCAAGCAATTTGAGTTACAGTAAAATAAATCTATGGAAAATGATTCTGACTGTATGCGTTCGCAGTGTTTCTCCTGATTGTCAGCGTTGTTTCATCTGTTTAAATCTCAGAGTCACTTGTGCTCTTTACTGAATTAATTGTAGACCAAGCGAAAGAAAAAAAAAAGGAAAATTTACAACACCTTCAGAAAAAAGAAAGAATTCTACCCTCCCACGGGCGAATCTGAATGAGGAACTGGGCCTCCCATGTTTTTATAATTCACACTGTGAGGCACTTTTTTTCTTTCGTCTTGGTCTACACCTGAGTGCTTAATTATGATTAATTAATGATGTACCACACCCATCTAGGCTTGTGGCAAATTATTTGAACTTTAATGCTATAAAATCTGTATGTTGCCATTCATTGTTTGACTCTGAAGAAGACGCATGAGCGTCGAAGCGTTAGTCGTTATTTATTAATAAATTATTAAAAGCGTTGTGTGCTCGGTTCTGTTTCCTTGGTCCTAGCTAGACCTTGGGTTTCCTCTCTTGAACAATGTGTCCTGTTCCTGTGGGCACCAACCAGGCTGAAGCAAGTGACTCCCTTCTATATATTTAAGCGATATCTAGCTTATAGTGACTCGATTACACCTAAATAATTTCTCAACATAGGCTAAACACCTAATTTAGATGCTCTTTCTGCCATTATTCATAAAGCGGAGTGTACAGTTAAGAGATGGGATCGAGGCAGGTATGTGTCGGTGTGCAACATAAGAGGCTATTGTTTAGAAATAGTTAAATATAAATTGTAAAAGCAATCATTTATTAGAATGCATTTCATCAATCTCATTTTACTTTTTTATCATCTGCTTACATTTTAAAAACTTTGCCTCTTTATTTCCAAACTTTACACACAATTGAAGAATTGCATGCACAAAATGCAAATGCCTCACATCTCAAAACAAACATTTGTCTTGTGTTGCAAACACCTTTGCCATAATATTGTTTTTTTGGACATATCACACAGTTATTTAAATGTTTAGCTCTTCTTTATGACATCTCTTATGTACAGTTTTTGAACAGTAGTGGAGAGCAGGGAAATTACACAGAGATATATTTCTGCTGTGGTCAGTAACTCAGAAGTGTGGTCTATCAATACCAGGTGGTATTTTGTAGAAATGTAGAAAGACTTCAGTATAATTTCACTTTGAACATAAGTTGCACATTGCTACTTTCGACCCCATCGGTTGGGCAATGTAACACAAAGGTGGGTCAAAAGTAACACAACAATATAAGCTAGATTTTTCTGTTACTCTTATTTTTATTAAGTATACCGGACTATGACCTTGTTAATATTTAACTGCAAACATATTCTGCCTTTTTTTTTGCAAAAAATTTATTAAATTACATTTTCATATTTCAAGTTGGGACATTGTGAATAAAACAGAATGCAATGTGGAAGTTTTATTCAGAATACAACATAGATGACATATCAAATGTTTAAACTGAGAAAATGTATCATTTTAAAGGAAAGTGGATTTTAAATTTCATGGTTTCAACACATGTCAAAAAGTTGGGACAAGGCCATGTTTACCACTGTGTGACATCTCTTCTTCTTTTTATAACAGTCTGCAAGCGTCTGGGGACTGAGGAGACAAGCTGCTCAAGTTTAGGAATATGAATATTGTCCCATTCTTGTCTAATACAGGTTTTAGTTGCTCAATTAGGTCTTCCTCTTTATGATGCGACAAAAAGATCTGGACTGCAGGCTCGCCATTTCAGTGCCGGATCCTTCTTCTACGCAGCCATGATGTTGTAAATGATGCAGTATGTGGTCTGGCATTGTCATGTTGGAAAATGCAAGTTCTTCCCTCAAAGAGACGACGCTGAATGGGAGCATATGTTGTTCTAGAACTTGGATATACCTTTCAGCATTGATGGTGCCTTTCCAGATGTGTAAGCTGCCCATGACACATGCACTCATGCGACCCCATACCATCAGAGATGCAGGCTTCTAAACTGGCTGATAACAACTTGGGTTGTCCTTGTCCTCTTTAGTCCAGATGACATGGCGTCCCAGTTTTCCAAAAAGAACTTTAAATTAAAAACTTTAAAATAGATATGGCTTTTCATGACCCATAGAGTTTTAGCCGCAGCGGTGAATGTCCGGGTGGATTGTGTTCCAGCGACAATGTTTTCTGAAAGTATTCCTGAGCCCATGTACTGATTTCCATTCCAGTAGCATTCCTGTATGTGATGCAGTGCCGTCTAAGAGCTGAAGATCATGGGCATCCAGTCTGGTTTTCTGGCCTTTACCCTTACGCACAGAGATTGTTCCAGATTCTCTGAATCTTTGGATGATATTATGCACTGTAGATGATGATAACCTCAAACTCTTTGCAATTTTTCTCTGAGAAACTCCTTTCTGATATTGGTATAGAAACACTGTCACTCTGGGAGGGATCTTTTATACCCAATCATGTTGCCATTTGATCTTCCAGCAGTTCCTTATATGTACATTTAACTTTTCCGGCCTCTTATTGCTACCTGTCCCAACTTTTTTGGAATGTGTAGCTCTCATGAAATCAAAATGAGCTAATATTGTATTCAGTATTAATTAAGCCTTCAGAGATAGAAGCTGTGTCTGAAGCTGCTTTCAGATGTAGTATACCTGTTTACAGTTTAATGCTGATCAGACATTCCTTTTACCTAGCAATTACAACTGTATAATGAAATTAGATTAATGTTTAATACAACATTTTTAACACAGAAATATGTAATGACAAAATGAAATGATAGGCCTACTTTATGATACTTATGAAAGTAATATCTCCACCAGGTGTCACTGTGTTAATAAAGAAGCCTTTTATTCAATCTATTGGTCCAAGATTCAGATTCTTTCAGGAATGAATTCAAGTGTCTGTGTTTAATAATTTGTCACAGAATTGTCTATAATAATAAGTCTTTCAAAGACTGATTCATATCAGGATTCAGGAATGATACATCACTCTATAGTCTATACGCTTACTGTGACTTTGGTTTGATGGCGTCAAGGAAATACCCCCACCCATTCACATCTGAAAACTACTACTTACCTATGTCACACAATGTAACTGTAAAATAATGTAAATATGTAACTTCACATAATTCTGTACATATTTGTTTACATGTTTGCATTTAAATAAAAGAAAACACTTGACCCTCCTCCTGCTCGTTTTCTATCTAGGCTACTTGTTTTAAAAAACAAAACAAACAAAAAAAACACTTTCTTTCTATATTCTAAATATTTATATTCTAACTAATTGTTTTAAACAGACCTTCTGCATCTTTTGAAAGCAGACCTGACGGAGGACCAGATGAGATGCCCAATAGTTCAGAGGGCAACAACCCACCTCTGAATAAAAACACTTCTCAATCAACTCTGAGCCTTTATGAAATAAAGGATGGCACGTACACAATTGTCAAGCCTTTTACCCCATTTGTTTTCACACATCAAAAAGTCCACTTTGACCCCAATAATGGTAACAATATACTTATTATAATACTATTATATTATATAACATTATATTATATGTTAATAAGTACATTACCATTATTATTATTATATTATCTAATATATAGTAAATATATATTTTAAACTTTTAAATGTAACATTTTTTTATTAAAACTTGTCATAACACTTGCATATTATTGCTTTTTTGCTGTTTTGATTGCTTCCATTGTCCTCATTTGTAAAGTCGCTTTGGATAAAAGCATCTGCTAAATGACTAAATGTAAAAATATACATATATAATAATCCAATTAAGAAGCATGTGATAATCTAGAACATTGATATGGTATAACCTTTTAACGGACTGTATGCCTATCCCACACAGCGTAATTTTCAATCGAATTGCAAATATGGCATCTACTCTGACTAAGCCCATTTTACTCTTACTGAAAGCTTCCACTTTAACTGTTAAGATCCAATGACTAGAGATCTTGGTATAGTAAAATTATATCACCTTGTTTTTAATATTAAATCTTTCAAAACAAATGCAGGTCTTATGTGGTAGGCATAATACTTCAGTCAAGGCAAAGCACAACATTTAAAGCTATCAACAGGAATAATAATATCTTCTTGCTCTGGTCCTTAGGAATAATGATATTTATACTATAATGGGACCCTTGCTACTGCTGAAGGGTGGTAATTCTATGGGAACAAAAGCTAGATCAATATTTGAAGGAAAAGCGTGTAGAATTTGGCTCTCTTTGTTGCATCATATGCCAATGGTGGCTCATTCAAAATGGGAAAAATCACTTTGTGTGTTTTTTTGTTTTGTTATTTATTTATTTCTGAGGTTTTGCATTCCTATAACTCAGGAAGTATTAAAGATGTCTCAACATCCTTGTCACTGATAATTTGGCACAAAGACATATATGTTTTGCAATTGTTTTAACAGAGGAAACAAACTGCAATTCTAGTTTCAACATTATTCTTCAGACATTTCTATTAAAATCTTAATCTTGGATAAAAACTTGAACAGTGCAACTGTGAACTGCCACCATTTAATGCAACAAGGATTGCTAGGAATAGCAATCTTGCTTAGCTGATTCCCGAACTAAAGAGGGGAGCGTGTGCGCTGGACTCCGCCACTTACCCATACCCTTCCTTTCTGAACACTGCCCTACCTCCACGAATATACATATCAACTAAATACAAAAATGTAGGTGGGAAGTTGCTAAAATGTAATTGGAGAAAATATTTGGATTAGAGAAGAGGTGTGGAGGAAAATGACATCCACCACGAAGGATTCTCTCTTTGTAAAGAGATGGCTGTGGCATTGTGGGGACAGCCACTTTACAAAGAAGAAGTGTGTCAGGAAAGGAGTGTCCCACAAACAGACATTCTCAAAAGCCTCCCATGACACCCTCCAAGTTGCATGTTTTGAGAGGTAATCTAATTTCTCTATTACTCCATGCATGCACTGTATGTAACCATTAGCACCACCAATTTTGTTAAAAACAGTTGGAAAATGTTCTTGCTCAAGATATTCTCATTCATATTCATCCTTCATCCTCTCATTCATACTTATACATATAAATATATACTTATGTATCAGTCAATAAAAATAAATAGAACATAATTAAATGCCTACATAATTTCATTACTATGTCTGAAAAAAGCAAAATGTGAAACAAAAACATGATAATTGCCTTTTAAGTAGTTTTACTAGTTGAAAATTCACAAATAAATTATCTAAATGATTTCTCTTTCAAGTCTGTTTCAGTGACTGGCTGAAACAAAAGGAGCCTGAAAGAGAGAGAGAGAGAGAGAGGGAGAAACAAGTGGGGCATTACATATCCCAAAAAAATACAAGATATCATTAAAAAAAAAAAAAGAAAAATGAAAATGTATAATATGTTATTGTTCACCTTCAGTTAATTGTTGATATAGTTTTCATAAAATCATTTTAATAATTCCAATAATTTTGTAAATATTTGTTAGAATAGCGATGTTTTGCCTGCAAGATTAAATAAAAAAAAATGTTAAAGTGGTTGCTTGTGGTCCTGCAGATTATTTAAAGTAAAATTGGAATGATTTAATTTGTCACAACACTCACTGACAGGAAAATTAGGGTCAAACACTGTGTGATCAATCAAATCAAACAGTCAGTCAAAATCAGTCAATTTGAACAGCTAAAACCAGCCAGCCTTACCAGCTACATCCAGCTAAAACCAGCTTACCCAGCTTAAACCAGCTAAGACCAGCCTGACCAGCTAAACCACCCTGACCAGTTTAAACCAGCTAAGACCAGCCTGACCAGCTTAAACCAGCTAAAACCAGCCTGACCATCTTAAACCAGCTAAAACCAGCCTGACCATCTAAAACCAGCTGAGACCAGCCATCCTGACCAGCTAAAACCAGCCTGACCATCTTAAACCAGCTAAAACCAACCATCCTGACCAGCTAAAACCAGCTAAGACCAGCCTGACCAGCTAAAACCAGCCTGACCAGCTTAAACCAGCTAAAACCAACCATCCTGACCAGCTAAGACCAGCCTGACCAGCTAAAACCAGCTAAAACCAACCATCCTGACCATCTAAAACCAGCTAAGACCAGCCTGACCAGTTAAAACCAGCCTGACCAGCTTAAACCAGCTAAAACCAACCATACTGGCCAGCTAAAACCAGCTAAGACCAGCCTGACCAGTTAAAACCAGCTAAGACCAGCCTGACCAGCTTAAATCAGCTAAAACCAGCCTGACCAGCTAAAACCAGCTAAGAGCAGCCTGACCAGCTAAAACCAGCTAAAAAAGTGGTCAAAACCCTCTTAAACCAGCCTGATAAACCAGCTATGACCAGGCTGGGAGACCAGCTAAAACCAGTTTGACCAGCTTTCAGCAGGGCAGAGTGGTGAGTTAGAGGAGAATATGTCTTTGACAATGGGGTGCAGCTGTGTGTGTGTGTGTGTGTGTGTGTGTGAAAGAGTAAGAGAGCTGACTCTTAAAAGAGCCGTTGAATTTTTTAGGGATTGTAGATGGAGGAGGAGAATGTGATCTGATGTTATGTGATTAAGTATTTTTCCTTTAACATAAAATGGATGAAAATCACGGTAATTGTACTAACTGACCTACAGGTAAAAGCATGGTGGTTCCTAGGATAGCAAAGTCCACTAAAGGAGGTAGAGCTTTCTCACATTTGGCTCCCAAACTCTGGAATAGCCTTCCTGATAATGTTCGGGTTCGACCACTCTCTCTGTTTAAATCTAGATTAAAACACATCTCTTTGCCAAGCATTGAATAATGTATCTCTTAAATTGTGAGTGTAGTTGCATCTGATCAAATGCATTTTATTCTTTAGCTTGGGTTAAACAAATTAATTTTTCTTTTAATGAAACAGCAGCTATGCCAATGATGTCTCTATTTGTTTCTCTGTTTCTGAGGGATCTTCATCCCGTGGTAACTAGGATTTACACAAGCTCCAGTCTGGATCCAGAACACCTGAGAAGAGATGATGCTGACCCTCAGAGGACCCCAGATGATGCTGACCCTGGATCAACAAACAGAACTAACAATTATTGCTACAAGTGTGATTACATCATATAATAATTGCTGTTAATGGTATTCATCGTCCTGGTTGACTATGTCTTGTATACATTTTTCTGAAAAATCCTGTCATATGCACATAAACTGACAGTCACCACTTATAAGCTACTACTAAATATTGTAGAAACATAATTTCCTGCAAAAGTTTCTTTTACAATGATAAAACGCTATACAAATAAAATTGAATCGAATTGAACTGGTTACGGTGCTACAACAACTACAAAATACCACAATAGACCTACTGTGGCAAAAGCACGGTAAGGGGTTAATGTGCATTAATTATAACAGCTGAACTAGAGTGGTAATTACTACTTCATTTAGCGAAATATGAATATGATAAATGGATCAAAGATCAGTCTCATGTTATGTGAAATCTGATGCTAGCTTTTAATCATGCTAGGTGCTAGCTACTCACTTTTAAATCATTTGGGACAAAAGAAAGTAAGCTGATTCAGAGCAGACAGATACATTTCAATGAATTCTCATTAGAAGCCGATCTGATTAAAGAACATAATGGACTTTATACTGAACATCAGGATACCGTGTGACCCATTGAGCGTTTCTGTAAATGGCAGAGTATCGCATTGCCATACCTTATCCCAGTCAGGTGTGCCGTGGAAAATTCAAACACTCTATTATTATTATATTTTGTTATTGTTTTAAATCACTGCTATTGGTCTTCCTTATGTCTGTTTGAGGGTTTTAAAATATTTAAATAATAAAAAAGCATTCAAAAGAGCTTGTCAAACTGTGAAGATAACATCATAACTTCATCCGCCTCCATCCAAAATGAAGCATCGTGCAGCGTGCACAGCCTGGAGACAGACCTTGGTTTGTTAGCAATGCAAGGGTAAATAATTAAAAGTGATGTTTGAATAAGTAGGGGAAAGTGGGGTGAGTTGTGCCAGTTTTACTCAAAGTGACTTTAAAGTGGAGTCCTTAACAGTAATGCCTCTCAACTTAAGAATGTATTTCAGGATGTGGTGCATCCCTGAGAACAATTACTTTGGATCTGAAATAAATTGTTTCAGAAATATAGCTATTGGGAAAAAGGTGGTCTCAGTGCACAACTTGCACTTGGTAATTTGTGCCTTTGGGAGAAATATATTGGGATAAATTGTGCCAGCGAGCTTCTGGCCCGACGGTGGAAACACAGCTCATTTGGCCATTTAAAGCACTGCTCACACTGGCCTGAGAGTGGAAAAGCAGTTATTGTCTTCAAGATCAATAGAAAGCTACAGGCAGGTGTTGGATTAGGGTTGGAGCTGAACTCTGCGGACAGTGGCCCTCCAGGAGTGAAGTTGACTAGTTCTGGTCTAGGTAATTAATGGTGAAACTGTCATGACCAACTTGTTGTATCTTCATAATCTCATTTAAATGCACATTCAGTTCTTTACTATTGTCGTTCATGATTGTGTTGGCAGATGACATCAGGAAGTTGGTGATTGACAAGCTGCCAGAACGCGTTGAAAACCTAAAGTCAATTCTGAGGTCTAAACTTAATCTGGATGGCAAGATTGTGCTACAGTATGAAGACCCAGATTTCCAGAATGACTTGGTCAATCTTAGAAGTCTAACAGATTTAAGAGAGCAACATTAAAGATCATGCAGAAGTCCCTACCAAACAAACAGTTTAATGTCAGCAGTAGCAGGTCACTGCTAGCCTGACATCTGCATCATCACCATTGTGGTCAGGTACACCAACTCACACAAAAAGTGCCCAGGTTCTGGTTGCATAAAGCACCTTAAGTGTTTTCTTAAGTGTGAGCCTTAAGCAGTGATTTACCCTTACCTAAGGGAATGATTTAATGATGTTGCATATAATCCCTTAAACACTTCCCTTAGTTAAACTGTTAAGTATTTCATGACAGCACCCAAGTTTTGTCTTTTAAAAAAATTGACTGTTGCCATGGTCACATTATTTGTTAATGCAGATAGTAATGTAAGCTTTCACAGAAAACAATATAACATGAATAAGGAAAACAAAAAAGAAACCATATATGAAAGAGACTGACCAGATGAGAGGGAAACTCAAATCAATAATTCACTCAAAACAGAAAATTCTGAAAAAATAGTTTAATCCCCTCTTGTCAATTCAATCCCAAAAGACTTTTATTCATTTCTGGACAACGATTAAAGATCTCCGTTCATCTTTGTCCATGAAGAGGTTTTCAGTATGTGAGAGAGAGTGTAAATAAATATATATTTAACTGCAAAGAGACAAGATCGTCTATGCATGACATTTTATTAGTAACGAAATGATGTGAACATTAAAGCGCTAAACTCGATCAGTGTGTGTTTCATTCATACTCAAAGCCAGGCTCTTACACTGAACATCGAAACTGGACTCATAGAAGTAGCCTATCTTATAAGCTGAATAATAAGCAGCAATATATGGTTAATTTCTGTTTTCAAGTCATCTCCAGGTAATATGTATGAGAATACAATGATAAAATATTATGGAATATAATTTTACTTCGAATTTGATGCACTGACATTTGAGCTAATTATGAGCCATATATAAGTGAATCATTGTTTATATGTGAACAAATGCTTAAATTAAACTTATGGTGACATTTTACAACACTTATGTTATCCTTAGAAAAATGACAGTCAAGGGGCTTTAGGCAACACTTACTAGGTTTTAAGGGATCCTTAAGAGAAATTCTAAGGGTTTATGCGTTTCAACTAAAGAAACCCTTAAGTGACAACCTAAGGGTAATTTTCAGCAACACCTTTAAGTTTAAGGTAACCTTAAGGGCAAACTTAAAGGAAAATTACACTTAAGGTGTTTTATGCATTCCATGTTTTTCTTATGATGTTGAACTGAAGCTCAGGCAACAAATGATGCACCACGTAAAAGACGGTTCCCTTTTGAATGTTACAAAAGAGATTAAAACTGAAATCCTGAACAAACTTGCAGAAGTTATGTTCAACTTAAATCCATACCCACCACAGGAACAAATTGAAAGTGTTTCAGAAGCCTTGGTTAAAGAACATCCGTCTGTAAAAGTGCTGGGGTCATTATGTGGTTGGTACTCCTGGAAGTTCAGTCTGAGTTTTAAAATGGGAACTTTAAACAGAAGCTGTGTTTCTGAGGCTGCCCAACAGAGTCATTGTCTACAAATAGCACAGGTAAAAACCACATTAAGAAGCCGAGGGTCTGAAACCAATTTTCTTCCTGACATGCCTGATGGTGAAACCAGCAGCTCCCTCGAAGAGGAAAGGAAAGCTCTGCTGATAGACCAAGAAGAACCCAAACAATAAATTCATCGATGCTGCCATGGCAAGAACATATGCACTAAAGAGAAAAGAGAGAATTGAAAAGAGCATGTAGTGACATTCAAATAAGATGGCCAGCACTATTCACAGAGAACAGGTAGTGTACATCAAACACTAAATGAAATCATTTTGATTATGGACAAACATCTAGCCAGTAGATGCAGAGAAATGTGCATTTGTCAAGTTCAAGGCAGGTCTTTTAAAGCTGAGGTTCAAGGGTACAGTATTCTTATAACATCACTGGCTTATGGTCAGCATGAATTCATTCATTTAAAAAAGCTGGGACACCATCCTGTTAAAATGTGTATTAGGCTGTTAAAATGGCTGAAAAGCTAAATTATATATATATGCACTTTTTTGTTGTTGTAAATATTAGCAAAATTGAATGATATTCAAATTCTAAAGAAAATTCTTACTGTTAGAGTAAAAAACTTACTGTATTGTCTGCTATGCCCACAAGAGGGCCTAATAATGAATTATAAACCAAATCAAGTATTGCATTTTTTATTGAAATTAAATTACATTAACTTTTTCAAACAATTGATCTTAAAATATAATTTCATTAATGTATGTGAAAGGAAAATTTGGTAACAAAAGGGCATAAAACTGTCTAGCCTATTGTGTGAAGTGCATCAATAACCGAGAAAACCCACTTCAACAGGTAGCTGATATTTGTACTACAAGAACACAAAAAAACTAGCTGCTATTCAGAAACAATTCCCCTCCTTCACTACACATCTAGCCTACATATTGTTCATCAAAAACACCAGATCGATCAACTTGTTCTGCAGCGAACTGAGTGTTTTGGTTAACAATGTTTCCAGCTGATGAAAACACGGCTCAGTTCTGACCGATGTGCCAGGTATGGTCAAGTATGTATTTTACCAGCTGCCCAATATGTGGATACTCGCTCAATTTTTTCCACCAACTAAGAGTTTTCATCAGTGGGTAGCTGAGCTTCTCGCTCATACATATTCATCTCATGCTCCAAAGCCATGATGCCTTCTGCATTGCTCTGTGTCTGACTGTATACACCGTCGAACAGGTTGCCCATGGCAGACAGCAGTCTTATTTCTTGTGTCCGGTTGTTTTACAACATCGGTGCTCTCACATTTTGACTCTTCCATCATTCCAGTCGTTAACTCGGATAATACCTTCTCCCATACTTGTTTTCTGTGTTCCTCTGACAAATGGTTTGCACGGTGGAACCTTGGTCGTGGTAGCTTGCTGTGTTTGGTAGCAGAAACTCATGCTTCTATCAGTGGTAACAGCTGTTTAGATCATATCTTTTACTCTTGAGCAGTCAACAGAACGAGTTGGAGCTGCCTTAGGAGAACATGCTGCAAGGAAGCACAGCAGACACAGTCTGGTATTTGTTTGTTGACAATGCCTCTGTGCCAGTCAGCCATGGCAAAATTACTAGTTTATCTTTTATTTAAAGAAAATGAAAATACACTATATACACAAAACTTACTATACAATTAAAATGAAACCAAAAATCTATTCAAAATATCACTATAAAATATAATGCAATATTTCAATAATACAAAAATAACACTGATTCTTACCATTTCCATCAGAACCCATTCACTTGTATGCAGCTCCAGGTGAGTCCTGCTTTTGAAAGATTACAGCGTCACAGGTGCTTGCTGCTCCAGGGCTCGAGCGATCATGTCATATGTGCTGTTCAATCGGTCGAGGCAGTCATTAATGAGTTTGTCAGATTTAACTTCAACAGTTTTTGTTTCTTCTCGAGCAGGTAGCCATCAATAGCTGAGTTGATGTTGATATTGTTGATATTGAGTTTGCTAACTTCTGTTTCTATAGCTGGAACACACGAAGCTCCCCTTACATACAGCTAGATTTAGTGTGTGCCAATCACAGCACATACCAGCTCTTCTGTTTTAGTACATAGTTTTGATTGTCAAGTCATCTGATATAAAATCTTCAGTGACTGTCACCACTGGTGTCAAAAGTATTCACATTCATTACTCAAGTATAGATACTAGGGTTTAATAGACTTTTGTAGAAGTTGAAGTATAAACTCAAGCTTTTACTCAAGTTAAAGTGTAAAAGTACTGGTTTCAAAACTACTTAAAGTATAAAAGTAAAAGAAATGTAAAGAAAAATTCCCATTGCTTTTCCCTCAGCTCTTCTGTTTTTAGCACATAGTTTTCAATTTCCCATTCATCCCATATAAATGTGCAGTGACTGTCACATGTGTGTCAGTGTGCAGAGAAGTCCATCCATCCATTGTCAAGGCCACAGATTGATTGTTCAGTAATGCGTTCACACTCTTTGAAGTGCTATAATACAGCTTTAGCAATGCGACTGCTCACTGTAGCCGAGAAGGCACATTATACCGGGGTTGAGTGCTCATACAGAGTTTTGAAAACCATCGCATCCATAACACTTATTGGGTGCATGTCTTTGCAGATTAATTCAGGAAGTTTTTGTTTTGGGTTATTTCTTCCTGTTTTGCAGTAGGAAGTGGATTTGTGGTATTCGTGGTGTAAAACAAGTTACCATGACTGCTTTAATGTGGTCCCCTCGCCATGACACTCTTGAGAAAGTCTTTGGGATGACAAGACTGCATATGCTTCTCATGTTAGATGTTGTGGAGTGAAATAGCAGCGCTTCTTACACAACTTAGAGACTATGTTAGTTGCATTCAAAAATGTGCTTTTTTTATCCCACAATTATTGAAAATTTGATTTTTTTTAAGCCCTACTGTGTATAATGCTTGAAAATTTTTGATTTCATTAAAGTGGTTCATGGAGCATGAGCCTGAACCCAGCTCATTCATTTTTCATTTAACAAGATGCATTTTTCCATATCTATATCATTGCTGGCAATAAGCTGTTAGGACTGGAACTGTAGTTTCCTCCAACCGCAAATATGCATTGAATCGAGAAAGTGGTTTAATCTCGTAATTCCCATTCCCTCAATATGAATGAATAGAGCACGTTAATTAATCTCGTAAGAAGTCCCACTTCCCTGAATACAATGAATAGAGCACATTGATTAATCTCGTAAGAAATCCCACTTCCCTCAAATATGAATGAAAAGAGCGTTGATTTATCTCATAATTCCCACTTCTCCAATATGAATGAATAGAGCATGTTAATGAATCTCGTAAGAAGTCCCACCTCCCTGAATACGAATGATTGAGCATTGATTAATCTCGTAAGAAATCCCACTTCCCTCAATATGAATGAATAGAGCGCTTGTTTAATCTTGTAATTCCCACTTCCCTCAATATGAATGAATAGAGCGTTGTTTAATCTTGTAATTCCCACTTCCCTCAATATGAATGAATAGAGCGTTGATTAATCTCGTAAGAAGTCCCACTTTCCTGAATACTGAATGAATAGAGCGTTGTTTAATCTCATAATTCCCACTTCCCTCAATATGAATGAATAGAGCGTTGATTAATCTCGTAAGAAATCCCACTTCCCTCAATATGAATGAATAGAGCACGCTTAATTAATCTCGTAAGAAGTCCCACTTTCCTGAAATCGAATGAATAGAGCGTTGATTAATCTTGTAAGAAATCCCACTTCCCTCAATATGAGTGAATAGAGCCGCTAACTAATCTCGTAAGAAATCCCTCTTCCCTCAATATGAATGAATAGAGGCTTGATTAATCTCGTAATTCCCACTTCCTCAATATGAATGAATAGAGCGTTGATTAATCTCGTAATTCCCACTTCCCTCAATATGAATGAATAGAGCTGTTGATTAATCTCGTAATTCCCACTTCCCTGAATACTGAATGATTAGAGCGCATTGATTAATCTCGTAAGAAATCCCACTTCCTTCAATATGAATGAATAGAGCGCTTGATTAATCTCGTAATTCCCACTTCCCTCAATATGAATGAATAGAGCGTGATTAATCTCGTAATTCCCACTTCCCTGAATACCAATGATTAGACGCATTGATTAATCTCGTAAGAAATCCCACTTCCTTCAATATGAATGAATAGAGCTGCTTGATTAATCTCGTAATTCCCACTTCCCTCAATATGAATGAATAGAGCGCTGATTAATCTCGTAATTCCACTTCCCTGAATACTGCAATGATTAGAGCGCATTGATTAATCTCTAAGAAATCCCACTTCCCTCAATATGCATGAATAGAGCGCTTGGATTAATCTCGTAATTCCCACTTCCCTCAATATGAATGAATAGAGCAGCGTGATTAATCTCATAAGAATTCCCACTTCCCTCAATATGAATGAATAGACCGCCTCCTTCTTGCTGATGATTAGGAAGATGAATTCATTACAGTGGTGCAAGCCCGGAGAAGGAGGGGACGCTGCTGAAGATCCCTCAGCTGTGGTGAATCCAGGTGCCATCGAAGTTGGCAAGGAGTGTGCCGCCATGGACACTCGAGGCGTGGGGCTGGAGCGAGCGCGGGTAATATGGAGGGGCGGCGCGTCCGGGAGGGAGCCGGAGGAGTCGGGCCGCTCGCCAGGGCCAGAGCCTGCTGCCTCCGTGAAGGAATCCAGAGGAGCAGGGAACGGGGGACTCCTGCCACTGCCCAAACGGGAGGAGCTATCGCCGCCACCGGGCGGTGGAGGAGTGTCGTGCACGCCCGCCGAGGGCCGCCCAGTGCCACCGCCAGGCACCAGGAGGAGATCAACCAGCTGGTGGAGGCGGCAGCAGTGCGCCTGGGAACCGGATTTTTCTCGCCTCTGTCGCTTCCTTCCATCTCCTTTCTCTCGCCTCGCTGTCCCTACCCCAGGTTCCCCAGGTCCCAGGACGTCCCCTGGAGGGGGGTTAGTAGAAATCATTCTCTTCTTGGGAAATCAGCCACACCTGCATTCTATGGGGCCTGGATGAACTTCTCCAGAGATTTATGGAGCTGTACAAAAACATGGACCATGTCAGTGCACTGCTAAATAAAATCCTTCAATGGCTAGCATAACAATAACAATAGCATAACAAGAACAATCTAACCTCACTCCTTACCTATCCAAAAACAGGAGAAAAGGGTAATGGCTGAATAGCCTACAAAAAAACAGAAACAAAACAAAGAAGGCACTCACCCCCACGGCTTCACATGTGGTTCACAAGCAAAAACTTAAACGTGAGGTTCGAGTCATAAAGCTCTCCAAGCACATGTGGCTAACAGCACCTGTTAAAGACTTAAGATCTAGCAGCATTTTCACTCACCGCTAACACACAGGAGCCAGCATGTCCAGTCAAAGACAGATAGAGCCACACAGAGATATATACATTATTATTTTTTTTTTTTAAAGATGGGGTTCATTATGTAAAGTGTATATGTAATTAGTTTATTTTGTTAATCCTTAATTTTAGTTTAAAGAGCAGAAATATCAAACCCCAGTGGTGTATACAAACACCTGCATTTAGTCCTGTCTGAACTTGTGCCTATAAAGTTACCGCACCGCATAGTAACTAGAAAGAAAATATTATTATTAATTGTTACAGGGAAACATCTACTTGATTTCACACAGTTTCTTTAAACTATTTAGAATAATGGTCATAACATTTAGCATTGTAATTTACGCTCACGGTTGTGGTGATGTTGTCTGAGGACATGTGTCATTGTCTTCTGCAAATGTCTCCAGGTCATATCTGTGTAGAAACATTTTCAGAGGAAAATGTTCCTTAAAATGTGTTACTTTGATTTGTGAGCCCAGATGGCTTACAAAATGGTTACCATAAGAATCAATTTTATTGCAATATTGGTATTGACACTTACTCTTCAGTTTTTGACACTGAAGCAGATGAGTCTTTCCTTGCAACTCTATCTTCAGCGAGGTCCACTCACTGTGCTGCAAGTCCTTAATCAATAATTAAACTTCATTTACATTTTATCTAAATAAATGTGAAGCATTCTGTATCAGTTTCTTAATTGTGTTAAAACATACCTTGGCGATTGCACAAGAACTTCTGTAACAGACCTTTACTTCAGGCTCTTCTGGTTCTAGATACAGTAAATAGCTTGCTGCAGAAGCACAATATAAGCCAAGGCTTTGTTGAGACTTCTCTCACTTTGAAGAAATTTCACGCTGTAGCCAGAATTTGGCTCTGGTATCTGAGTCAATGCTCGGCTCCTTCCACATCTCATTATTTTAAAGCCTCATGTATTTTTTAGCTTAAGGATAAGCACTGAACAGTTGTTCACTAAATTCGTGTATGAAGAGCTGATATTATTGGGGAAAGTGATTTTCTGTTTTCTTAACCTAACACTTAGCAACACACTACAGTCTTCTGTTAAAGGTGCCACCTGCTCCTTTGCCTTATGCCTTTTTGTCAAAGCAAAATTTCCTCGAAATTTGTTTTGTAATAACATACCCTTTAGGAATGCCTGCCCACGCCAATTATAATATTAGTACAATTTAATGTGATGTGAGAACATGCAGATATGTTGTTTATATTGCTGTGTGAGCCTGTAGTGTAGAAGTAACACTAGCGAGCTGTTTGAGGGAGAAAAGTTTCACAGGCATCAAGGGGTCTGGTCTTTTTTATGTTATTTGACTAAACTTTATTATATTACAGTACTTTATTTATTTTTAAAATGTTGAGTGCCTTTAAAATAATTATCACAACACTGGTAAGGCTTATTCAGATTTTCTCATTCTCTGAATTATCATTATAGAAATAAAAACAATTCAGAAATGAATTATATAATTATATTTTAAATGTGACAAATATTTTTTTTCTAATAGCAACAGTGTTTACAACAGCAAGACCACTTTAGCCTGTAAACTCAGTAATATCTCTCTGGAAATAAATGTAAAAATATCAATGTCAATAAAAATGCATAATATACCTGACATCAAAGTGCTGTGTGAAGGATATGAATAACAAATGTAGCCTGCCATTTGTTTACATTGCAAAAGGTACTCAATTTTAGGCAATAACAACTACAACAGTGATAATAATATTAATCACTGTATTCCATGTAACAGTTTTTATGTTTTGTATCGATATTTAAGGTGGACTTATTGATTAGGTGCAAGAGTAGTAGTGATGGTTAAAATAATAGATTAATGCTTAAAACCCATCTCCTCCATCTTTATTTGACCCTCTAACTTTGACACTCACTATTCTAATTCTATTCTTAAAAAATATATAACTACCTTTCTAATCTTTTGTATTCTATTTTCTTTTCATTTATTATGCAATTGTATGTGTGTGTGTGTGTGTAAAGACCTCTAACACTAGCTTGTCTTATTCTTTTTTTTATTCTGTTTTCTTTTATTTATTATATTAGTTAAAATCCCATGCTACTGTACTGTGTTAACCTACCTGAGACTTGTTATAGCACTTATATATCATTGCTCTTTTGTTGTTTTGATTGCTTCCACTGTCTTCACCTGTAAGTCGCTTTGGATAAAAGCGCCTGCAAATGAATAAATGTAAATGTTATGCTGAAATAGTAAATTGAGCCTTGTTCCTAGATGGAAAGAGAGTGGAATGTAATAGATCAGATGAGTAGATGGAGATAGAGGAAGAAAAAGAGGGAAATGTAGAGGCACAAGTGTCTGTGTAAATATTGTCACACTAACAGTTATCTGAAGTTTTGGTTGATTGTAATCCATTACATACCTTTTTTTTTTACTTATCTGAGTTTATCAAGATTTTTTTTTTCTGACGGTTTAACTCTTCTTAATGTAGAGTTAAAGTAAAGTACAGAGTACAGTGAAGACAGTGAAGACAATGCTGTGCTATTTTACATTTAATTCATAATTTCTGTACCTGGACACCTACAAACTTTAACATTGTAAAAATAGCACAAATAAATAAATAGAACAAACATACAAATTAAACAATTTCAAACAGTTCACTTTTTTTCTTTTAGATGTCCATGTCCATTTTACACTAAGCATTCAGTAACGACTGAATTCAGTTCTGCTGAAGGGTAATGGGTTTGGGTGTAGTTATATGTATAAACTTTTGGGGGTTGAAAAATAAAGGTGTGAATCTCTTGCTCTTTCATATGGACAGTGTCTTATGAGTGTTTCAAACTTGCAGAGCAAGTTTAGTGTCTCGATTAGTTCAACTATTGCAATTTTGACTATTGCAATTTAACAAAAAATCTCAACAAATTAGAATACTTCATAAAACCAATAAAACAAAACATTTAGTGAATTTTTGGCCTTTCTGGAAAGTAAAATAATTGGTCTAAATAATGGGAGTGAAATTATGTAGTGCCTCATGTTTTACCAAAATAATGAAAGTAATTTATGAAACAAGCAACAATTACTTATGGTGTACAGACAGATATCTTTTCCCAAGTAGTTATCGGTCAAAATAAAGGACAGGTAACGACAACAAAGTAGCCTATGTGCATGTTTTATTCTGTTTTATTTGTTCTCAGAAACTAACATAACAAGTAGGCTACTCATTTTCATCTGTGAATATTAAATATTTTAACTACAGTGTTTTCTTTTCATTCTCTGTCAACTGCAACCATCAAATGTAACACATCGGCAGCAAAGATGACATCTATTGCCGAAAATGTGCTTTGATGCGTTTGTGGTTTACTGCACTCAGCAGTCAAAGCTGCAAATGCACCTTACAGGCGTGGCAGCAGCGGCACTCATGTCGGTATTCAAAGCACCTCTGGTTGGCCACCAACTATATATATAATTTGCAAAATAACGTCTGATATTCGACCAATAAATAACCATCGATTCAACATTGAAATTTGATTGCTGAAACAATACTGACCTTTACAACCAAAAATCAACGCTGCTTGCAATCTAGGGCAGCTCAAAGCACTAAGGGTAGAAACTTGTCAGTTTTCTCTGATTCATCAACACAGTTTCACTGATGATCCAGAACCAACAGTAAACCCAGGATAGAGCTGAGTGAATGTGGTCTGGACTGTGTGGATGAGGCTCATTGTGTTTCTGGAGCGCCTGTAGAAGGAAAGAGTTCCTGCTCTGTGATCCACATACACAACTATTCCCTGATAATGGACTTATGTTATGGTGTATGAATGAGTAACTGCAGGAACATACAAGGTGTTAGGTATGATATCAGTCTGCATTGTTCATGGTGGGTGGGACCCTTTGTGTTGGCCAGAAGGCTGTATTGACAGCTCTCAGGGATACCTGCTCCACCTGTGAACACAATAGGAGGTTTATGACACTGAACTGCATGACCAGCTGGACAAGGTAAGATATAGATTTGACAGTTATACTGTTTTTGGTCTTTAAGATGTCAAAAAGAAAAAAAAAATGTCAAAAATGTAGCTGCAGCCTGGAGCAATGGGCTAGAAAGGTAGGGGTGTGCCAAAGGTTTCTCATTGGTGAAAGGAGTTTTACTGTGCTGGCCAATCAGCAGTAAACATTTATGTAATTTCCTTAGACAAGGTGGCGCGATAAGACGCTGATGTAATTCATCGCTTATACGTTTATCTATACTTTATATACCACAAATATGTATATTAAGATAAGTTTGTTACAATACTGAACATAATTTTTTACTTTGCATTATATCTTGCAGCTTTAGTAATTATTTATTGTTGTTGACAGACATATGAAGAGTGAGACAAAACGATGACCGCGATCGACGCTGTAATCCTTCAGAGATGATAGTTTATATCTGCCCTTTTGTACAGTAGGTACAGAATACATCCTGTAAGTATAATAATGATTACCACCTCTGCTATTACAGCTGTACTATGATCAATTCACAATCTGAAGACCATTAGACAAAATAAAAAACTCTAATTTAGAGTTTGTTTCTACCTTTCTGCCAGGTGTCCAACTAATGCAGAGTATATTCAAGCTGCCAACACACTGGTGTGAAGAACGCTTTCCAGAGAAATATAGAAAGAAATGACTGTGTAAATTACAGTGTTTTTAAACCATTGATTTATCTCTATCAACACAATCATACACAATATTGTAGTAACAAGATGTTGTCTTTATTTGCTGGAAAATGACAATCAGTCAAGTTTGTGTTTTAAGCACATCTGACACATCCCGAAGCCTGAAATGTAAAGCAGAACGTGCTCCACTTGCAGGTTATTGTAGAATATTAAGCACACTGACATATGCATCATTTATTTTGCACTGTTAATCATTTTTACATTTTCACTTAGTGCAGGTTAATGTAAGGAAGATACTGTACTACAGATATTTAAATCTTTTTTGTATGTACTCCACTTCTTCACTGCCTGACCATCATCTTAATGTTTACGAGTTCTATGTTTTTATTATTTTTTTATATCTAAAGCACCTTGTTCAGTAAGTATTTAGATGTTTCTCATATCTGTCATGGTCTAAGCTGATCTGTTTCTGTTGTTCTGATGAAGGAAGCTTGTGTTGGGGAGGATTCAGTGTCTGTTGAGAATCATGTGAATGTGCTACAAAGTGAAACACATCCAGACACATGGCTGTCAAAGACCACCACGACAGGAACATTCTCCTGGAGACGCTGAGAAAGCACTGAAGGAATCTCTGTGGAGGATGTACTCAGAAAATACACATACTTCAGGACACCTGCTGGAGTGAGTATATTAAAGAAAAAAACTCATCAACTGTAAAATATAGTTTTGGGAATATTATTCTGTACCTTTTTAGCTCATCTGTAAAAAATGTAAAGCAATAGTTTTAGAAAACATTTATCAGTGTATACAAGAAGATGAAATGCATGGTATATTGTGAAGTTATACATTAGCTTCTGATTGTTTCTCAGTTCTGCAGTGAATGTAGCTACACTGTCAGAGCCAAAGAGGATGCAACAGAATCTGATGAATCTGAAAAGTGTTTTCTTTTTTTCTCTTTATTATTATTATTATTGTTGTTATTATTCTTTTTATTTATTTATTTTCTAAAGGGGGACCCGCTACACCTTTCCCTTAGAAAAAAAGTATACTTCAAGTTCATTTTATGAAGTATACTTGAGTAATGTTCAATATATTTATAAGTATTACTTTATGTAGTAAGTATACTTATGTCAATATTTACTAGTAGTAAACTTGAAAGGATGTACTATTTTAATACTGCTTGGGACTAAATTGGCCCATTATGAAGTATATAAAAGTATATGTTTAAGTGTACTATAAGTGTAACAGTAGTAAACTCTAAGTCTACAACTAGTTCATAATTATGTTTCTCATTTGTACTGCAAGAGAACTTATGAGTGTACTAGTAGTTTACTATTTTATTACTTGTAGCATTTTTTTAGTTTATGAAAGTTCACTTTGACGTATACTCTCAGTAAACTACTAGTTTAGTAGTTTTACACTCAAGTATATCTTACACGTTTTCTTTTAGTGTATCTGAATAAACTACTAGTTTAGTAGTTTTATACAGCAAGTTTTCTTTAAGTGAACTCACCATCATACTTGTAGATTACTAATAAATTTAATTTTTTGCTCTTTTAGTGTATTCTCAGTAAACTACTAGTTTAGTAGTTTTAGACTGCAAGTTTACTAATTATGCATTGTTTTGTCTCCTTTAGTGTACTCTCAGTAAACTACTAGTTTAGTAGTTTTAGACCTAAAGTTTACTAATTATGCATTGTTTTTTGCTCCTTTAGTGTACTCTCAGTAAACTACTAGTTTAGTAGTTTTAGACTACAAGTTTACTAATTATGCATTGTTTTTTGCTCCTTTAGTGTACTCTCAGTAAACTACTAGTTTAGTAGTTTTAGACTACAAGTTTACTAATTATGCATTGTTTTTGCTCCTTTAGTGTACTCACAGTAAACTACTAGTTTAGTAGTTTTAGACTACAAGTTTACTAATTATGCATTGTTTTTGCTCCTTTAGTGTACTCACAGTAAACTACTAGTTTAGTAGTTTTAGACTACAAGTTTACTAATTATGCATTGTTTTTTGCTCCTTTAGTGTACTCACAGTAAACTACTAGTTTAGTAGTTTTAGACTACAAGTTTACTAATTATGCATTGTTTTGCTCCTTTAGTGTACTCACAGTAAACTACTAGTTTAGTAGTTTTAGACACAAGTTTACTAATTATGCATTGTTTTTGCTCCTTTAGTGTACTCTCAGTAAACTACTAGTTTAGTAGTTTTAGACTACAAGTTTACTAATTATGCATTGTTTTGCTCCTTTAGTGTACTCTCAGTAAACTACTAGTTTAGTAGTTTTAGACTACAAGTTTACTAATTATGCATTGTTTTTGCTCCTTTAGTGTACTCTCAGTAAACTACTAGTTTAGTAGTTTTAGACTACAAGTTTACTAATTATGCATTGTTTTTGCTCCTTTAGTGTACTCTCAGTAAACTACTAGTTTAGTAGTTTTAGACTACAAGTTTACTAATTATGCATTGTTTTTGCTCCTTTAGTGTACTCTCAGTAAACTACTAGTTTAGTAGTTTTAGACTACAAGTTTACTAATTATGCATTGCTTTTGCTCCTTTAGTGTACTCTCAGTAAACTACTAGTTTAGTAGTTTTAGACTACAAGTTTACTAATTATGCATTGTTTTTGCTCCTTTAGTGTACTCTCAGTAAACTACTAGTTTAGTAGTTTTAGACTACAAGTTTACTAATTATGCATTGTTTTTTGCTCCTTTAGTGTACTCACAGTAAACTACTAGTTTAGTAGTTTTAGACTACAAGTTTACTAATTATGCATTGTTTTTGCTCCTTTAGTGTACTCTCAGTAAACTACTAGTTTAGTAGTTTTAGACTACAAGTTTACTAATTATGCATTGTTTTTGCTCCTTTAGTGTACTCTCAGTAAACTACTAGTTTAGTAGTTTTAGACTACAAGTTTTACTAATTATGCATTGTTTTTGCTCCTTTAGTGTACTCTCAGTAAACTACTAGTTTAGTAGTTTTAGACTACAAAGTTTACTAATTATGCATTGCTTTTGCTCCTTTAGTGTACTCACAGTAAAACTACTAGTTTAGTAGTTTTAGACTACAAGTATTCTTTAAGTGGACTTAACATCACAGTTTACTAATTCTTTATTAGTTTTGCACCTTTAAGTACACTACTGATATTTAGGTATTAATTATTATACTTTAAATATACCTTTAATTGCACTTTAAATTATAAGTTCTCTTGTACATTATCAGTGGACTACACAAAAATTCACATACTCAGAATTATGAACATAAGTTATCTTTATAAATCAATAATTTCAAACAAATCTATTGTATAGGATTCCACATAAACTTAAAATAACAATGACACTCACATTATACAGTTCAAAACAAAACAGTAAACACAATGTTTACGTAGTGTCATAAAAGATATCAGTTCCTAAAGAAACTACAAATCCAAACAATAATTGTTCAATATATGACAACAAAATTTTTTGATTCAAATGGGCTTCTTTGTAGTAGCTCAGCTTGATGTAGTTTTCGTTGTTGCATTTTTTTCTTATGATGCGTCTCACATCTTGCATGGTGATGTCAGGGAACTTTGACAGAGCATGGTCTGTGAGTTAAACACACACACACACACACACAGCACAAAAACACAAACACACATCGCAAACAGAACAAAATAAAACATAGTTTATATTTTTTTTATACATCATCCAGAATTAACACAATAAATCAGTCAAAGTAGCATGTAGTGATATGCAATTCAAGTTTCTAAAAACTAATGCAATAATTTCTATATTTAGCAACAGACAGCTGAAAATGACCTTTAAATGTCTAACTTTACATAAATTAAGATTATTTTGGGGCATCATCAAAGGGGTCTTGGTTCTTTTGTTTCCTCCATTGTGTGATTATTTTCTTTTTTTCTTTTCTTTGTGACATTCACAAATCAAACTGAAGATCCCAAATTAAACTTTTATAGATTAGAACTTTTCACAAAATGTTTGGAATGTTCCTTTTGATCCATGTTGGAGGTGACAGTAATTTAACACAATCACTGTCACTCCAACGTCAAATCAATTTGAAAAGTGAAAATGTCCAGAAATGTGTAGGAATTTATTTCGTTTTAAAATGAAATTTCCCTTAAATTAAAAACACTCACCAAATATAGCATCAAGTTTTGTGCTATCAAGCCGTGAGCTTTGATTCCACATCTTTGTGTGCCCCTGACTGTCTTCCTGTCAAGCTTGAATGAGACAGGGTTTCCCTTCCATAGACAACCGGCAAGGTCCCGATGTATACTGACGGATTTGCGTCCATGAGAGATTAAGCTTTCGGCTTGGGGACCTTGACATCACAGCCTGGCATGAGAAACACCTGAAAAATAATTGTCAGTTTGCAATTGTTGATACATTGTTGTTAGACACTAAACTAATGAAATGATAATGAAACACATTCCCTGGGATTTATATCTATTCTTCATCTGTGCATTAATGCAAATAAACCAAGTTTTATTCCCCAACCAAATAGGAAATCTGAGATACATTACCACATTTCCCAATAAAATGAACTAGGGTGCAAAATGCTCCTGTGCAATGTAAGATCCTGTTTAAATCCTGTCCACACTGCTTTTCCACAGCATTAAACATTTAATTGGGTAATATGGGAATGCTTCCTATATTTCCTGTGGTCAGGCAATATTCATAATAACCACTTATCAGCACATTCACCATGCAATTGAACATGCAGATTTTTCAGGTAATGTTTATAATTACTGCCAAGTTGATTTACTGGGACATTGTATAATCACCTTCCCACATGGACCGTAACACTTGCATGTGTGGTACTTACCATATCATCAGACAACACTTGAGGAGAAACAGATGCAGAGTCTACTGATGTTGAAGGTGTTGCAGAAGTGGATGCAGTAGGTGAGGTCTGAAGTGTTATTTGTCCAATCACTTCTTTCAACTTCATCACTACTGTGGAAGCTCTGTTAAAAAATGGAGATATAAATGATTATAAGAAAATTGTGAAAAGGCCTCATACTGCATGTTGACACAAATGCCAAAATAAATCACTACTCACAACAAAATGTTTTTTAAAACATTTTAAATATTATTCAAAATAAATACTGATTAAATCACTGCCATTCACCACACTTGTTTTGCTTTGTATAATATTAAAATGGTTTAATTTGAGTTACGTTGGTAAGGAACACTGTTAGTTGCAGCAGTCACTTTGCTATAGCAGCCATACATGCTGCAATGCTTCAGATTTATAGAATGTGGTATTTGTAAGTATTTTATGAGGTTGCCGTGTTTAACCCTAAACACAACTACCTTTTAAATGTATTGCTTTTAGCTGATTTTCATTAAGTTTAGTAAAGTGAGTCCCACACTTTCTGTAGTTTTGCTCTGTCAGCCATGACTGTAGAGTCACAAAATGTAAACACACTGTTTGCAATGTCAAGTTGTGTGTTTAGCTTCAAAGGAGCAGATTATTATTATTTTTAATTCATATAATTACCTCTCATGGCATCAAGTATCTCTTTAATGTTGTCTTCTTTTAGCCTCCTGTTCTCTCTTTTAAGTTCCTTCATTTGCTGTTGTACCTTACTCCAGTTTCTCTCAAGTATGTCCTCATCTGATGAAAACTCATTTTAGATAGCTGACTGGAACACAAAGAGCAAAAAGAAAAGAAAAGAAAAAAAGGTTTCCACTAAAATTGGCAAATCTTAAAATAATTTACCTGGAAAGAAGTTTGCTTTGCCATCAGCTCCTTCTTCAGGTTTTCAATCATTTGGTCTGCTGCCTCTTTTGGGGTACATGTTGTCTTTTACACTTTTGCTATCAAAATGACAATTTGAAGTTGTTCAATACCAGGGATTCAATTCAAATTGATTTGTATAGTGATTTTCAAAATATAATTCCAAAGCAGCTTTACAGAAATGCATGTTTGTGTTACAATTAAAGCAGAGTAATATATTGCTTCATTATAGCAATGGACATTTGTATTTGTCCTAGATTCACATACAGATGTATTTATCCATAATTACCTTTTTTGGGCTGTTCATTCTCCTCTTCTTCTACATCCTCCATCAACCAACTGTTTGGCTTTGTCTTCCTCCTCAGTGTTTGTTTCCAGATGTCTTCACCCTTAATGAACTGTTCCCTTTTCTGGCAGAGATCACTATAGTTGTCTGTCAAAAAGTTGTGTGTACATTATGAAAACTGGTTCTCCACTGTTCCTAAAAGACAGTCTGTGATATTTTTTTGCTTGTTTACTTATGTCTAATCCATCAAGATTAGTGATGCAAACCTTAATTAAAGATTAAAGTCAACTTACCACGAACATTAAAACCTTTGCAGGAAAAAGGGCTGGACAATTTTTCTTTTTCTGCCTTTTTCCCACTTCACACTCATCCATCCATCATCTTCATCCTCGAGTGTGGGACATTGTGTTATAATTTTGAACAATTTTGCTGGTCTTCAGTACTCATCCAGTCAGTTTTACCCACTTCCACGCTCTTGTCCTTGAAATAATAAATGGCAAATGCCATTGTTTAAGTGTTGTGACTGACGGATTTTCTTTTATTTTATTTTGCTTTGCAGTGTTTGTTTCTAACAATAGGTCGTGTTGTTAATTAGGCATGTGTGAACGGATCACATGACTAAATATCACACACCGTTACAAATTTTTTTTTTTAAAATCGGAGATGCATTTTTGTTGATGCAGGTGTTTGCAAGATAAATAATGGCAAAGCGTGCAGGACCTTACAAAAGGTACTTGGAAGATGACTCAGAAACTATTCCAAGGAGAACCAGGTTCAGATGGATTGAAAATGACAATATGGTAAGGCATTTTGATTTTTAAAGTCGACATTAAATTTTATTTTTGTAGGCTATGTTATAATCTTGTGGTGAAAAATTAATCCGAACAAGTCACACACACACACCGTGGTAATCTTTAATCAAAATCTGATAAGTTATTTCCGGTCTGGAATGCGTTCCTTTTCTAATAACGCTCAGTTTGACAGCTTGGCTTGAAACGCAACCACTCCCCTCAAACCATTAGTCTGCTATGAGCAGAGATGGAGACGAGGATCAATCCATGCCATCCTTATGTTCATAAACATTGTTAGCTAAATGTCTTGAGAACTGAATTGTATTTTGAAATTCAATAAAAAATATCTAATAAAATAAATAAAGTTCAGATATTTTTGCTCTTTAAAACTTTTGTTACACAATCTTTCCCACCCAAGTTACACCACGAAAACATCGACGTTAAGTCTTCACATTTTTGATAAACCACAAGGGTAGGCCTATGAGCAATATGGTATGGGTCTTGTAATCTATTATTTGGCTGTAAATAGTAGGATCATTGAAATGCCTACCCACACACATTAAAATAATTTTGATACATTAATTGATTATAAGTGACAGTTGTAGTATTACCTTTCTTTAAAAAATAATAAGTAGTACAATCACGAAAGACAAATTTATCACAATTTCTAAAACAAATAAGCTGCACAACTGTTCAACTGATAATATTCAATCATCTTATTAGAATGATTTCTGAAGAATCATGTGAGACTTAAGACTGAATCAGGTATCTTCCTGATTAGACTGGAGTAATGATGCTGAAAATTCATCTTTGACATCACAGGAATAAATTACATCTAAAATACATTAAAATATATTATTTTGAATTGTAATAGGCTAATATATTACAATATTTAATATTTTGAATTTCTTTCAAAATTTAATTTTAGAATTTCTTGCAGAGTGAAATTGTTTAAGGCATGTATGTTCTACATGAGGTCCACATACTGGACCGGGTCCGTGTACTTTTAGCTCCATTGTTTTTCCTTTTTTAACTCGTAATAGAAAACGAATAACATGCTTTCTTCTTTATTAGTTTTAGACTGGTAAAAAAAATATTCACATAAAACTTATTTCCCATAGCATATAAGCTAAAATGCTTATTTAATTGAAAATCAAATAATTTAAACAACTTTTTTTTTAGTTCTACAAAATGTGAAATTGATTTCTGCATTTTATTCACGGTTTTGCATCCAGTCACTCAGTTTATAAACCGTAGGCTATAGGCCTACTATTCTTAAACTGTTCCCATGATAGGTTAAACAAATCGTGCCCACGGATTAATAAACCTAGCCACATATTCTAATCCAAGCTCTCAGATTTGTAAACAGTGCCTTCAGTTTTAGCAATTTGTAGCCCACCCACAATTTCATAAACTGTGCACATGCTTTCATAATCCAGTCCCATGGGTTTGTAAACTGTGGTGTAGGCTATTCCCGGATTTGTGGCCCCTCCCTCAGTTTGTGCCGCTGATTCAACCAGACCACCTGTTTAGAAGCATGATGCATTGCATTTCGCTTTAAACTTACTTTTTTAAATGGATATTTTATTGGATTTTCAAAAAAAAAAAAAAAAATGACATTTAGCCCAGGCTACTTTTATCTTTAAAGTCATTTTTTGAGGAAAAAGCTCATTATATTAGTATAACAAATAAATACTAGGCTATATAATAAAGAAATATAGGCTAGGCCTAATACAAACACATTTCCAAAACTGTAAAGGTTAGGTTATATTAAAAATATAACATTAATAAATTATTTTTATAAAAACAATCTATCATAAATAGGCAATCTATTACTGCACTGAAAACTTTTTATGTTGAATTTACTTAATTTTATTATGTCAAGGGTTCGATTTAAATAAATTTATCTAAATCCAGATATATTTTTTAAGCTGAGTGAACTTATATTTTATAAGTTAAGTTTATATTTTAATTGTTGTACTTATATTTATACATTGAGTTTATTCATCTCTTTCGTAATTTCAGATTAATTAATTCATAATTTTAGCTAAACTTTTTGAATAGAATTTACTCAAATTATTGTCAACCAGATTAATTTAATTGTTTAATCCTACATAGTGAAATTAATAGATATTTTCATTAATATTCAGACAAATAAAGCAAACCCATAATTTTCAACTCTAACTTTATTTTTCTGATCCAAAGATATTTTGCTCATCCCAAACAAAGAGTGCCTGTAATGTAACTCTGAAGTACTCGTTTCTCAATAGACCTCAATACATGGTACACCACTAAAAATGATCTTGTAAAAATCAGTGAATAGTGTTTGATATAAATGGTCATTTTGAGTAAAAATGAACTTAGTCACAAAATGAATTCACTAAAACTAACATCAAAAGCAACCATAAAACTGTGTAAATACTGTGTAAACTGTGTAAACTTAACATTTTAATTATTCATGCCCCAGTGCATGATGGGAAATACACTATAAAAAAAAAATATTCATTGAATTTACTAAAAAAATTTATGGTGGTTTAAGTGGTTGTAATCAATTTATTTTAGCTATATTTAATATAAACAAATTTAGTTATCACAAAATATAAAATTAACTTTCAGCAAAATTTGTTCTACTTAATATTTTCCAAACTGAATTTAATCAATTCACATGGCTTGGATTTAACACACGCGGTAATTGCTTAAAACCAATTATATTTATTAATTAAAATTCAAAACTAAATTTAAATGGATTTTAACTAGCACAATTGAATTAAGCTTAATTTAATGGGGCCATAATCATTTTTTTCAGTCTTAGTTAACTCATAATGATCATTATTAGCTAAAATGAACAAAGCAATTAATCAAATTTAATTCATAATACAGGTTAGAAATAATAATACAGGGCCAAGATTATCACAAATAAACACAAGATTTTGACCTATATCCAAGGGTTGGTGGGGCATATGGAAGCGCACTGCCAGGAGGCATGGGCGTAACCCTCATTCCTATCAACAGTGGAAACAACTTTAAAAACTCTATCATTTCTGGACATACAACATAATAATACATCATTCTAACTATACTTTTATTTGTGTAAACTCCAATACAAGAAAACGTTGTGCTTTTGTAGCCTATAATAAAATAAAACAACCAGACATTTCATAATCTCCCTGAAAAAAAATGCTAACATTTTTTTCCATATTAATTTGTGAATATTTTAAATGTTTAATAAAGGGGCAAAAAGTCATAAACAGAAATCTGAAAATATCGTCAATATTTATTTTTTGTAGCAGCATTTGGTATAGCCTACAATTCAAATGTTGGTGTTCAACTTAGCGTTTTTAGAATACAAATGTTATAAGAGCATTATAGGAAATAATATTTTAACAATGTTATCATAAAACATTTTTAGAATGTTTTTAGAAAATGTTATCCTAAATTTAAGGAGAACATTCTGGAAACTTAAATAAAACTACCGACTAAAATGTTATAAATAATGTTCCAACAATGTTATCATTAAACATTTTTAGTGTGTTCTTATAGAATTGTATCTTACCTTTAAGGAGAACATTCTGGAATTAAATAAAACTACTCAATTGAAATGTTATAAGAAGGGAGGGTTTTCAAGACTGTGGGTGCACAAAGTCACTTGGCTGCAGCTAAATTTGTGTTACAATGACACACACACACACACACACACAGTTCAGTCTAGGGCTGCACAAAGCGTGACGAGTGGGAACGGTCAGGCGGTGGAGTGGTTGGAATTGAGCGACACCTGCTCGACTCCACCGGTCTCGAGAACCACGGAGGAGATCGGAAGGATACAAAGAGGAGCGTCCGTCTCCCGCAACTCACTCCAGCCCACCGCCTCGAGCATCCTCCTTCGCCCTGCTCGATGGCACTGCGGATTCACCTCAGCTGAGGGATCTTCGGCAGCCGTCCACATTCCTCCGGAATCGGCACCAGTCTAACACATTAAAAACTTCTCAATCACGGGAAGAAGGAAGCGGAACCGGGAACCCACTTGTCACAACAATATAGCCCACCAACATTAATAAGGACTGCAATATCCCTAGTGTGATTTTCGAATTGCAATTAAGTCCCTGCTTTGCGTGTTTAAAAGCGGCACGCAGTTTGTAATAACAGTGAAGGTCTCAGAGCAATGCCATTAAATGGTTAAATCGGTCCGCATTATTAAAAGAGAAAAACTTGCTCACTTCAATACACTATATTCTGCATGAGATTGCATACACCAGAAAACAAATGTTACAAAACGGTTTCAGGTAGGCCATGTTCATTCATTTCTATCGTCCAGTTTGAACTCTGCAAAAAGCGTTTCATCGCTTTCATCCACCTGTGAGTTGCATCTCTTTTAGAAAAATTTGCAAAGTTCAGAAATCTTTTGAAGATATTGCTGAACATTAATTTAACCATTGCTAAAATAAATTCTGCCTGAACTTAATGTCCCCAGTTTTTATTATTATTATTATTTAAACAGAGACACGTTTATTATTATTTTTACCTATTTCACAATTATTTTAATCTCCAAACAGTTTCAGATAGTTCTGCTTTGCTTCTTATGCTTTTCTAAAAAAAGTGTTTGTTTGTGCTCCGTTCTCGCGACACACACAAGGATCATGAATGCATTTTCTGCAACAAAATACAGCAGCGCAGATTACAGTTCACTGGAGTGAGCCTGTTTCATGTTTTATGTACACTACATATTTTAACGTCTGTAAACAAAAATTAAAACTTAAATATTAATAGTGAATTTTTTCAGGTGTACTCTAAAATAATTGTAATATTATTATTTTTTCTTTAATACTTAATTTCTGTCATCAAACTTTTTTAAGGAAGATTAGGCTTAAAGTACTATATACCTTTTTTCCCTCAAATATTGTGGTGGGTCATGAAATAGATTACACTTGTCTAGGTGGGTGTGGAATGGAAAAGTTTGGGAACGATTAGGGAATATGTTTTAACAATGTTATCATTAAACATTTTAGATTTTTTTAGAGAATGTTTTCCTACCTTTTAGGAGAACATTCTGAGAACTAAAATTAAACTACCCACTTAAAACATTATTAGAACATTTTAAGATAATGTTCTCAGAACATTTTAGAACAAAAAAATTCTAGCTAGGACCGTTCATTTTTCATTTTCAATTACGGGTTAAAAAGGAAAAAAACAGAATGGACACAAAAACACACGGACACGGCAGCCTATTGCTCCGTACTACGGTGTTTCTTTCTTATTTTATTCATATTTTTTGTATTGAATTACAAAAATACAAATAAATTGAGTATGTTCTCATAAAATTATGTTTATCCACATAAGGATGCAAAAACTAAACAAAAAATAAAGTGAAATAAAATGAAAGGGCAACACAAACATACTATAAAATTAATTTGCCTGCACCTAGGCAATGTTATCTAATGAAATTCAGAACACCATCAAATCTATTTACTCACAAAAAATACTTTTTGATTTATTGTACTTTATAAATGACAACAACTTCTAAAAATGCATGAAATGAATGTCTGTTACAATCAAAATAAGCCAATATTCCTGTAGGAGGTGACTATTTCAAACAAATGTCCATATGTGCAACAACACTGATTCTAATAATTATTTAATAACAATTATAATGTATAATTCATTTAATTTGAGGACTTTTATCTATCCTCTTTGGTCTTGTATTTGGCTGAATTTATGGAACTTTTTTACTTTTTAATTTATTTTAGGCTACTTTATAAATTGCTAAAACTATCAATATATTATTTAAGGTATAAGGAATTTCCTTGACATGTCATCCTTCCCATTTTTTTTTTTTTTTTTTGAAGGATGAGGATGATCAAGACAATGGGAATGACCAAACAAATACAAAAGACATCCTGAGTAATACGTCCAACAGTGGACCAGGCGAAGTGGACAAAGACAGATCCATCAGGACCAGTTTATTTTGTGCTGACATTCAAGAAGTAAATACACATATCACACATGTCTCACCTTTGGTTAAATACCCTTTTCATTCATTGATGATATCTCACATCATATTTTCATTTATAACCTGTAGAATGAGGAAGACCTGTCAGATTCTGAATGGAACATGCTTGATTCTGAAGATGAAAATTATGTGGACAGAGAAGACTTGATGGAGGGCAGTACTAGTGGAGAAAACACATCTGAATTATCAGTGGTATGTAGTAAATGGTTCTGTGACACAGTGTTTTTGTTAGTGTAATAGTTCACGTTGACCTGTTTTGCCAAAATACGGAAGTGAATTGACAGACACAAATAAAGTATTCTGCATTACCAACCCATGAAAGCACAAATAAAACTAATGAGAATTTTGACACCATTACGACATATCATTCCTGGGCAATTGTAAAATTCAAGAATGTACCAAACCCTGTTATTTTTATTTTTATACCCTGTTATTTTTGGTTTGCAGCTAGGATATGTTAAAGTGATTTAAAGTGAAAAAAGTAAAGCCATTTTGTGATTATCCAGGGTAAATATTTCTAGGAAATATACCCAAGAAAAGGAAAGAAAATAAGCTGGACTGATATTCCTGATCATTCTGCTGCTCACATTTTTTAATATTTTGTCTCTCTCCTGTAGGGAAATGAAGATATAGCCGTTACTGGTGACAAGCCCTTGTATCCTGGTGCACCTATTTCAAAAGGAGAAAGTGTATTAATGCTGATGTCCTATCTGTTGGCACAATTTAACAGGCAAAGCACTTACTCACTTACTGGAAATGTTTAACACAATGTTTCCAGGTCTGATCCCATCTTCACATTACCTTTTCCACAAAGATTTTGGAAGTTCATCTAAATTTGAAGTTCACTTTTATTGTGAAAGTTGTTTAAAATACTTAGGTCAGAGGAGACTGTCCCTCTCAGTGTGACACTTGCAATACAGAATTTGATGCCAATGCAAACCTTAAGAATGGATTCTATTTTCTTGTGTTGCCCTGCATGCACAGATTCAGCAGCTTTTGCAAGAATATGGTGTCAATCTTAATGAAAAACTAGAACCTGTGGGGTTCTCTCTGACATACAGTCTGGTGAAGAGTATCAAATGTTATGTGACAGTGGAGTTCTTGGAAAAGATGATTTGCGCTAATTTGGAATTGTGATGGCACCAGTGTTCAAAAGTTCTAAATGCAGCATTTGGCCAATTCAGTGTCAGGTAATTGAACTGGAACCAGAATTGAGAAAAGTCAAATTTTGATGTCAGCGTTATGGTTTGGGCCAAGTAAACCATCCATGCTAACATTACTAAAACCATTTGTTAAAGAAGCCTTATCATTAGAGACTGAAGGTATTGACTGGCAAGACACACAGGGAAACCGCATGTTTCTAAAGTGTTTGTGGTGGTTTGTAGCTCTGATTCAATGCCTCGTCCAATGCTTCAGTAACACAAAGCAGTTTAATGGTTTTATGGTTGTGACTTCTGTTATCACAAAGGTGGTAAATCCTATCCATACGATCAACCTGAACCCGACTTGAAATGAAAGAGATCATTTCAGTCATGCAATGTCAGCTTCAGATAATGAGCCAGTATTTGGAGTCAAAGGGCCATCTCCTTTAATGAAGCTTAGTCATTTCCAAATGATAAATGGTTTCATTCCTGAATATCAACACAATGTGTGCCTTGGAGTCACTCGGCAACTGTCCACATTGTGGTTTGATACACAAACAGTGAAGCCCCTGGTACATTGGCAAACAGGCGGAAGAGGTTGATATCGACTTTTAAAAATAAAACCTCCTGTTGAGATAACTAGGACACCAAGATCAGTGAATGAAAGGAAGTTCTGGAAAGCTTCAGAATGGTGAGCATTTCTCCATTCTATGCTCTCCTGTACTGAAAGGAATACTCCCTGCCAGATTTTGGAATCATTTGTTTTATTGGTGTTTGGAATATATACATTACTCCAGGATAAGATCAAGACTAGAAGCGTATTGTTGTCAGAACTGGCTCTTAAAAAAATTTGTAATAGAATTTCAAAGAATATATGGGAAAGACCACATGACTTTAACATACACTTGCTCACACATAGCAGCACAAAGTGTGAAACAGTGGGGACCATTATGGCTACGTCAGCCTTTCCATTTGAATCCAATATGGGTACTCTATTAAAGTATTTTAATGGAACACAGAATGTCCCTTCACAAATAGTTAGAAAATTTATGTTGTGGAAAGAATTGCCAGAAAAGGCTAAACATATGAGTGCAAAGGTCCAGTCATTTGTTAAAGAACTTTATTTTAATAAGCTAAGAACAGATAAATGTTAAACATTAAATGATAGTGTCCAGGTTTTGGGCATCCCCATTTCAGGAAAACATCACAACTTCTTCTAGGCTTGCAATTTCTAAGTTATGTGGAAATCTAAGTAACTGCTTCTGGTCTTACAGCCGTTTCTTGGTTAATGGAGTTCTGTATCACACTCAAAAATATAGATCGACTGAATAAAAGATATAACAGTGCTGCATACTTGAAAGATAGTACATTCTGTTTAATTAATGACTTGGTCATTTTAAACAAATGTGCATCATCAAAGCCCTGCATATTGTGCATGTACCAAACATTGCTGTGCTTTAGTTGAGGTACTTGTTAAATCTAGCAGGCCTTTATGTAAAGATTCACAAATAAATGTAGAGAGTACTTTTGTACATGAGGTTAGGAAGAATGGAAAGATCAGTGCCATCTGGCCTGATATGATAAAAATGAAATGTGTTGTTGTTGAAACAGTTGACAATTTGTACATTGCACCTTTGCCTAATCCATTTGAAAGAGACTAAAAAAGCAGTCATTATTGATATTGTACATAGTACTATAGTGTTGTTTTGCCAATAATTTATGTTTCATAAAAGACTTGCTTCTTTTCCTATTTGGCTTGATGATTTGTAATGAGATTTAAAATTGTATCTGCTTGTATAGCTATCTGTGTTATTATAGAAGCCAGTATGAATTAATTCTGTTCCAATTCTTACACCTGGGAAGAATTGCCAATAACATCATTAAAAATGTATCTGTCTCTATGTGGGTTAGTATCACTGTGTCAATATCATGTTCAGTTACATGTTTATTTTATTTACTCTATGCTATTCCACCCAAAAGCTTGTTACAATATAAACTTGAACATGTTAGTCTATAAGACAGTGTGTAATATTATGTTAAAAAGTATTAAGTAATAAAGTAATAAGTATAAAATTAATAAGCTACTCAATCAAAATAGTAAACACAATTACAAGCCAAGAATACTTAGAATACTTAATTATACTTTTAAGTATATCTCGAATAACAAGAAGGCCAAATATACTTAGACTTGTCTGTCAGTATCTGTAAGTCAAGTATACTAAAGTGCAATTTGAAGTATATTTCTGAGAAGTACATCTAAATAGTACATACAAAGTAGACTGAAAGTAAACTCTCTTAATTTTAGTTTAAAAGAAGTATACTAATAGCACACTTGAATAAACTTCTTTTCATAAGGGTTCCCAGCATACACCTGATGGATACTGACTGTAAAATGTCAATCATAGTTCGAGGGCTCAGTGTGGTGACAGAAGATGGAGATGTGTGTCCGTGCACCAGCCTTGATGAAGCTTCATAACAGCCTTCTGGATGCCTTGCCACGTGTACTGTGTTAAGCTAACTGAGACTTGTTATAGCTTTTATATATCATTGTTCTTTTGTTGTTTTTGATTGCTTCAACTCTGTCCTCATTTGTAAGTCGATTTTTATAAAAGCATCTGCTAAATGAATAAATGTAAATGTAAATACAGTGCTTTAAGCGGGCCGGTAGCACCGGCACTCAGTACCGCCACTTCCAAATATAGTTTGAGCGTACCGCCACCTCTCATGCGCCAGGAACGTCTTTGTAGCGTACCGGTAAGCTCATTTGGACATCTGTTTTAATAGAGGTTTTAATCCTTTGCCAGTGCTGCCGTTTTCAGAGCGCCCTCCACAATGTAAGCTTCCTTATTCATCCCACCGAGAGCAGAGACTACATCACCCACACACCCATGACTTTACAAGTGAGAAGCGGATGCGTTGCTTTTGTCGCTGTCAGTAACAACCTAACGTAGCCGGAGAGAATTTGTGAAACGTGCACAAAAATTCAAATACAGTGAAAAACACGTAATATGCTCTCCTGGCTTCAGATTCTGAGCACTACAACAAAACGATCAAAACCAGATGACTCGCTGGCTGTCACCCCGCCGTATCTCTGCAGGTCAGACGCAAACTAATGAAGTAATGCAGTAGCTCTTTCAGGCAGGGTGACCAGATGTCCCGAAAATTCCGGACAGTCCCGAAATCGAAGCTGTTGTCCCGAATCCCGAATCTGGCCCTAATTGTCCCGAAAATTATACTAAAGCAAAATCTTGAGTAGTTATTGTCTGAAAACTGTCTGCGGAGGTTGAGTCGTTCTGCAACCAGGCCCCGCTGGCTGCTCATTGGCTGCACAATCTTTTTCTAAGTTCTAAAAAAAATACCGTAGGCGGCTAGGCACGAATTTAGATATTAATTTATCGAAATAATCTATATGCACAAAGACAATACAACTTTTTATCCACTTTTGTTTTAAAGCTTGATGAAGAGAGAGAGCGCAAGTTGCTGCTGAGCTGCGAGGAGGACAGTGATGCACGCGTACAGGAGTGATTGACAGTTCGCGGCACTGTGTACAAAAATACTCCGCTACACAATTATATATATATTAAAACCCTATATTATATATATATATATATATGTTATAATAGAGTACCGGCACCTCTTTTGGGCCACTTAAAGCACTGTGTAAATATTAGTATAACCTGTGGTATAGATGAGTGCCAGTCAACTTTTTCTGATTCCATTCTTTTAGAAACCATGCACAGGAAGCATATGTACTTTTGGTACTCAGTGAAGAGTCAGTAGTACAGTTGTATTATAATATAATGGAGAAGGGTCTGGCTACAGACTTGCAATCTCAGACTCTTGCCCTTCTTTTTATTGGATATTTTATTCTACTTATTGGTTACTTGTTTGAATCTTGTTTTCTCTTGTGTAGGAATGGTTGACTGGAAGTCTATCAGTCCAGATGTGAGGAAGACACACAGAGTGGAGCTGGAGCTCAGCAGATGTGATGGATGTAGATACTGTGGTCTTAGAAAGCTGTGAAGATGCCCTTCTTTCTATTCAGACAAAGAGTTTGCTGGATTCTGTTCTATGGACTGCTACTTTAGAATGAATGAATGAATGAATGAATGAGTGGTTTATCTATCTATCTATCTATCTATCTATCTATCTATCTATCTATCTTTTACTTGAATTGGTGACTGAAACTGAAAGCTAAATAAAACTTTAGTGGATAAAGCTGTGTCTGTTTGCTTAATTGGTTAATGTCACTTAAAACAAGGTTACTAAACTCTTCTGACTAATTTTTAAATGTATTAGTTTTAAATTTTACTAATTTTTTCTCTATCAGGCAAAACCTAGTTTTCTAGTGGTAACACTTTACAATAAAGTTTCATTTGTTGACTGATGTATTAACTATGAGCAATGCATTTGATACAGTTTTATTAAACTTTGTTAGTTAATAAACATACACCTGATCGTTGTTTGTTCTTGTTATTTCACTAATGTTAACAAATACAGCTGACTTTAAATGACTTTAACTTAATAACAGCAAGTCTGACTAACCATGTTAAGAGACGCTTGTATTCTCAAAAATAATTGTAATCTGTTTTGATCATTGATAAACTAAGACCTAAAAGTGTGGTGGTGATTACGTCAGTAAGCCGCTTTGAAAGTACTTCGAAAGTAATTTAAAATAATATTATTTACATCATTAACACTGTTTTTACACTGAATGAATTTCAATTGGTTTTATAGGATTATGTGTTTAATTTATCGCTTTATATTAATCTATAGGTCAATAGCAATTAAGAGTATGGCTCACTTTAGCTGAACAGACAGTTTTAGCTAAACATTTTGCCACGCCCTACCTTTCTTTCCACCAATAAGAAACCTTTTGACAGCCACATTTTGCCATGCTTGCTCCAGGCTGCAGTTACCCCTACTTGCTTTGTATTGTGCTATTTTTTTAAATGGGTGGGAGGGGTATGCTCTTGGTCTGTTGAGGAGCTATATGTGACCGAGTGAATAAGGATTCAGGGTGGGCGTGTATATTTCACTCTATAAATAGCACAAAGGTTCATAGATGCGTAACTGTGGACGCTTTGACCTTCTCCGCTCTTTGTTAAAATGTACCAAGACGTTAGTTTATTTACATCGTTGATTCTGTGTTAAACCCAGGGAGGAAGTCCTGCAAGAGCGTGTGGTTTTAACGATTTAACGTGGTTAGTTGACAGTGTTGGATATAAATCTTAAGTTTATGGCTATATATTGATTGTTTTGTTTGCTTGTTTTGACTTGTTATTATCTCTTTGATAATTTATTTTATTATTTGAGTTTGGATTGGTGAGGTGTAAAAGTTTTAATTCATATGTTTTGTGTCTTAGGAGCCAGCCTGTGTGGAAGATCTTTCCTCGGGTCATGGGCCTTTCCTTCACTGCATGTGTATTGATTTGGGAGTGTGGAGTGGTTTGTATTAGTCACTACACTTTTCTTTAAAAGTGGTATTGTTAACCTTCTTGAAAACTGTGCATGTGTGGTGTGTGTTCTTAGCTGGAATCCGTGTTCAGTGAATTCTCTCTCTTCACACAGGCTTGGCTCCTATTGTAAGACTGGTGGGCTGTGATTTTTAGTAATTGACCTAACCTGTATATTTAATAAATTCTTTTAGAATATTCTCAAAGTTGATTCAGAGGTTTATAACTCTTTGTCAATAAAGTTATTGAGCTGGAAAGTCACGCCTCGCTCTTTTTTTTCTATCAAGTACTGTCTATTTACATGGTTATACAGGTGCGTAGTCGGAGCAGGTGTGATTTACATATAGATGGATGGTTTATAAATGTGGACGTATTAAACATTTAAAATTTGCACATTTTGTAACAACAACTACAATAACAAGAGGCCCTTGTGTCAACAAGTTATTGGTTGATTACATTAGCATGTACTTTCAGCAGTGAATAATATTTATACCAGATGTCACTGTCATGAAGGTATGCTAAAACAAAAAACTTTAGTATGTTCATCATAGTCATTTATTGTACTACATTAGCCATTATGTATCTATTTTGGACTAGGATAACAGTTCACATTACACAACAAAAGGTTATTTCAAATAAAACCTCTTCTCTTACAGTGTTAATTTTGACACAAATTTTAATTTAGTTTTAGTCTTAGTCTTTTGACTATAATTCTTTTTAGTTTTAGTCAAGTTTTAGTCATCTGATTTGTTTTAATTTTAGTCTTATTTTATGACTAAAATTGTTGGTATTTTAGTCGAACTAAAATTGCTTGGTATTTTAGTCGACTAAAATAAGACTAAAATCAATAACAGATTTACTAGACAATTTTTTACAGCTGGTATAGGAAACAAACTTAACCAAAATATATAAAACACAAATTCAACTTTATTTCAACACAACTGTGTCTTTATTTCGATTCAAAAGCTTTTATGCAGCAACAAACACTGTCATGATAATGTAAACAATAACTAGCTGCCAATTGACCATCAATAAAAGAAAAATAATGTTAGGTCCAGGACCTTAAAGCTTACAGCTGAGCTGAACAATAAGTGCATACATTTAAAGTAAATATTTAATAAGTTGGCAGCTAGGTGGATAAAAAAAGTAACAAGATTTTATAAGGTATTCATTTGTCTAGCAATATTGTATGTTTTAAATACTACATTATTGCTAGATTTGTATGTATAATGATAGGATGTGAACATTCATGTTTCACATGACTAATATAGAAATATTTGTGATATTGTCAACAAGTAGAACATTATAAAATATACTAAACATTAGTATTAATCAAATGTATTTATCATGATATTACGTGATTAGTATTGTGCTCGATCTAATTTGAAGAAGGGGCTATTTTACAGTACTTTTCAGTTCAGTAATATTTAATGCTACAACATCTACGACTGCACTATTCCAATTTTGCTTAGCTCAATAAACAAAAGAACATCGTTGTAAAATTACATTTCAGAAAATGTCCGGTGGCTCGCTGTTAATGTCTTTTCAAATTGGTTGTGTTCTTGCTCATGAATGAGCTCTCGTGCTTTACACTTTGTTTTGTTTTGTTCGTCGTCAAACGTGAAGTGGACATTTTGTCGCTCTTTTAGACAGTAGGGACTTTAAGCAACAGCTGTCGCGAATGGAACGGCTACAGCGACCGGAAGTTTGCCGTCACACCGCTGTAGCCAAGAACGTAAAAGTCACTAAGCAACGGTAAAACAGAACAGCAACGCAGCATTAATTCATTTATTGAGATCCAAAAAATATATAATTTAAAAAAGCAGGAGAAGGATTGCTTTTGGCGTTAAATGACAATCTTTTGTCAGAAGAGGAGTTTTAATATTGTATGATGTAAATAAGTCTAAAAACATAACATTTATTTACCTAACCTCTCACGCTTTTAGCGACTCCGGCAAATCAGCTGTTCTCCGTAGTAGACCGTTAAATTAGAACGCACAAAGTAGCAGTTAAATTCGCAGAGCAATACAACGCCAGAATGTTGCGCTCCACCAGAAGCTGTTGCTTAAAGTCCCTATCACCTCTTGAATGCCGACTTCCGGAGCTCATAAAACTGAAAACCTTCGCTTCACGCCTCAATGAGTCAGGCTCTGATTGGTTCTCTTCTCTCATGCAGTCTGTTCTTTTTGCCGGTTCTTTTGCTCATTCCTCGCATCTCTCCCGTCTGCTGATTTGATTTTCGCACAGTCTATTTTCATCTCGTCCTTTATTCGTTGGACGATAATGTCAATCAATTTAGTCATAGTTTTAGTCTCCATCAGTGCCTTCTATTTTAGTTTTCGTTTCGTTTGTGGCAAAAATATATTGCTGGACAAAATAATGACGAAAATATTTAGTCAACGAAATTAACACTGTTCTCTTACTAACTTTTAGATCCAGAGGACAGAAACCATTACAGAGGCACAACACACACAGGGATGTTGGAGGCTTCAAACTGTCTCCACACGCCGGTGCCTTAAAGTTCCCGTTTTACTGGCGCTTTTTTGAAGCTTTGATTGTGTTTACAATGAGCAATATAACATGTGTTCATGTTTGCTTGTAAAAAACAGTCTTTTTCACACAATTCACCTATCTGTATACTGCTGTTTTCACTGTCACAAAACGGGCTGATGTCTTCCTTGGTCTATGAAGCCTCTCCTTCAGAAATACGTAACGAGTTCTGATTGGGCCAGCGGTTCCTGTGTTGTGATTCGACAGCAGCTGAGAGCAGGCTGCCCTCCTGGTAAGCGGATTGGGCTAGAACACACGTGCTGGAGATGTATTTATAATCACAGGAGCGTTTTACTGCGAGATGCGATGAAACCGATTTGTTTTTTTGCACAGCCCTAACATCTAGTTAACAAAGCTAAACAGCGTTTTTTTGTGTAATAACGCACCAACTTAAATAATAAAATACACTTACCGGTTGTGGTCCATAAACAACGCCTTCTCCAGACAAGGGGAAACTGCTCCATCTTTCAAGAATAATCTTTGTGCAAATCCAGCATTAAACTGATTGAGATTGAGCAAGCTGTCCTCAGCTAAATGTGCTGCACATAGTTTTACATGTGCATTATAATTCTGGAACTGAGTTAAACATAAATTGTAACCATTAATCTCAAAGTACAGCATTCCTGGGAAGCCCAAACAAAGGTGATTGGATTCAGAGATGAAAATAACAGCATTTCAATGACATGGCGACAAAACAAACACAGCTCTTCCTCTTCTCTTTCGAGTGCAACAAGGCCACCCCTGTTTGTGAATTCATGTGGAGGAGGTTAGTCAAAAACTGTTTTAGTGATGTCTTTACTACAGGAACTAGGGGTTTAGTCCAACGGTGCTTTTTTGTAGGCAAATTCTGTTAAATAAAATATCTCGCTTGGCATTGAACTTTGAGCTTTAGAATTTTACAGATATTATTTATACTCTAACAACAACATTACACACTAACTAAAGTTTAAAACATGGAATCACGAAGAAGGGGACCTTTAAGCAAGGTTTCAACCCTTGAAGAACGTCAGGATCTTATCAATGCAGCACTAACATACTATCTAAAGGGAATGATAGAGATGTCTCTCAAACAGTAAGATTACATGTTTGATCACCCATTTTTTCTTAATATTAATAAAGGTGTTAAAATAAAAGGTAAGAACAACGCATTACACTGTAGGGGTCAAGTTTTCATAAATGTGTTACTTGTACACTTGTGTTGCATATGAAATATTGATAGAACTCTACTGATGATTAAGAAATCTTTGATTCTGACAGTATATGTTCTTATCTGATTAAAAGACTGAAAGAAGGACTGGAGACATCGGGTGCTAAATGCCATAAAGGAGCACTCTTCCATTATGGAGGAACTCTTTGTGGTGGTCCACTCACCCTGTCAGCTGCCTCCTGCTGGACCTCTTCACGATACATTACTCCCGAGAGGAACTAACAAGAGCCTTGGAGGAGGTGGCAGTTGGTCACTGACTAGATTGGATTATTGAAGTTGAAGATTAGTCCATGTCATTTTACTTTTACCACATAGCTGTGTTATTGATTTTATTGGCAAGGTATTCTATTAAGCAGAGATGAGCCTGGAGTGTACTCCAATTTTGGAAAATGTTGTGTTTTCTTACAGTGCCCTTAAAGAAACATGATAGGTCTTACTATGGTAGGTTACTACATGTCTGTAGGTATGTTATATATCATTTATCACAGGAAACTAGTGAAGACAAATGACTGACAGGACAATTTTAGAGGTTTTGCAGAACATGTCCTCTATATAGGTTTCACATGTTTGATGATGGGGGTGTTTAAGTGGTCAATTGTCCAACATGAGGGGCGGAGGTTGCTTTGATGCATTGGGGATATTTGCATAAACATGATCAAGAGTGTTGTCTCCTCTTCTAGGGCAAAAAAAGAGATCAAATTTGGGAAGTGCTGCTGAGATTGAAATTGAAATCAACAGCAATGCTAAAAGCTCCATCTGGGTCACCATCTACAACTCACTAACAGCAGAATAGAGTTGTTTCAAAGATAGTTAAGCATTAATATCTGGGGTACAGACACTTAGACCATAACAGAAAAGACTTCATGGGCATTGACTGATAAACATCTCAAAGAAGTTCACCAGAAGATCGAAGAGTAGACTAATGAGTGATTTAAGAAGAAGAATTTTTGTTAATATATGAGATGACACTGTTTCTTGACTCTAGTCCTGCACTGCATACATTCTGTGAAGCCAAGATTAGTGTGCGTGATCTTTCACTGCATGATTCAGTCTATTAAAATACATTTAGAATGATCACAAAATCAAGAGCAGAAAATGTATTTATTTATACCACATCATGTAGTTTCAAATAAAGAGTGCCTTTTACTGTTTACAATAGATCAATAAAGAAGTTAAGAGTGTTAAGTGGTGTTTTAGACTCCATGTTTCCTGTTTATGTTGTATTTTGACACAGAAAAATAATAATTTCAAACACAGCACTGTTTTGAGTCTCCTGAGCAACATGAAGGTGTTTTGTTCCTGAATGAATGAAGCGCTTAAATGATTCGGTTCAATCACATTGAATCACTAATTAACAGTGACTTACTGCCACCTACTGGCAGTTTTAATTTCACATTTAAAGTATCTTTTAAAAAGTGAAGTGACATTCAGCCAAGTATGGTGACCCACACTCAGAATTTGTGCTCTGCATGTAACCCATCTGAAATGCACACACACGAGCAGTGAACACACACACACACCTGTGAGCACACACCGAGCAGTGGGCAGCATTTATGCGCTGGGACGAGTTGGGGGTTCAATGCCTTGCTCAAGGGCACCTAAGTCCGTGGTATTGAAGGTGGAGAGAGAGCTGTTCATGCACTCCCCCACCCACAATTCCCCGTCCGCCCGAGACTAGAACTCACAACCCTTCGATTGGGAGTCCAACCCTCTAACCATTAGGCCACCACTTCCCCTTTTATTTACTCAGTGCACCACCACCACCACACCAGAGGAAAAAAAAAAAAAGGAAACTTGTCAGCCTTGCTTTTATACATTTAACCCTTGTATATTGTTTAAATTCACTAACCGCCGTAAAATTTATCAAATTTTTATTTCGATTTTTTTTTCATAAATCATTAAAATCAACCTCAATATACAAAATACTAAATGTTTTTTTTTGTTTGTTTGTTTTAATACAGGATATTAACTCTTTAATTGCCAAGTTCATAAATGACATCACTGATTTAAAAACAGCAGCAACTACTGTTCCTTTTTTTTCACAGTCTTGGGATGTCAAAATTGGTAAAACATTGGCTTTGATACATTTTTTAGTTTTGTGCAGCATTAGATTTACATTTTTTCACCCTTATTTATTGTTGGTAGCTGTTTTTGCCCCATTGACTTCCATTATAATGACATTTTTTGATTGCGAGCCATGACACCATATAATCATGCATTCTTGATTGTTTGTGGTTTTCCTGTTGGGAGACGGGTAAAATGTTTTTTTTTTTTTTACAGTTCATCACTAGGTGGGACCATTAACCCTTTAGATAGGCCTCTGCAAAAAAAAAGGCTTAGTTTCTGGCTTGTATATGGAGTACAACAGCAAATTATAGTGTTTGTGTGTGTGTGTGTGACAGAGACCTTTGTGCACTTACCTTGATGTATCTGAAAAAAATAAAAGTCAAAATATGCAGCTCAGCTCTCAGAACTACATGGAGTAAAACAAAAAAAAGTTTATGGACACTTATATAGGATGGCCTGTGTGTGAAATGCTTTGTATTTTTGTTAAAGAAAGTTTAAAACCTTAAAATCCTGTGTAATAAAAGAATTCTGCTTTGCATCAGATTTAATGAACAATTTATGAAGAACCAAAATGCAATACCAATTTCAAATAAGCTGCAGCTCACTGGAGGGGTCAAGCTGCATGATAATTCAAAAGTTTGGTACAAGTCAAGCCCTTTCGGTTGTTTGCTGCTCTTTTCACCATCAAATGACCAGCACGATGGCATGCAAGAGTTTGAATCCACATACTTTACTTTTGTTTAGTCTATACTTAACCCCATCATTAAAGGCAGTAGGTGCATTTAAAACATTTAAATAAGCTATTTTATTTGGTTCAAGCTTGACCACATTGTGCATCAACTGTGAAAAGTCGGCTGAAGAAGAAAAAACTGTAAAAATTAGTTTTATGTGTGTAAAATGTTTTCAGTTTCTTAAACCCTACATGTACTAATTCTATATCCTATCTTACATTTTTTTCTAGATATGGCAAGTATTTCAACTGCCAGTCTTAACCAGTCAGTTACTGGCTACATTCACAACATCGCACCTCTCAGGCCATGGGGTTAAACGACAGTACTTCAAGGAGTCTTACAACAACGCCACAAGTCTGTAAGCTTGTGGTGTTCAAGGTGGAGCACCATTCTAAGTTTCTGAAGATTACTTTGAACCTGTACAGGAGAAAGTACTGTCTAGGGAATTTTACAATTGTGATACCATAATGCAGACTTAAAATGACACTGAAGTAAAAAAAAAAAAAGAAAGCTTGTTACAACTTCTATTCTGCAAGCAATATCTTCTAAGGTTTTTTTTTTCATTTTTTAAATGCCCTGTCCAACTTAATAATGTGGTTGTCCAGTCAAGGAGAAAAGATGAAATGGACATACTGTTCACCCACCAATCCAAATGGTGTTGCTTGAGTTCCAGTGACTACCCTTACAACCCCACCATAATGGTCCCCATTCAAGACCAAACAATTAGCCAGTTACTGCAAATGGAAATGGAATACCACAGAGTAACTACTTGTGTTGGGGATGGTAAAACAGTTTTATCATTCAATCTATTCTAAACCCTTCAAGAAAAATGTTGGTAGCTTGGTTAACAAATGCAGGTTTACTATGCCCTTTACACCTCTGCTCATTCCACAGATCCAGGAACTGAATTCATAATTAAATATCAGGTACTAGTAACCGATTAGACTGTTGACCCAATATCCTGTTTATGCTCCTTCAGGTAACTTTACAAGTCAAGCGTGTTACTCTATCCCTGATCAAGTCTCCTTCTCTAAGAGTTGGTTGACATCTTGTTGCAAAGTTACTGTTACCACAGTAGACTACATAAAGTGGGATATGAAGGTAATGAAACTAGAAATATACCATAAGACACTAATTAGTATTGTTAATGGTCTGCAGGTTAACATCACTGCAAAGATAATCCTGATGGAAAGCGTAAGGACATGCATCATGGCATCATGGAGCTTACTGTCTGGGGCGCAAACAAAACCTTCAGCTGGACTCCTGGTTTTACATAACCAATGTTTCTGCTACGGATGTTCAGAGGTACAAAATTCCTGTCCACCACATAAGAGAACAAAATTTACACCCACCACATGCACTGACCCCACATTTCCACTACAGCCCACCACATCTGAACATGTAACTGGAAACATCATTGGTCCCTCAAAGTCAACATCATCTACATTTTGTCCACCTTAAGCACAAGTTAAATCACATGGACACTTTCCTGCACAAGAGTCCCTCTGTGACAAATGCGATATATTTTACTAGAGCACGCCATTACACACACACACGTTAAAATAACAACCACAACCTCTTGATGACATCAAATCAAGTAACATAGAGAACCACATTCCTCCGATCCACAATCAAGTTCCAAAACGCCACAACCCGGCACAATGGACCTCTCTTTTAGACCTCCCACTATGAATAATGACAATACACAACTCATCACCCACCTGGATATCCGAAAATCACATACAGACACCCCACAACCCAGAGTCCACCCATGCACTTCTCACCACTCTACACAATCTGCAGCTCCAAGTGATGACCGAGTAACTTGACCTTTTTATGGTGGAATTCCAATAGACAGCCAGCCAGTAAACCAGCCAACTTCCCAATCTCCACTTCTATTGCAGATACCTCCCAGTAAGTAATGTATTGTTAGTTATAAATTGCAACTTGTTTTTTTTTTTTTTTTGAGGAAATGTGCTTTTGTTTCTAAATTTCAGTCCTGTAAGCACTTGAAGTAGCTCTTGTTTTATCCTTCCTGATTTAAATTGACTTGTAAATATTGAAGATGCAAGATGTTGTAATGCATTTCCAGTTTTTTTCTGTCTTTAATATGGGGACATGTTTTTCTGACTATTAATAAAGAACCCTCACTTCAATGCTTTTACTCTTGTTTTCATTTATTAAATTGCTACAAAATTGGTTTTAGATGTCTACAATGGGAGAAATTTCATGTTTAACCTTATAATCTGTTACATGTGTCTCGACTTTTGAGACAAAGATAAGAATTTTGTCAGACTTGTTAAAGCCAACTTGACACTATATTTTGAAGTCCGCTCCAATATCTTTTAAACTTAACATGGTCTGAACAAGAGGTACATGTCAACAAGAGATAGTCCTGAAAGACTACATCACTATAGTTTTACATTTTGGAAGTTTATTGCAAAAGTTAACCTATTTGAAACCCCTTAATTTCTAAGAAATAACTGCTGGATTTGAGCATTCCTATGTTTGACTTCACGCTAATTGCAAAATGCATGACCATTAACCTAAAGTTATTAAATTGTGAACTTAATCAAGGTGATTCCAAATGGTTCAGAGGCTGTATCGCCAAACTTTGATCAATCGTAAACCAAACTTGGTACACTTCATCTACACCATTATCTGAGGGTCCAATGGGAACAATGCCACCTATGGGTGTTGAGATACCAAAATGCACATTTGCTTAACTCCTTGAACAGTCAGTCAGAAAATTATGATCTTGGTGTCCTTGGATTCTGAGGTTATGCGTAATTCCTCTAATTGCGCATTTTCCAACATGACGTCCTGGTCCACCATATTGAATTGAATAAACTGTTTTTTCACTACACCTCCTTGAAATCTTGTTAAATTTTGTAAAATATTTTATCAGATCTTCAGACCGATTTTTGATATTCACTCCTGGACTAAGGCCTGATCCCAACCCAGAGGTTGTGGGTTCAATCCAGGGTGGGTAAGGTTGATCTGTTGTCCTGATGTATGTTCCATTTGCTGTTTTCTTCCCAAATTGCTCTGAGCTATATCATTATTTATATTTAGAACAGTTGAGTACCTTTTTTTTTCTTTTGAATATAAAGATCCAGAGATCTAGAATTTATCAGAAATAAAAGCTTTTGTAACATTATATGCAATACCATTCAAAACCTTGGAGTCAATATATATTTTTATTATTATTTTTTTATTGGGGTGGGGAGTTATTGTAGAAATGAATACTTCTATTTAGCAAGGATGCTTTAAAAATGACATAGACATTTATAATGCTACAAAAGATTTATTTCAGATAAATGCTGATCTTCTGAACTGATTTGTTGCCCAAAAAACATAATTATCATTATTATTATTGAAACAGCTGAATATAATTTTTTCAGATGTCTAGAACTGTTATCAGGCCTTAAAAGTTCTTAAAAGGCGGACAGGACCCAAGCGAACAGATTGTACATTTTGATGGACAGCTTTTTAAAAAAGCAGAACCTGTCTACAGCCCGACATTTTTCACACACAAGTCTCTTGCCTTTTGTCAACAATGAGTCATTTTATGTTTTAACAATTTATTCATGACTAACGTATGTTATAGGCTCTATATCCATTTCTATATCCCTCCCTCTGGAAAGTACAAACCATACTGTACTGAACTTAAGTTATACTTGGATTAATAAAGTCCAGTAGCCAGGGCCTATGGTTAATATAATGATTGATTTTGGAGATGAGATCATGACTGAAGGTGCTGATGAGGTCAAACCAGCACATTCAGTGCAAGTACACTTTGTCTAGTTAATTTTCATGAACATTATTTTATATATCCCTCTATATTGACAAGGCCTTTTTGAAGGATGTTGGTTTACTTATAGCCTTTTGTGTTTTGAGCTTAACTGAGAATTTAGGTATGCTAAGGCTGTTGTGTCTACCTTGATTTTTATAATATTGAGGTGTTCAGCTTTTATTTTGCATTTTATTTTATTTTATCTTACAAATCAATTGTTCATTTCACCTGCATGTCTTAAATCATCTGCAGGTCTCAGCTGTTGAGGATGACCTTCTATCTTTTTAGCCACATTCAGTACGAGTAAAATACTTGCAGAAAGCGTTAAGACTTTCACTCAGTTGTATTGGAAATGGTGACTTCTAATTTTGACTTGTGATTCTTTTTACTGTAAGGTATCTGTATTTTTACTCTCAAGTATTGATTTTCAGGTAAGCGTCCACTCTTACACTTCTGCTTAGGCCTATATAATGATGGTTCAACTAATCATAATCTTTCATTATATTGATGGAGACAGTGGACTTCCCTGAAAAAGCTTAACTCGGAAGAAGAGTCTCGCTCTTAGAAAACATGTATAATATGCTAGCAACAAGTCAATTGAAGTAAATAAAGGAAGATGAAATAACAAAAACAGGTAACAAACAGTTAACACACTGAAGTTTCCAAAGTTGAATATCACTGCTCTCCAAAAATAAGGGCTTTGACTATTGCCAGATAAAGGCTAAAGCAAGCTTGACCTCGAAGGTTAATCAGCGTGAAACTCACCTTGAACATTAAAGGCGTGTTGCAAGGTTAATTTTTTAACTGAATATGTGCAATTTGCTTGTTGGTAATAAACATTTAAACTGTTATCCATTGTATTTTTGTTGTTGGGTATCACAAAACGGAATATAATACTGAAAAAGTAGGTACTATCTTACAGCGTCTCCTTTCCCCACAATGCATTGCATCACGTCCGCTTGGGGAGAGAATTTACCAAAGCCAGCCTTGAGCGCATTGAGAGTGACTAGAGAGCGTGAGTATTCAGATAGCGCAGAATGCAGATTATAGATAAATACATACATATAGATAGATAGGTAGACTAGATACAGTATGTAGATAGATAGACAGACAAATAGATGAGAGATAGCGATCCAAACGCGACTCACTTCCCTACAGCACAAGCTTTCTAGCCGAGTTTCATGGGATGGCACCCACACAAGCTCCTGTCAAACACAGCGACACACTACGCTACGCTTTCAACAACATTTTCACCGAGGACAGATAAACGCTTCAAACGTCCATATAGTTAGCATGATGCCTTTTATTTCTAGATGACAAAGACAAAATTTACCAGTTCTACACACTATGACAAAGGTTACCGGTACTTCTCTGAACTAACGTCCATGATCACTGCCCCTAGATATAAAGAAAACATTTATTTTTCACTCAGTGCCATTCAATGACAGTAATAAATAAATAAAATATATATATATATATATATATATATATATATATATATATTTAGTGTGTGTGTGTGTGTTAGTTGCGTGAATTGAGCAATGCTGCTCGTAAGCTAGCTCAATCCTAATTGCTGCGATGCTAAATGATAGCAACTCACCAGGAACTTCACCAACTCATTCTCCTCGGACCAAGCATAGGCTTTGACGGACATCAGTTCTTGGCAATTCCCCATTTTACACAGCTGCGGGCCATCATACATGTTTGCTCTCGCTACCTCTTCCTCATGCCAGTCAGTCGCTATAGTTCTGATGCTGCGTTCCAGGCAGGTTTTGAGCTCGTAATCACTATTTCATACCACTACTAACGACTTTGTACCTTTACAGGCAAGTTACAGCCAAACTTTCTGAGCGAAGGAATTGTAACTAGATTATTTATTTTATTGCAAGCGTTGCATTGACCTAAAATCGTTTTTTCAAGCGTGTACTAATTGCATAAACACTGCATCTGCAGGCAGTATTATTATATGGGCTGTCATCAGTTGTTTGCGTGCTGTGTGACCTCGAACTCGGAGAACATCGATCTAGTAGCAGACACGAGTTCACAGGTGGGAAGTCACGGATTTGATTGCCATTCCAGTGGACTTTCAAGGGTTTAAGGTTGGAAAAACACGGTTTACGGGTTGCCTGGAACGCTGCATAATACTAGACTGAGGCTACCTTTCCTCGACTTCTCCCCAACATGACGCATCACCGAGCGTAAAAAAACCGTTAATACCAAAAACTTAAAAAATAGGTCTTTAAGACCATTTTTGACACATTTAAAAATGATATACATATCTTGAGTGATTTATGTACCCATGAATCGAAAGTGGTGTTTAACCTGCAACATGGCCTTTAATGTGTGTGTGTGTTTGTTTGTTTTGGAAATCAAATCGTATAGTATAGTTAAAACATAATGTAATGTATATTAATTACCATAATATTAATATAACATCTTACGCTATGCAATTACAATATGACATCTTACATTAAAACATTATAGGCCTGACAAAAGAAGTGGCTAAAATCGACATTAAAATAAAGCCTACTTTTGGATTGTAATCGCCTGAGTAGCCTGTTCTAAGTAATTTTAGTTAGTTCAAATTATAATAAAACAACCATATAAAATGAAAAAATAACAGATAAATAAGTACATGTAGGTCTACATCTCAGCACAATCTTCAAAAATTATTAAAAGTGATTCAAATAGGCACAGATGCACACATATGCATTAACGCAACTTTACCATTTTTTTCCATCTATCTTCTTCGTTTCCTTCTATCTACATCAAACCGAATAATAACCCATTCAACAGACCCTAATATATAAGCCAAGGAACCATACTGTAAGTATACAATATACTATATCCCCTCGAAGTCATTTTCGTATCCATTCAATATATTCATTTTATATAGTCTTTTATAATTGCTCAATGTTCTACATGATTTCATCTTTTCAGAAAACATTTAACCATATAATATTCCAAATGTATAAAGAATTATGAGCTAGGTGTTAAATCATGTAGTTTGGGCTTATAAATCATAGTCAAAACACTTGAATAGAAATGGTTTTCTTTGTTTCACATTAGATTATGTAGTATAGGTCAGGATCTATGTAGTATAGGACCAGGATGAAAGGGATCACATTCATCTTCACGCTGATCCTATATCTGTAAATAAATAAAGGAATAACGTTAACCGTGATTGACATTGAGATGAGTTTTTTTTCTTCCATTGCATGTATAATTTCATGATAATTTCCTCATCCCCATTAATATAGATTGCCCAGTTACCCATACTCTCATTATTTAATGAAGTAGATAATTTAAAGTTCATGGTACAGTGTTACTTTATATGTAGTGAATACTTCATACTGCCCACATAGCAAATTATTTCCAATTCCTCAAAACCTTGTTGAACAATTTTGTCCCGTGTCTTTTATGGACTCTCTATGGGCTTCTCCATTGACTTTATGCCTCCACGCCCCCAATAGCCTCATAGACAGTAAAAGATTGTCTGAAGCTTCTCCTCCTGTCCATACGGTAATTTCTCTCTGTGCAACAGAGAGTCACAGGTTATGACGCAATCATTAGCCTACTTTTACAAAAACTGCTTCTACAGGGCCATAACATAAGATACAAGGTAATGGGGCCTTTTATACATTTTCATGTTTCTTTAGAAATAATAAATGGACAAATGGAGTCTTTAAACGCCTCAGATGTAAAGTTATTCGCTAAAGTTATTGCTGACGTCAAAATGAATGGGAGTCAATGGAGCGCTAACAGCAGGTGGGGTCCGCTAATCAATGTATTAGCCCGGGAAGCTTCAATAAATTATGAAACCCTGCCCCCCACCCCGATAGACCCAAACGATGAACTAATTCAATTCTCTTTCCGCTCAGACTGCATTGACTGACACAGGTGAATTACACTAGCAGAACAGAACCTATAGAATATTGCTAGCGCATTTAACGAATCACCCCCTGAGACTACTCGCTTCTTCCTGAGTCACATTAAAGATTGCTCAAAATCACTCACACACATCACTACTGCGCTCAGACAGACAAGAACACAACTGGAATAAACAAGGATTAACATGGGTACATTTAGTTAACATTTTTTCTGAATAAAATTGAGAGCTGTAGACCTTCTTTAACTATAATATCTGATTTTCTTTTGTTTTTATTGAAAGATACTTTAAAGAGTAAGAGAATGAGTTCAGAATGTGACAGTTTCAGTGGAGGACTTTATAATGAGGTATAGCAACATATATAGGCTAATTTAAAAGTGACTTTTATTCCATAAACAATTTTTTGTATTACCTGTACAGACTTTAACTCTTATTGACAGAAATGTAGGCTATACAATCTAAAGTTACAATTAAAGACAAATGATAAAAAATGCAAAGTCTGATATGAAGAGTTTAGCCATTTGTATGCGTGATGAAACTGAAGAAAGTGCACCTCTCTGTCCAGCCTAATACCTTAAATCAGCATTAAGAAAACAAATGAGGAATATTTATCATTTCTTTTGCTCTTCAGTTTCACAAAAAAAGTCTGAAGAGGAAGAGACTGAAGATGGCTCAAATGAGGTGAATAACCATAACATTCTTCATTCTAGTATACATATATGCTTATTCCCTCTAAATGTTAAAGTACCAAATTCAACAAGGTGGTCGTCGATCCTCAACTCCCACGCCTGGCCTGTAAGCAAACTGAAGAGGATCGAGTGAATCCTCTACACATTGTAAGGAGCTCCTTTTCAACAATCCTCAAAACTCTTCATTATGAAAGAGGTCAGCAACTGGCCTAAAATCATTTAGCTCTACTGGATGATTATTTTTAGCCACTGGGATAACTAGAGGATTTCCATAATCTCGACACCTTCTGTTGAGTATAATAAAAAATAGTTCCCAATTGCTCTGCACAAGAAATAAGCAACTGACCTTCAATATTATCAGGGCCAGAGCTTTTCCTAGCTTTTAGATGTTTAAAGGGGTGAAATGCTCGTTTCACTCAATATCCTGTTAATCTCGAAGTACCTATAGAGTAGTACTGCATCCTTCATAACTCCAAAAAAGTCTTTAGTTTTATTACATTCATAAGAGAAAGATAGTCTGTAACCGATTTTTCGGAAAACACGACCGACTGAGGCGGACGTGTGGGCGAGCTAAAGAATCAGGAGCTGAGTAGGCTTTTGCGTGAGAGCGCTTTGGAAGCTGTGACATTACCTTGAGGAAAAAACATCCAAAACAAACCATGGCTTACAGTCAGATTCAGCTATATTTATGATCCAGAATCAGATCCGAGGCTGAAACTGAACGAGAGCAGCAGCAGCAATCGCTCAGCCCGAAGGGCTTGAACCGGTCTCCGACATGGGAGGGGACGCTACTAACAAGGAGGCAGAGATATTTGAAGCAGTTTTACTCACCGCCTGGTTCCAACACCCATCGTGACCCTTTTACGCTTGGGATTGCATCATCCTTAAGAAATAATACGATCAGTAAAACCGTCACAAGTTGGCCTTGTTTGTAAAACAAGCATCTTCAAATCAGGGAACAAACACAAACACTTGCACACTCGTTGATGCTCTGTAAAAAATAAACTGCATCCACTGGTCCCTTAATGCTGTTTTTTTTTTGGTAATCTGTGCAGGGTTGTCTTGCCCTGGCAACCAAAAACACACTTCTTTTAGTGACATTTCAGACGCTCTCGCTCTGATCAGTGATTGTCTGTGCTCAGCCTCTCTGCTCTTCTATATGTGAGCCTGGCAGCTTCTTCCGCAGAAGTGCCTCAGGACCCATATAAGGAAATTCTTGCTCCATCTAACGCCACACAGAGCCATACTCAAAAAACTTTCCCGAAACTTTGACTAAACCGGAAGGAGTATTTTTTGGAACAGAAATACTCCTTCAAACGCATTAACTTATTTTTTTGAAACTTTGTCCATGTTTAGCATGGGAATCCAACTCTTAAACAGTGTAAAAAACTCAGTATGCATGAAAGCATTTCACCCCCCTTTAAACGTGTTAATAACATCCTGTTTTTCAATTGGGATAGGTCTATTACCAATTAATTTATGTTTTTGCTCACAGAAAATATTCTCAAAATCATGAGTATCAAACCTTACAAAGAATTAATTGAAAGCTTGAGCAAGCTGAAAATCATCTCTATACTCTTTGAATACTATATTTAAATATCTTTTAAGCTTTGTCCCAACTATGGTTTTCATGCCATCCACTTCAAATCCCAATGATGTCCAATTAGACAAGCACCACAAACTCCAGAAAACACACAAGCGACAGAAAAATCTGATTCCTGTAGTCACAAATAATACCTAGAATATCAAAATCAGCTGCGGGGCAGATCCTTTTCCTATTTGGTGCCTAAATCTAGTATAAAAGACCCATCTCTTTAACCTGGCTTACACATAACATACTAATATGCTTTTAATATCCAAATCCATTAAAGGATTTTTAGGCTGCATTACTAGATCCAGTCTATGTCCAGATCAGAGGGTCACTGCAGTCACCCGGATCCAGAATGTCATCCAGACCAGATGGTGGATCAGCACCTAGAAAGGACCTCTACATCCCTGAAGAGACAGCAGAGACCGAGGACAACTAGAGCCCCAGATACAGATCCCCTGTAAAGACCTTGTCTCAGAGGACCACCAGGACAAGACCACAGGAAACAGATGATTCTTCTGCACAATCTGACTTTGCTGCAGCCTGGAATTGAACTACTGGTTTCGTCTGGTCAGAGGAGAACTGACCCCAACTGAGCCTGGTTTCTCCCAAGGTTTTTTCTCCGTTCTGTCACCGATGGAGTTTTGGTTCGCTCAGCTGTCTCCAAATAAAGGTGACTTGACTTGACTTGACAAACAAACCGAGCAGCTGTGATTGAGCAAGTATGTGTTTTCTCTGTTAATGTGAAATTATGATAGTTTGATTTAGCATGCTCACACAAATTAATACATTTATGTAAACATATTTATTTTAATCTAAATCATATAAAATATCTATGTTTAAGACTTAAGTTTTATGTGTAAGGAAACAAACATCAGTTTCTGTTAAGTTTGTTTTACGTATAGATTTCATAAATTTTCCCCTCACAAGTGACATGCTGTGGTTGTGTGACTGCTTCTTCAAAGAGGAGTATTAAGGGAAGGTTTTATAGAGCAAGTAAGATGAACATTTTAAGCTTCCTATCACTGTTTATAAGTCCTGTACATTAGGTTTAAATCCATCCAAGGTTAAAAAACATTGTCATTTTGTCAAAATATCATTTTAAAATTACCTCAATTCTCAGAGATCCCTAAGCGGTTCAGCCGAAGCTGTTCAAAAGATTCAGTTTCCTTAAACCCCACCTTTCGGTAGCATACTGTGTTCTGATTGGTCAACTAACATAGTCAGGTTTGATTGGTTGTTCGCACACACCTCCAGGTAAACTATCGCTAGCATCTGTTTGGGGTGAATTATGTCTTATTCCTCATCATTGAAGCAAACAGTAAAATAAAAAAACTTAAAGAACAGTCTCACTGCTTTTTCTTCTGTGTGGGGTATCAAGCCGCTTCAGTTTGAATCTGAATAGCGTTCAACACGGGGCCACATTAGATATAATGAAGGGAGATGTGAAAAACGGACATCGCTTGTTTTTCATATGGATTACTTTATCACAGAATATCTGTTAGCAGCACTTGTTTAGTTTTAAAGTAGACATGTCAAGCTTTCTATAGATATATCTCTCATGTCTCTTCGTTCAGTATACACAGAGTTACAGTTCATTTTAATGACTTGTTTGTAAATGAAGATCAGCGCAGACAAAGGCTGCAGACAGCACACTTTGTTTGTTATCTTTATTTTATAAGTGCACAAAGTATTGTTGTTATTATGTCTTTATCCAAAACAAAATATACCCTTTACAGATCTCGATTGATGTATTGCTCTTATCTATACGATTAAAACTGAAAGGTGTAATTTAAGTTCTTTTGGGGTTATCAGGGAAAATGACTATAACGCGATACGCGTCAGATCGACCCAAGTGCCAGCTGACATACTGATACTTGGAGAAAAGACACATAACTTCATAATCATACTTTACAGGTTGTGATTGGAGATGCTTGCTGGTCCAAATAAAGTTGGTAATGAACCCTCTTTTATGGCCAAACGCTTTCCCGCTTGATACTCACCCGAGATTAGAAAAGCAGTCATCAGTGAAATGCTGTGAACACAACAAAAGGGATTGTTGTACTGCTCTGGTATTGTGGTAAAATGAATTTTAGCCATTGGTCTCTTCTGATCTTCATTCTTTGGCGTGAAAAATAAAACAAACGTGCCTTTGCACTAAAACACACCGCTCTCGACATGATGATCTCACACCAACCAGAGCGCTGTGTGGGGTGGGGCGTCAAGTTCCGCTTTCTCCCCAAGCGGTAGGCGGAGATTATTATGCAAAGTGTTCTAGTGACATACATAGAGATGGGCAAAAGATTTGAAATCTATAACGACTCGTTTCAGCGATTCAGAGTCGACTCCTTACTTTAGAAGCCAATAACTTTATAAATCGGTGTACTTTTTGGTTTAATTATTTTGACATTGTTTCACACTGATGGACAGCTACATCATAAACTGTAATACAGGTAATTTTGATTTCCCATCTGGTGGCTCTTTAAAGTACTGGGCCGACAGTGAAAATACAGCTTGATTTTGGGCTTGTGTCTTGAGGGGTCGAGGCTATGGAGCCCAGACCACGGCTCGTTGTTAGCTCCGGCACACATTTGTCCGAAAGTGGAAAAGACGCTATTCGGCACTTCTGTGACTTTAGAATTCCAAATAGCCCTTTGTTATTTAAGATAAGTTTGGGTTGGGCTGGGTATCGGAGTTCGATACTTTTAGGGACACTACAAATTGCCTTGATTACTACTGAGTATCTCGAAAAATGTCTTTCCATTGGTTCAAATTTGATACCTAGGGTTTAATCTTGTCTACAGTGAGCAATAAGCATGTAGCATGTTTGACATGCCCAAATCAAAAACACTATTTTACACAGATTATGCCCAGAGACATGGCTCACATGTGAAGCTGTAGTATGATGCGTATATATATGCAAAAATTGTGAATTGTGACTTGATCGCTGTGTGCCTCACGCACATATTCCTGAAACAGCAATAGTTCACCGTGTCATTCGCGTGAGTAGCGTCCACAGGCATAGTTTTGCTTCCTTATGTTTTTTTTCCCTCGATACTGAAAACACGAGTGAAATACAAAGCCAATTTTACTTAATGAATAAGAGTTTAGCTTCAAATGAGCAACATGTTTGGATTTGGCTCCGAATGAGAGATGAGCCCAACCTACCTTATGTATCGCTTAAATTATTTTAATTATAATTTTTGTTGTTTATAAGCCATATTATTATTATTATATACTGCAGTTATATTTATCCATTAGAATTATATATTTGTTATTCTTGTTCTGTTCTGATAAATTTGTTAAATGTAAAGCATTTTCTGTAAAGTGAAGGGAACTAAAAATATCCGGTTGGTACATTAGCCTATAGTATTTTAGGTCTGCTGTTATTATTCTGAATGTAATAAAATGCAACTCTCAAACTTAATTTATTTTTTGTTAAAAAAAAAAAAAAACCTACCAGCAAACAAAAAATAGGCATTAATCAGTTAAATGTGTTATTGTGGGTTAACACAATCACATTTAGAATCCATGCTCAACCTGCGCATGTGCTGCTCAGCTGTGGATGATTTGAAAATGTTTGATATAAAGGTTGCAGTATCAAATTTTATACAGGAATTGTTCTTTTTTTTTTTTTTTAATGTCAAATTATTGTTAGTTTTATGCTAACATGCAATCAAGATCTTCAGATACTATACACAAAGGGTGTCAAACATATGGCCAATCCGACCCAGGGAGGATTTAAACAATAATATAAAATAATAAATTAAACATCAGTTTGAAAATTAAATAAAATGTGTTCGCTATAACATTTTATTTTGAATTTAAAGAGGAACAAATTATGAATTTATTTACGTTGATATTACGACTGGAGTCTGGACACTTAACATGCCTTTTAAAGTGGTGCCAGAATCTCAAGCAGATTTTCTTGTCATTTTAAACATGTCCAAAAGAAGACATTTGGCCTGGAGCACGTGACAGGTTATTTAAGGAGAAATGGAAAAGAGGTATTATTATCTCAACGCCAACGTGTAAGTTTAAAATCACAACTCGTGGTTATATTAAATTACACTGTGATTTTAAATTAAAAGACAGCCCCTACGGATAATACTTCCTACGGATGCAGTGTTTATGCAAGTGGTACCGCTTGAAAAAACTATTTTAGGACAATGAAGAAGTTTGGTGTGACTTGCCTGGAGCGGTAAAAAAAAGTCGTTAGTATAAATGTGGGATATTCGTTTGATTGTTTACTCTCAAAGCATTTGAGCCTGTAGGATGTGCAACAGCTCCACCTTTTGACAAAGAAACACAGCTCATTCTTAAATACTGGAGCCAAATCAGCACCCTCACTCTTCTTGGAGATGGCGGATGGCAGAGTACCTTGTGTGTGGATTGTTGGCAGTTCAGTATTCAAGGCTGTATGCTAACATCATTGAGCAGGGGCTCGACCACGAGCCTTGGCCTGCAGTATTACCTTGGCAGGGGCAGAGGGAGGCAGACTCTGGGAGCAGTTGTTTCCAGTGCTGCTGTCTCTCAGGGCCAGAGCTCCAGCTCCAGACATCTTGATTATTCACCTGGGTGGAAACAGCTTGTGTCGGAGGGCCACAACCGCCTGGATCTCCTTCAGGAAATGAAGGCGGACCTGGCTGAAGTCTTCAGGATGCTCCCTCAGAACCAGGCTTCTTCTTTCATTCATTCTGCCCCGACTGGATTGGGGAGGACAGACTGCTAGGTCTGAATCACGGCATCCGAACGGAGCCGGCGGTGGCTCAACAGTGCGATTGCAGGCTTCTTGGCAGAGACAGATGCACTGGCTCATCATCCAGCATTGACCTTGCTGCATCTGTCGGGACGGAGTCCACCTGAGCCAGAGAGGGAACGAGCGTTTGCTGGTAGACCAAGAGAAGCACTGCAGGGAACAACTCAGACGATGAAGCCCTCAAATGTGCTTTCAAGAACCACCCATTAATTCACATTAAGCACATTTTTCTTCGAGTCTCCTCATGTTACATGTTTTTTTCCTTCTGCACTGTTTGTCGTAGACTCTTGTAGGAGGTGTCAAATCGATGCAGCTTATTTAGAGAGATGAGCTATGAATTTATAAGCATCGGATGTCGATAATCGGACAGCTGAGCAAGAAAATTGGGTAAAATGTCCCATAGATTAAACACTGACAAAATCAACTGACATCCTATCCTTGGATCAGAAAGGCATAGAGGATTGGGAGTGGCTCTTGGGGCTGTTGAATGCTTGAATCTGATTGGCTGACAAAGCGCTTGTGAGGTGTGCAATTATTTTCTGGGAAACACTTGATGAACGTAGCTCAAGCAGCTCCTCGAAGCGATACAGTTCATATCACTTCACATAGTTAACAGTAATAATGATCGACGGTTTACACAAAAGCTGTTGTCAGCGTACCCAATGATTTGATCAGTTAGCCTTTATAGTGTAGCAACTTAAAGGCTACACGCTGACATTTCTCACTAGTGAGGTAATAACAGTTTAAAGACACTGCAGCAGAAGAGTGTTTGGACTTCATTAATAACTGCATTAGAATGCTGTCAACGCTCAAGCCTCCGCTTACGCATCTATAAACTGTTTGATACTAGCAAAGAGGAATTAGATGAGATGTGGAAGAAATAATAAAAAAACAGACAAATCCCTGTTAATATATCTTCTGATCGCTTGTCTTGTGTGGTAACTTTAGTATTAGTGGAATAATTGACTTGGATCATTAAAGGTCCCATGATGTGGATTATTTTATTTATTGATTTTTTTGTATGTTTTTTTATATTTCCTGAGGTGTGCTCATATTGTTAGTAAGATTTTTACACTTAAAATGTAGTAATAGAAGGCATTTTTATATCCTGATTTTAGTCCTCTGTCTTGAATGCTGTTTGAAGGCGTGTCTACTGTGAGACTCTGTTGTGATTAGCTGACATCTTTGCCTTCGAGAAATGCTGATTACATCTGGAACCCTTCTCAAATACCTTTACTGGGTTTTATTACTATTACTGCTGTCGAGATTACGAATCGTGGAAGTGTTGATTATAGCATTATTGTTTTGATCGTTTCCCATCACATGAAAGGCTGCAGTGATGAGCATTGAGTGACAGAGTCTGTTTATTGACTGAGATGCACTGATCTCGTCATTACACGTGTTTTCTCTCACAAAATGTTTTCACCACAACTAACAGCAAACACGATATCGAGCATGAATACAGTAAGAGCTTCGATGTGCAGCATAACAGCATCATTCATTATAGCACAGCGTTTGGTCAAGTGTGCAGATAAACTCACGATGTGTGATTGACAGCTCCGAACAATATAAGTGAGCGTTCTTTGATGCTTCTGTAGTTTTATCACAATTTAAACAACAGATTTGTTTCATGCTACTAAGAGAAACAACATGAAGTTGATCGTTTAGTCACTGGCTGATTCACTGACACATAAACAGTATTAAACAATTTAGAAAGAAAGTCTGTGTGAACTTGAATGATTATCTACACATCAGAAATCAGTGATCACAGATCAGGCATTAATGAACACTGTTACTCACTGTTTGTGCGATGCTGTCGAATCCATATCATTAAAGTCTGTTTGTACGCCTGTGCTGACATTGTGACTGAATTCAATGTAAATATTTGGGCAGGCAAAGCAGAGAAAGGGGAGGTACATTTCCCGTATGACAACATACGAGGGAAGACTCAGATCGGACGTCTGAGCTCTCGTTTTCTCAAAGGCAGAGCTGGACACCCAGGGCTTGGTTTACACCTATCGAAATTACTAGCCACTGGGGACCATGACAGGTTAGGGAACTAGTATTAATGCTAAAAAAAACCTCATAAAGTGACATTTTCATGTCATGGGACCTTTAAATTATTAGAAAAATAAAGCACATTATTTTTCTAATAATTCAACAACCCGTTGTCAATTATTCCTTACTTAATGTGCTTATATTATGTCTCCACAACATCACACGGACATCATGGGGGGCTACAGGCGAGTTCTGCCACTGAAGCACCACTTTACTAAAATCATAACACTAATATTAAAACATATTCATTTTAATTCTGAAGGTTGTACTTCTGGAGTTCCTAATAAACTGACATCTTGTTATTAACTGAACTGTTCACTCTTAATTCAGCATGAACATATAATTAGCTGAAGTTTTATAATGCTTATTTTTGCGTGCTGAAAGTGTAAACTGTCTTTAAGTGGAGGAGATGGGGTGCTGATATCAATGGAGACAGGTAAGTCAGCTGTATTTATACCCTAGGGTTGATTATCTTAAGTGTGATCCACCTGTGCTAATTAGGCTGTGCTAATAATTATCTGACGTGCTCCTTCGAACCTTGTTATGAAACTTCATTAAGTGAAGATGAGGAGCAACAACTGAAGATGTTGACATAGTTTTGCTGCATATATATTTTTCCTTCATGCTGTGAAAACTGAATTATAAAACATTGCTCATATAAAAGAACATTATCACTGAAATCAGTAAAATCATAGCATTTCTATCCAATCTTTAGTAAGGACAGATTTGTTCAGTGTGGATCTGATAAAGGCAAGAAAATTGTGTTTGTTAATAAATCTCTAAAATCTGAGAGCTTAATAGGAGACTTGTTTATATTATATTGTGTTCCTGAAGCTCAAATGGTAGAGCATCGTGCTATGAAGCAAGGTTGGGGTTTGATTCCCGGGAACATGATAGGTAAAAATTTATATCCTGAATGCACTGTAAGTCGCTTTGGATAAAAGCATCTGCTAAATGTATGAATGTAATTAAATTGTAATTTATTATTAAAGTATTTAGAAAGTATTATATACTGATTTTAATAAAGATAATCTATGGTGAATAACATTTTATTAACATTTAGGATAAATTATTGAAACCATTTTAATTAAAGATTTCCATTGAGAGGGTTGATGTAATCTTTTAGTCATGGATCTTTAATGAAATCCACTTTAACCATATAAAGCTGAAATGTGATTTATTTTAATATATATAATATATATATATATATATATATATATATATATATATATATATATATATATATATATATTCAGTATTAATTCAGTCCATCCTTTGCCTCAATTATAGTCGTATTCTAATGTAAAATTCTATCAAGCAAGACTTTTTATTTTGGTGTGGTGGTGTGATGTCACACTGCTGCGCTAGTGCGTGTGATTGTTCCTGTATATAACAAGAGTGAACATTTGAAAAGAGAACGCTTCGGTTAGATAAGAGAACGAGAGTTTTGCCTCCTGCAGCACTACAAGCTGCATGAGTCGACGCTCGTCACTCCACTCCAATGATCTGATGAACGCGCTTCCGGTGATTTATATAGCGGTGGCTCCTGCCCTTAGCGTGCTGAAGGCCATTGGTCTGTCAGCTACACAAATGTGAACAAATCAGGCTTCAGCAGAAAGAAAAGAAAGGAGGATCTTCTGTATGGAGTTAGAAATGTGTCTTTATTACATGCGAGAAAATAAAAGATCTGAGAGAAACAAAAAGTTTGAGAGAAGAAGTTATCACAAAACATTTCATGAGAGAAAAAAAGAATATTTGAGGAAAAAGTTTTCATGCTAATAGCAAAAAATAATAATATTTGAGACTAAAAGTTTTGAGAGAAAGTATTTTCTATAGAACATAAAAATATACATTTGAAATTTTAAAATTATTTCTGAGAAAAAAATCAGTCTCAAAATACTTTGAAAAAACCTCAAATATATATTTTTTGCTATCAGTGAAAATATTCTTCAAAAAAAAAAGTGTTTCTCTAAACGCTTTTCTTTGCTCTTGATGCATTTTCTTGCTCTCGCTTCAGGATTGTGCTTTCACCTGTGAGAATATGTGTCATGCGTCTCCTATGGCCAGTCGGGTGAGCATCGCCTTGTCTTGGGAGTCGAACTGAATCATTACACCATTGTTCGGTTCACCTGCATAGATGCGCTCTGCCTTATGGCTAGTTAAGTTGAGCACGACACCTCAATGTTTGGGTAAGATGATGACACACAACTGAGCTGAGCAAGTTCAGGATCACTGAAGATTAAACATTAAAAATAGCACTCATATTCATGAATGAATGTGTATTATATTATTTGTTGCTAATCGCTAGTAAAGCTAACTCAGCCATCATGCTAGGTAAACTTGCAAACTCACCTGGTTTATACTATGTTTAAATCAAATGCCAAATGAATGTTTTGATTTAGATAGTTTCACGCCTTATTTAGTGAGTAGTGAGCTAGTTTCTACCTTTGCACTTGCTAGCCTCAAAGCACCTGAAGAGTAACTGCTTGTTCATACAACCTCCGCATACAACCTTTCAGCTAACTAGTATGCATGGAAGGTGGCCACCCTTTAGCTAGCTAATGTAAGACAGTGACTGATATACCGCTTTGAATGTGTCCCACCTAGTTTTGTTTAAAATGGTCTTTGTATGGTTGTTGCACTACATGTTTAGCTACACTGCATGTATGCTCAAACTCAGCTACACGGGCTTATTCTAATATTTTTACCATCTAGCCGAGGCCTAGAGCTGACAAGGTAAATGGCAGGTCTAGGGACTAACTCTTACATTAGCAACCCACAAATATGTTTGTGCCTGTACTGTCATGGTAATTATTTTTCTTTTAAATTCCAGCATGGAAAACCAACCACAGGTAAGCCATTGAAAATTATTTTTAGTTAAGTACATTGGAGCAAGATAAGTTATTTTAAATATGTTTGTACATCTAAACTAAAATCCTTTCCAGTTAAATTCAGCTTAGACACAGGAGAGGGCACTGCAGCTACCGCCTGATTTCTGCCAGTAATTCCTCCACAAGAACAGCGCACAGGGCAGCCAGTGTGAAACGCCAATTCCTCCAGGCCCACAGGAAGTCAGATTGAGCTGCAGTCGGTCCAGTATGAAATGGCTGGTAGACGCCTGACAGACACAGACCTGCCATCAGTACATTTTGTTGGTTCTAGAACCAATTAGTTAATTTGACACCATAGATTTAAAACACTAATTGTTATTATAAGACCACTAAATCTATGGTCTTTAATTCACTTATTAGTTACAGTACCATTGAGAAACCATTGGTTTTGGTGGGAAAATATAAAATGTTCTAGGCAATGGTTACACTGACGACATTTTACAAAGCCTACACAAATAATTTAAACATTCAGTCCAGATAGCCTTATGCCAAAATTATACTAACCACCCTCAGGGTGGCTGCCTAATATGCCTTTCCCTGTGATGCTGCTGCCATATGCAGTATCTGGCCAGACTGGGAAACAAAACAACCCTTGTATTGTTTGATTTTAGAGCTTATCTAGTGGATAAAAGCAGTTACTTTTATCCACTTAAAATTTATTACAGCTTACCATTTAAACTCATCAGAAAAGCGCCTTTATCAGGTAAATATTTATCATAATGACAGATTACTGCCAATGGTAGCAAAGAGTTAAAAGTCTTGTGTAGCCAGACTATTCTAGCTTTGCCTCCCAAATCAAACAATACAAGGGTTTGGGGTCTGAGGTGGTGTAGCAAAATAATCATCAGGCTTCTGATGCAACTTTCCACTGGAGATAAGGGTTAAATTCCCAGTTTAATTCTAAGCCTGTGATTCAGCTGAAGGTGTGCTTTTAATCATAATAAGTGTCTGATTCAATACAGCTCGCTTTAGAGAATTGTATATGAATGTGAAATTAATTATTACTGACTGTAATTGTTCAGTGTCACAGATAAATAATTACAGTGTTACAGTTATTTTGTGTGAGTAAAGCGATCCGTGTTACTGAATGAACATGAACAGTTTATCATAAACACTAGTTCAATCACCGGTATTGAGGGAGAAATCAATCTTTAATCAACTTGAATCACTGAATCAATTGATCGCTAGAATGATTCAGTGATCCGAATCTCACTCTGACTGACTCCTTTACAGAACTCAGAAACTGATTGAGATACACATGGAGATCTACTTTTAATTTATTTTACAAGCTGTTATAATTTTCATTTAAACAGGATAAGTGTCCAAACAGAAAAACTCCTGAAGCAGCTGAGATACACAACTCACTTTTATAAAGATGGAGTTTATTAAAGAGGAGAGTGAAGACGGAAGATTGAAGACACATTCAGTTTAGTTTTCATTCTCCAAAGCTGAACTCAGTTTGATTTGATTCTTATTAAAATTACCAGCTCTGTAGAAACCAGGAAAAATAAAACAAACGCTATGCTGTTTTCAGTTGTTACTTTTGAAATTAAGGATTACCATTTTAGCCCGCTTTTATCAGGAAGTTAAAATAATAAATACTGTTTTGCTGACAGATCGCTGTCACCAGGCGCAAGGAAGTCGATCGGAAGTTGAAGTCGGCCTGGTGCCGCCATCTTGTAGCAGAACTTCACTTAGCTAGCATTCCATTGACTCCATTCATTTTGCGCCACTTTGACAGCTAATAACTTTCTGAGGCGCTTAAAGACTCCGCTTTGTCCATTATTTATTTCTAAAGATACACGACAATGTATAAAGGGCTCCATTACTCCTATGTTACATAATGGCCCTGCATAAACAGTTTTTGTAAAATAGGCTAACGATTAGCTATAACCACTTCGCTCTCTGCTCGCATTACCGCATACAGACAGGAGGAGAAGCTTCGCAGAGGCATTAACTTAATATGGCGTACTGGCGTTACATTTTAAAATACTATACAAAATAATTAATCAGAATACTTTCTCCTGCTCACTCCGACAAAGAACTCCCGCTCAAGCTCGCCGCTCTGCAAGATTAACAATGGCAGTTTGCAGGACAGATACTAGAAAATTTACATCTGTCAGACAGGTTGCTGACGTCGCAAGCTTCGCTTTTGAGTCTGCGCGGCGAAACGGAAGTGCTAAAAACGCTAAAATGGGCTTCACTTGTCTCAATTGAGTTCCAATGGAGTCGCTGTGTCTATTTCTTTTACTGTCTATGGCTGTTGCCTCAGATCGAACAAAGCACAGCTAGTCCCATGGCTGTGAGGCGGGAACAGAGGATTCCGCTTGGTCTTAAAGCCTTCCGTAAACATCCACGATCACAAATAACTATGATCTTCGGTAAATAATGATTAATTATTAATTGATGATTTGTTATTATCATTATGGTCTTGTGAAAATAATACTATGGGTCAGCGAGTTGTGCTGCTGAGTGCAGGCATGTTTCAGCCGGGTAAGACGCCGGGTAAGCGCCTTCTTCAGAGACAAAACCATAGACTGTAAAAAATATGGACGAGGTCCGTGGACGCTCGCCATAGACTCCTCAATAGCAGTTTTGAAGCCTAAAGTTGGCAGCGCCAACCGCTGATCTCTCGGATAATCGAAAATGGGCAAAAGGGTAGATGATTGCTGAATCCACGCCTCACCTAGCGACGGCATTGTCGGCAGCGGCAATCCACCTGTCACTCAATGTGGCCACCTTAATTATGCAGAACTTTAAGGCTTAATATAATTTAAACGGATGAGTTATAAAAAATGTCAGTGAAGGGCAAAATTAGCAATATAGACCAAAATAATTTTTTGAACCAGGCTGTAAACATGTTTTTTCTGCTGTAAAGTTGGGCATTTTAACATGGGGAGTCTATGGGACTCCCTTCTGCAGCCACCTCAAGCGCCAGTCGATGAATTGCAGTTTTAGTCACTTCCCGTATTGGCTTCACAGAGAGAGCAGAGGTTGCCGCCGGACAAAACACAGACCGAATTCTGTTCAGCTGGAGGGGTTGGGTTTTGGGGTTAGTTATGTGGTGGCTTGTTGGCTCGAGATAAAGGTGTGAATTGCTCTTTCATATGGACCGTGTCTTATGAGGCTTTCAAAGTTGCTGAACCGGTTTATATAGGACTGTTGTTTTAGTTAAGACAAAAAATGGTCTGTCCCCACATAAGATTTTTCTAGTTCTAGTCGCCCATTTGTTATATTCTAACTAATTAGAGGTTTACCTTAAAGAGCCAGTAAGATGAAAATTCTAAGCTTCCTATCACTGTTTATAAGTCCTGTACATTAGGTTTAAATTCATCCAAGATTAAAAACATTGTCATTTTGTCAAAATATCATTTTAAAATGACCTTCAATTCTCAGAGATCCCAAGCGGTTCGTGTGAAGCTGTTCAAAAGATTCAGTTTCCTTAAACCCCACCTTTCGGTAGCATACTGTGTTCTGATTGGTCAACTAACATAGTCAGGTTTGATTGGTTGTTCCTTTACACCTTCACGTAAACAATGCGTTAACATCTGTTTGGGGTGAATTATGTCTTATTCCTCTCACCTGAAGCAAACAGTAAAATAAAAACTTGAACAGTCTGCTGCTTTTTCTTCTGTGTGGGTGTATTCAAGCGCGCTTCAGTTTGAATCTGAATAGAGCCTTCAGCTGGCTGGATCACATTAGATATAATCAAGGGAGACAATATCTGTTTTTGCAGCAAACAGTTTATTTTAAAGTAGACATGTCAAGATTTCTATAGATATCTCTCTCATGTCTCTTTGTTCAGTATTCAGTATTCACAGAGTTACACTTCATTTTAATGGCGTGTTTGTACATGACATCAGCTAGAAGGCTGCAGACAGCACACATACTGATAAGATGCTCGGAGAAAACAAACACATAACTTCATAATCATACTATGTGATTGGAGATGCTCGCTTGGTCTAAATAAAGTTGATAATAAACCCTCTTTTATGGCCTAATGCTTTGAAAATCCTGCCTTGTACTCACCGAGATTAGAAAAGCAGTGCTCAGTGAAATGCTGTGAACACAACAAGGATTTGTTGTACTGCTCTGGTATTGTGGTAAAATGAATTTTAGCCATTGGTTCTTCTGATCTTTATTCTTTGGCAGTGAAAATAAAACAAAGCGTGCCTTTGCAATTAAAACACACTGTCTCCCTCGACATGATGCTATCACACCAACCAGAGCGCTCTGTGTGGGGGTGGGGCAGGTCAGAGATCTGTTTCTCCCAACACGGTGGCGGAGATTATATGCAAAGTGTTCTCGTTACATACATAGAGATGGGCAAAAGATTTGAAATCTATAACACTTCGTTTCAGCGATTCAGAGTCGAATTCTCACTTTAGAAGCCAATAACTTTATAAATCGTGTACTTTTTGGTTTAATTACTTTGCACATTGTTTACACTGATGGACAGCTACATCATACACTGTAATACAGGTAATTTTTGATTTCCATCTGTGTGGCTCTTTAAATTTACATAATCAAATCTTAATATATTCCAGCTCAAGCACATGCATTAAGTTTGCCACAAAGTACATGCAGAAGTAGCCTAATAATTGTGAAAAATTTGACATTTTAATGATTTATTAATAAACAAATGTTTTCTTGTCTGCTGCAAGATGAAATTCACAGTGCTGGTCTCTCCGACAGAGAAATGCAACATTCACAGATTGTTGAATGTTGAATATTAATGTGCCCTGTCATTAATGCGATTTAATAATTTTTGCACAAATACTTGCATATGAATATTAATTCACATTTTGCATTACAACTAAAATTATTTTTTACATGCAATTTTCCAAAATGAAACCAAACAATATTTTGTAAGGATGATAAAATAAATAAGAATAAAAGCTGCACATCTACCATCACACATGCAGTGCAAATCTTGCACATATTTTACACACCTGCATTTAAATGCAGCTGCATTTTTAGTAGGGCTGGGTGATAAATAAATTTTATCAATTAACTCGAATTTGTAATTTACATCGGTTTGTTTGAATGAAAATCAGTTTTCTTTTTAACATCCACCACGCATCCACTCAGTTCTCCCGTAGTTCAGAGTGGCTCAACCCTCCCCGCACGCCAGCAAAGGATGAACAGAGCGGTGTGGATTCTTGACTGGAGCCTCCATCATGAGTACAATTCATGCCAACAGCCGAAATATAACTGCATATTCATCAATAATTCATGTTAAACATATTTAGCTTTGACTTGATCAGGTTATAAGACTGCACTAATTCGAGGGGATGTTAAGAGTTTGTTTGTTCTTTTACTGATTATTTTCGGTTAAAGCATGATTTAAACAGATAAAGCACATTCACACACAATCGCTTTAGCAATAATGCATTCAAACAAATGTAATCTTACAGTGCTACTACATTATCAGTAGGCTATTTGATTTTGAAATCTTGAAGAAATTAATCGATCTGTTTAGATAAAATAACTGATAAAATACTTTTATTTTCCTCACAAACTAAATTTGCACAGCTGATGGGCTAGTATTAACAAAAAATAAATAATAATTAAAAAAATAATAAAATAAAATAAATGTCTTTTCCAGCATTAAGGTAATAACATCACTGTTTTATCATCTTGTTTCAGTTATAAGTTTTTAACTATATAAAAACTTGTTTTGAAAAATGTCTTTATCATTTGAATATTAATTTTAAAATCGATATAAATTATAAATCTGATTTTTATTTTTTAGGCCATATGCTATCGCCTAGCACTAAAAAAGCAAGTAAAGAAGGCTCCCTTTAAAATCACTTATGTTGTCAGTTAATGAAGCTCTTTTTTACATCGTATTTTGTTGATTCTAATGAGAGAACTTGAGTTTAATCATGAGGATGTTTTATTAATTAGCCTTTAGAGTTTCCAAAGATTTAATCGCAGGTTTAATTTTATTCGCTTCTTGTTTTAGGCTAATTAGTCCTAAATAATGGGAATGAAATTATACAGTGCTTCACATTTAAACATGCAACAATTTCTTTAATCAGTTTACAGACAAATGTTGTTTCCCAATAAGTTAAAGGACAGGTAACAATAACAAAAATGCATGTTGTTTTATTAAAGCTCGGTAGGGAACTTTTGACGCTTCTAGCGGTTAATAAACAGAACTGCTTACGCCTTGTTGAAGAACATCGTAGCTGGAACTACTTCTCTTGTTTATGTCTATGAAGAATCACAAAGGTACTGGGTTACTCCGCTGTACCCCCGAAGCAATCTAAAATAGTCAGAATATAAACACTTAAAGGTGCTGTAGGGAACTTTTGTAAAAAATATTTTTACATATTTGTTAAACCTGTCATTATGTCCTGACAGTGAATATGAGACAGATAATCTGTGAAAAAAATCAAGGTCCTCTTGGCTCCTCCCAGTGTCCCATTGCCATTTGCAGAAACTCCGTCGCCCCGGTAAGAAACAACCAATCAGAGCTGCGGTCCGTAACTTTGTTTGTGTTCAAAATGTTGAAAAATGAACATAATAAGCGTAGTACACCATGAATCCATTTTCCAAACCGTGTTTTTAGCCTGTCCTGAATCACAAAGGTAGGACCACTGGGAGGAGCCAGAGGAGCTTGATTTTATTCACAGATTATCTGTCTCATATTCTACTGTCAGGACATAATGACAGGTTTAATAAATATGTCAAAAATATATTTTACAAAAGTTACCTACTGCAGCATTAAAATGAAAAAATATATTTATATTGAAAATATAAATTAAAATATAGGCATAATATATGAAAATATTGACATTTTGCATATTGATCCATGTAGCCTACCCCCTAAAACAGGCTACCACTTTTAATTCTCCATGCAAAGTTAACCACAATTTCTTTTGAATAATAATAATGCATAATTAATATTCTATAAATAATACTGCACACCTTTTAAATGTGTCAAATCTAAAATATGGTTTAATACCATGTAGCTTAGAGAAAATATAAGCACAGGCTCAGGCACAGGTTTGACATTTATCCTGCTTGAATTTGTTCTAAGAAAAGCACATAACTTCATAAATACCAAACTTTCGTCTGTGATTATTAAATATATTAAATATTTTAACTACAGTGTTTTCTTTCATTTTCCCTGACTGAAGCTATCAAATCTAACACGCCAGTGAGGCAAAACTGACGTCTATTAGCGTAAAATGTGCTTTTGATGCGCTTTGTTTTGATAACTTGTGGTTAAAGAGCCACTCAGCGGTCAAAGGCTGCCAATGCATTTTATACCGCTCAGGTACATGGGGCGGTAAAATGGCCTTTTGAATGTCTACTTAGTGTTCAGCTAGTCCAAAATGCAGCAGCAAGAGTTCTTACTAGAACCAGGAAGTATGACCATATTAAACCGGTCCTGTCATCGCTGCACTGGCTCCCTATCAAACATCGTATAGATTTTAAAATATTGCTTATTACTTATAAAGCCCTGAATGGTTTAGCACCCTCAGTATTTGAATGAGCTCCTTTACATTATACTCCCTCGTCCGCCACGTTCTCAAAACTCAGGCAATTTGATAATACCTAGAATATCAAAATCAACTCGGTGACAGATCCTTTTCCTATTTGGCTCTAAACTCTGGAATAACCTACCTAACATTGTTCGGAGGCAGACATACTCTTGCAGTTTAAATCTAGATTAAAGACCCATCTCTTTAACCTGGCATACACATAACATACTAATTTGCTTTTAATATCCAAATCCAGTAAAGGATTTTAGGCTGCATTAATTATGTAAACCGAACCGGAAACACTTCCCATAACACTTCAGATGTACTTGCTACATCATTAGAAGAACGATCTACGCTAATATTTGTCTGTTTCTCTCTTATTCCGGGGTCACTGTAGCCACCAGATCCAGTCTGTGTCCAGATCAGAGGGTCACTGCAGTCGCCCGGATCCAGATCGTATCCAGACCAGATGGTGGATCAGCACCTAGAAAGGACCTCTACGCCCTGAAAGACAGCGGAGACATGGACAACTAGAGTCCCAGATACAGATCCCCTGTAAAGACCTTGTCTCAGAGGATCACCAGGACAAGACCACAGGAAACAGATGATTCTTCTGCACAATCTGACTTTGCTGCAGCCTGGAATTGAACTACTGGTTTCGTTTGGTCAGAGGAGAACTGGCCCCAACTGAGCCTGGTTTCTCCCAAGGTTTTTTCTCCATTCGGTCACCGATGGAGTTTCGTTCCCTTTGCCGCTGTTGCCTCTGGTTGCTTAGTTGGGGTCACTTCATCTACAGCTATATCATTGACTTGATTGCAAATAAAAACAGACACTATTTCAAACTGAACAGAGATGACATAACTGAATTCAATGATGAACTGCCTTTAACTATCATTTTGCATTATTGAGACACTGTTTTCCCTAATGAATGTTGTTCAGTTGCTTTGAGCTAATGTATTTTGTTTAAAAGGCTGATAAATAAAGGTGACTTGACTTCCTTCAGTCCATTATTCACTGACTTGTAGGAGGCTGGACTTTAAAGGAACTGTCAGTCATCTGGGTGTAAAATCTGGTTTGTTTTGTGTGAGCAAATCCTTAACTATATAGCTGACAATCTACAGCATATCATTGACTTGATTGCAAAATAAATGCACAGACACTATTTAAACTGAACAGAGATGACATCACTGAATTCAATGATGAACTGCCTTTAACTATCATTTTGCATTATTGAGACACTGTTTTCCTAATGAATGTTGTTCAGTTGCTTTGACGCAATGTATTTTGTTTAAAGCATGTATAAATAAAGGTGACTTTGACTTCCTTCAGTCCATTATTCACTGACTTGTAGGAGGCTGGACTTTAAAGGAACTGTCAGTCATCTGGGTGTAAAATCTGGTTTGTTTTGTGTAAGCAAATCCTTAACATATAGCTGACAATCAACAGTCATAAAATATTTTAAATAAAACAATATATACTTGAGGTATGTAATTGTTTCATATAGTCTTAATCATGGCTCTGATCTGGTCTCAAGGACGAAAACTACAACTGGAAGCAAACAGGAAATTGACAGGAAAGAACCAGGAACAAAATCAAATTTTAGTTCCAAACAGAATCAAACATTTTAAATTGCCATTAACTGGTTAATGATGTTATTTTATCATTCCATTAAATATTTGAAATTTTGATGTCAACCAATCACAAATTCAGTAGTAGCCTAAGGCATATGCAAATGTGATCCCTGAAGCAACGAGTGAAATGTCCACTCAGCTGTGAACTCATCACAAGCCTTTCCTGCCCAACTGAGGACCGTAGCTCTCCTTTGATTATTCCCTAACTTTGAGAAGTCTGCTCGTCGGAGTCACTGGACACCATCATGCACAGATAGATGCTTAACCAATTCCGACATTTGAAAACGCTCTGAGAAAGAGTCAACGATGCCAAAAGCTCGCATAAAGCTCTGCTGATTCGCTTCAGTTTCCGGTTTCTGAGTGCATGATGCAGCAAAATGTATCAGCTAATTTTGACCGATTAATAATGAGTTAAACGGTTTAAAAGTAATTTATTTCTTTTCAGTAAATTATCAAAATATTTAAAAGGTTTGCTGCATGGTTAAAATAAGTTACGATATATGTAGTATATATATATATAGAGAGAGAGAGAGAGAGAGAGAGAGAAAACATATATACTTTTAATAAAACATATACATAATGTAGTCACAAAATGTTTAAAACATTAGGTTATAATAAACACTAGGCTATTTTTAAATCATTTGTCATCCAAATACATCCCAAATACATGGAAACATTTTATTTTGTGAGAGATCCAACATTGGTTTCAGTTTTGTTTTAGCCTAAATTAATTAGTTTTGTTTTTTTGTTAATATTTCTATAGCTTCTTATATTTTTAATTCTTGTTCTTTTCTAAATAATGTTAATTGAAATGATTTGTTGTGGGAGTGAGGGGGAACTAAAATGGCCTAGAGGAGCTTCTCAAATTTCCCAGAAGCTGAACAGTTTTTATTTGCTATATTAACCTCAAAATAATTATTAGAATGAAATTTGAGTCCAACTTTTCGGACGATATACAGCGTACTTATTATATAGTAGTTTAACTATTATTCTATATTCTTTGCACTGTGACGTTTCTGACTAGGGATGTTAATTTCAGTTATTTTTCCTAACCGGCTCCTTAACCGATTATTAACTGTTTACAGACAAGATTATTTTAAGTAATGATAATTGAAAGTACTAACACTATATAATAAATAACATTTTAGCATCCAGATATGTCGGGAACATGGAAACATTTGGATTTGTGCCGAATGAGGTATCAGCTTCACCTTAGATTACCATATTTTTGGACTATAAATGGCACCTGAGTATAAGTCGATCAGTCCAAAAATACGTCATGATGAGGAAAAAACATATATATATGTTATGTTATATATTATATAACATATATCGCATTTTTAGAACCAAGAGAAAACATCCTTACGTCGCGGGATGGACTCTATGTTGCTCAGTGTAGGGATATGAGGTGCACAGCACAGTGAGCAGCATAGAAGCCTCTCGACTGTAGGACCGTAATGTTCTTACTGTTCATTTCTCTCAGTTCATGTCAAATTAATTTTGATCGCACCTGACTATAAATTGCGGACCAGCCAAACTAAGAAAAAGTGCGACTTATAGTCCAGAAAATGGTAATCTGGTTTTGGATTAACGCTTTTCATAGCCTAAACTTTAGAGGATTTGTTTTGGAGAGAAACTGTTTTTATAATGTTTGTAAACATTTTGCTTTAGACAACAGGCATTTGAGCCTTCATTATTTCAGGAAGTAATAGGGCTTTTAACATGCATGTGAGCCCCAACTTAACTTTTTCTTTTTTTTTACAATGCAGCAAAACATTTTTAAATATCTTAAAAAATACTTTGATGTCTTTAGATGTTGATAGATTTTTTATTTTTAAGTAGCTTACATTTTGCCAAAATCTAGAGAAGATGATGCTGTATTGCCTGTGACTAAGGTTAGATCTATTTTTTCATTTTGTTTTGAGTAAGGAAAACGCTTATTCTTATATTATTAGGCCCTATTGCTATCTGTATGTTTTATTCTTCTTCTTCTTCTTCTCCAATGGGGGTCTATGGCAAGCCTATGGAAGGGAACATGGGAAAATGATGAAATTTGTAGACATGGCCATTATTAGTAACTTTGGGGTCTCTAGGCCCAACTCTATAGCCACCAGCAGTCCAAAATTCAAAATTCAAACGTTAATAACTCTTTGAACCACTAATTCTATGAAAAATAAAACTTAGTACATTTATTTTGTCTCTTCATGGAGATTCCATTCCATACCTTACATTTATGACTCCCATTACAGTAGCGCCATTTTGAAAAGTACAGTATTCCGCCTAAAGCCTACTCCTTCAAAATTGATCCAATTCTTCTGAAATTTGCTCAGATGATCTTTGGACTGAGCAGCATAGAAATGACTGAATAGATTTTTGATATTCATCTTTGTTCAAAATTATTAAATTGTGAACTTAATGAAGTTGACTAAAATCGGTTGAGATGCTGTATCTCAAACCAAACTTTGATGAATCGAAACCAAACTTGATACACTTCTACACCATGATTTGAGAGTCCAAGTTGGGAACAGCGCCACCTATGGGTGTTGAGATACCAAAAATGCACTTTTTGCTTATAACTTCTGAACAATTCATCAGAAAATTATTATCTTGGTGTCAAGGATTCTTTAGATAATTTCAATCTGTGGATGTCAATTTTGTCAAGACCACCTGGACCACCCGTCCGCCATTTTGAATTTTGTCATAAATTGCTATATCTTTTGAACTACTTGACAAATCTTCACAAACATCGGTAGGCATCATCAATACCATGTTGATTCTTACAAAACTCCTTATAACTTTTGAAATCGTTGATCATTTTTCTTATTTTATGTCATTTTGTTCCTTTGGTTATGCTGAATCTGATGATGTCTCATTTGTCATTTTCCAACATGGCGTCTGTCCGCCATATTGAATTGAATGAAAACTGTTTTTCAGCTACTCCTCCCTGAAATCTTGTTCAGATTTTGAACGGATTTTTGATATTCATTCCGTTCCCGACATGTACAGCTCCAAGTTGACCCGTGCCTGTGATAGTTGATTTATGTAGGTTAGCTTAGCATGCTAATTAGCTAACTATGCTAACACGTTCTATTCACTCTAATTTAGTCTCTTTAGCTATCTGATTAACTTTGAGCAATGTTAGCATTTTTAGCTTAGCATGCTTATCTGGCTAAAATGCTACTTCAGGCTTTGAGAGATCATTCTACACCTTAACCTCTCTTCTGTGGCTTGTCAAATGTGTCTCAACTAATGTGCGCGCTAGCTACGGCACTGGTCCCAAACTTCAGAGGTCGTGGGCTTGAATCCAGGGTGGATTGTGTTGCTTCTGTTCCAGACACTGGAATTTCTGTGTGTCTTGAATCAGAAATGGTCCTTCTCATCTGATCTTCTAAATTTTGAACTTCTCTTCTTCTGAAATTAGCTGTTTTTAAATGTACCTCACTTTTTCTGCTGTACTTGCTCTGCACTACACTTAATGAATATCCTTGTTTAGCATGCAAGTCAGTGCTTGCTCTGTGTTCCTTTTCTATTAAAACAGATCTTCATTATAGTGACTGTGCTGTATGTGAATTCCACTCTCACATTTAAGGTCCTGATGTGGCCCTTCTCATTCTCTTACTGTATTCTTTGGCTGCCTCTGACCTCTGAACCCTTTACTCCATAGTATATAAAGAAAAAAAGGTAAAATAGGCTTTTTCAGCACTAGCGTCATCTATATCATATGTAACAATATAACACCTTCTGTATTTCACTTTTTTTTAGATATACTGTATAGCAGGATCATTACTAGGATTTAAGAGCCTTCAATAATATTAGTCCCACACAAGCCCAAGGTAATAAAAAAAAAACTGTATGGCTACATTTACTCCAAATAAACATGGAGTTAAGCTAACAAGCCACCAACTTTAATTTACCAAAAATAAATAAATAAGAACCCAGAGTCTCTGAAGGCATAACAGCATAAGTATTAATAGCTGTACCATTTTTTTTAGCTGTTTATGCAACGGTTAAAGATGCTCTTTATTAAAAAAGAAAGTTTCAAACCTACATTTAAGTTAAACAAAGTGATTGTGAACTTCAGTCACAGAAGTCAAACTTTGGAAATGGAACTCAAACAGGCTTTATTAAAGCAGTATTTAAAGCATAGATCGAGGTAGAAGAAAATTAAAAGCATAGTGAAACAACTCAACAGCTCCCCTTAACCCCCAACCAAAAAACATCCCTGAAGACGACTTAAATTATTTTTCTTCAAAGAAAGAAAAAAAAATCAAACCCTTCTGATTCTGCATCAGACCTAATTTTGTCCATTGTTGCACTTTGGACCAGGGGATGCACAGCTACTTGGAGCAGGGAAGGCGCAGTACTTTCACTAACGTCAACAAACTCTGCCTTAACAAGTACACGCCCATCATTTGGACCCTAAGCCGGTCATGACTTAAGACTTTGGTTGCCAGGTCATCGGTTGTATTCTGAATTTTCAGACAAATTTAAGACCTCACGAGATGGCCATCATCCATTATGATCTTCTTGTGAACTCCATTTACCTCAATTGATACATGGCCATTTAAATTGGACTTGCATTTTGTAAAATGACAACAATTGTCACATTTAATGCAACGATTCATAAGAGTGGTTGTGTTTACTGCATCCATTTTGTGCAGTTTTGGACATAAGTAACTGATTTCAGTGTCAACTATGTCTCCCTCAATGGTGATAATGGCATGTTCGCCAGCTCTGAAAGCAGTTACCCAAGTCAGGCAGAACCTTGATCTCAGTCTGCAAAGTGCTCGAAATGCATGGCTTCATGTCAAACTGCCGGACTGACACGTCTCTGTAACTCGTATCCACTTTCCAACATCAACCTGGCTATCACCCCCACGCTTAAAGCCATGCTGGAAGTCTTTTCAGCTACTTGATAGGTCTTCCTCATTACTTGCTTGTGACTTCGAGTCAGGGTCTGCTTCTTAAAGCAGAGAGAGAGTATCTTGACTTGGATGGTCACCTGTGACAATTAAAACAGTTTCAAATGCTCATTCCTTAACACAGACCTCAGTAAATTCAGGGATAAACCTCATATCCCCTACTTTAACATCTGCAAAACTTTCAACTTTTCAGCAAGAAAAAAAAGAAGTAAAATTTACCCTCGATACTCCCTGACATCACTGGCAATTTCAATTAGGGTTCTGGTTTAACTAGTGACTCTCAGACCATCATCAAAAGAAATGACAACTGTTGGATGATTGAAATCTTGCTGCAGCTGTTTACATTATATCTTCTTTTCCTGAATGTTGAAAGCGATGGTTTCAATGTGATTCCAGTTAGTTTGCAGAGACTCCTGGAAGTTAAGAAAAAAAAAAAAAAAACTCAAGTTGCAATTTCACTTGACAACCATTATAGATGAATAAATTCTACAGTAACACTTTAAAGTCTGTCATGTCAGAGACAATGTTAATGCTAATTCTTGACAAATTAGAACTGCTATGCTGCTGAAGAACAGGTATCCATTAGTTACAGCCAATACATACACATACATACACTACTGGGAGCAGAATGACATCCTGTGGTCTTAAAACAGCATGTATTAGTATGTATACACTAATAAACACCTGTGTCTGATTGCAGTAACTGGCGTGGAGAGATCGGATAAAAGCCACCGGAGAGACGGCAAGGTGGAAAACAGACTGAACTGAGAGCTTTGCATAGCTTCTCCCAATAGCAGCAGGATGAAACACTCAGCTCACTACAGCTTAATAGTTTAGTTAAAAAGAAAAAAAAACAAAACATTTTTTATTCAGCAATGATGCATTACAATCGATGAAAAGTGAGTATCACTTTTGTTTCAGATAAATGCTGTTCTTCTGAATTTTTTTCCTGAAAAAAAAAAGCTTTGGTGAGCATGAGATGTCTTTTCAAAAACATAAAATATCTTACTGAATTTTGAAACAATAGTGTATATTTGTGGTTATTAACTGTATGGATTCAGTGTTCTTTGTAGATGTAGTCTGACAGGACTCTGGGGTGTAGCAGGCCATTATCATTGAAGAATCTAGGAACATAAGCAATTTGTCACAGAGACAACCATATTTAGTGTACAATGCCAGTTTTATTCAAGGAACCGAAGCTAAAGCAGAGAGGAAAATAAAAGAAGAAATAAAGAAAACTATTTCAGTAACATAACAGAATTTGTTTCTAGGTTTTCTTATTTAATATAAGCTTACTTATGGATGTCAAAGCCTTCTTAAAAATTTAAGCTTTCCCAGTTCTTCTGCCTTCAGAAATTGCTAAATCTTGGAGCTTCCCCTGTTGCTGAGGTTTTTTTCCTCTCCTGAAAGGCTGAAATCAATAGTTTTTGTCAATATTTGTTTACCATGAGAGATTAAAACACATGATTCAGTTTATTGTCCTGGTGATATAAGTGATGTCACGATTAACGGTTAACTTACAGTTTAGATGTTTAACTTTAGGTTAAATAAATGAGCCTATTTCCAGTCACCCATTTAAAATAAATAAAAACACAGCAAACCTTTCACAGACCTGTCAAATGCTCTCATCTACAGTAAAGATGTAATAAAAATACCAAACTTTAATAAAGAGCTCCGCCTATGGAGTTAGCCTAATGTTACCTCCTCTGAAAAGGGTAAGATGCTAACAGACTGATTCGAACACATTAACCATTTCTATGAAGTAAATTCAACAGAAGCAAGTCACAAAAAAAAAGCAAGAGAAGTGTCAGGAACATTTGTATGTAATATCTGTGTGGAAAAAGCAAGAGAAGTGTCACAGGTCGGAGCGGACCACAGGTGTTGCAGAGTCCACCTCCCCTGTTTCCACCTCGAGGGAGGTCCCAAGAGCACCCCAATGACCAGACACAGCGAGAAGTTAGAGTATAATTAAAACAACTTGATTTAAATGATTTAAAAAGATAATTTAGGGGAAGGAGAAAGGGGAATCTAAAATTGATTTTCAGTCTCTTGACGGGAGGGGACTGGGCCTGAGAAATCTGGAGGTCGTTAGGGTAAGTGGTCACAACTCTCCTGACTGATCCTAAGTCCTTCCTTATTCGCTTGATTTCCGTGGCACCCTTCTCTTCCCTGTAGGAAACAGAAACAACATGAGTGATGGGTAAAGCGGAGAAGAATGCCTTGTTCCTATCTTCAGTTGCCCTTTAGTTGTACTTCCCAGGCGCTGGACAGCTCCCCTACTCCAAATAGACCTCCTAGGTAAGTACAAGGTAACACACAAGTCCCTGAGGGGCACAGGTAAGTAACAGAGGTAGTAGGAGCAAGGTAACTGGGTCTTTCCCCTGGACGGACACCAGTGTATTCGAAGTGAGTAACTTGTTACCGTAGTCACAGGTAGGTATTGAGCAAGGTGACTATCTCTTCACCTGGGACTTACAGAACGTATTCAAGGTCAATGGCTTTTAGCTCATACAGCGGGTAAGTATTCAACAAGTGACTGTATCTTCACTGGGCTTACAGGGTACTCTCAAGGTCAGTAGCTTTTAGCTCGTGCAGACGGGTAGGTATTCAACAAGTGACTGTATCTTCAGCTGGGCTTACAGGGTATTCAAGGTCAATAGCTTTTAGCTCGTCAGACGGGTGAGCATTCAACAAGTGACTGTATCTTCAGGCTTGGGCTTACAGGGCTATTCGGAGGTCAATAACTTTTAGCTTTCCCACAATATCCGCACAATACCTTTCTTACATTCACACTTCACCTCCTTCAGGCTGGGTGCAGGGAACAGAGTTATAGCGGGCTTAGGTGGAATAGGTGGGCACCACCACGGCAGCCTACGTTCTCTCCAACAGAAACTTCTCGCCTGGAGGGCTGAAGTACAGACAACAGGGACCGGCACAGCACTGCAAAACTTTCGGTGCACACATCGCCAAAAGACAGACTCCTGCACTCACTACACACACTTCAGTGATTTTTTAAGGTCGGTAACTCGCACGCTCCGTAATTCTCGTCCTGGAGTTTACGATCTTGGCACGGTAAGTGCTCAAACTTTGTGATGTAGCCACAGCCAAATAACATCCGCTTCACCCCCACTCTCACTTCGGCTCACCCCACTCGCCTCGTCCTCCACGATGGGGCAGCATACAACTGTTAATCACTCCAGCCAGTGAATGATCTCACAGCCGTCGTGATACTGATCTTCCCGCCTCTTTGCAATCCAGATATAACAATGATATAAGCAATCCAATGTACTCACAGTCTCCGTGATACTGATCTTCTCCCGCCTCTTTCTCTCCCCAGCCTTTAGGACAGCCTGATGTGTTATCGTTGAATTCCCACAATGGCACTACTTCCTCTGCGGACCTTGTACAACAGACACCGGTGAGTATGACTTCTTTCCACACAGACTCGCTCTGGCAAACCTGTTCCAGCAGCCGCTTTTCAAATCCTCCCAATTACCAGCTAGCGACTCCACAATTGCTTCATCTGCTTCTCTACTCCAGCACCCAAAACACTCCGCCTCACTCGTTGGCGTTTCCTTGAAGCAAAACAACACTCCTTCCTGTGTCCTCCACGCTCTCTTTATACACCCAAACTGCCTCATCTACAATCGCCACGTCATTGAACACACTGCTGTAGATTTCCTTGATTAGAGCTGCCCGGAGTTTCGGAACTTGCGGATGTTTGTATATTTGTCCGGTCGGAACTTATCCTCTCACTTTCGGTTCCTTCAAGGTTACTCCCGTGAAGAAGGTGTCAGGAACATTTGTATTAATTCTGTGTGATTTTTAGGGACTAAACTTACGAAATCTTGAAAACAGCAGCAAAGTCAGTGATTCCCTGCTTGTCAGTTGTTGTGTTGGCGCTCCGCTTCTATGGCAACTCCCTCGCTCCAGTGTTTGAATGAAACTGGAATGTTCACACGCCTCCCATTTAAACACGCTCACAGTCAAGCAAGAATTTACAGAAACATTTAAAATTAGAACATAACTTAAATAATTTTATTAAATAATTAATAAATCATCTATTCTTTTTACTAATTGATCACATTATGGGGACCAAATGTAAATATATAGTAAGTATAGTATAGTAATTTATGATATTGCTAATTTATTTGTTTGTTCCTTTCTATTGCTTGTCTTTAACACTTTGAAATTTATATTAATCTAGTTGTTTTGCTTGGTATTTAATCACAGGCAATATTCCTCTTGCAGTGTTTTGTAGGCTGCTGATTTTTTGCTCATGTTATTCAGCTGCAACAGAAGGCTTTGTAAAGATGTTTGACATCTAAAATTTTTTATATTGGATTTTTTATCTTATTGGAATCTAAACTAGGAATCGATAAAATTCAAACAATACCAAACCTTAGTAAGAAATGTTATGAACATAGATAAAATAACTGCTGATAGTCAATCATATTTACAGTACAAACCTTGTCAGTGAACTATGAGGGCAAAAAAAAACAGAAACAAAATAATCGTTCATTAATTGTATCGAGATAAAATGTTCAATTAATCGAGGTTTTGATTTTAGGCCATAATCGGTCCAGCCCTCAAAGTGTACACTGCACAGGCGAGAACCCTTGTTAGGAGTCCAGTTCTGTCGTTTCATGTTGAGCATCCACGGTCTAGTCTGAGAGGGTGTGATCACCTAGAGCAGTGGTTCCCAACCACGTTCCTGAGGCCCAACACTGCATGTTTTCCATGTCTCCTTAATCAAACACACCTGATTCAGTTAGGTCAGCTCATTGAGTACAGACTCCAAGACTGGAAATGGTTGTGTTAGACAAAGGAGAGATGCAAAATGTGCAGTGTTGAGCCTCAGAATGTGGTTAGAACTCATGACCTAGAGGAAAACTTTACACAGACAAATAGATAGTTACCTCTTTCAACAGACTATTTTGCATGTAAACAATTCAATGACTTTAGTATTCAAAAGCTCAGAATAAATGTATTTTGGCTTAAAAAGGTGGAGGCCATCACTGGTCCTCATTCTGTTTGGGATATTTAAAAAAACTTAATTTGGCTTAATGCATTAAGAAGCGTGTTTTCAAAGACCAAACTCAGAAAACATGTTATTAATAAATCATAGCCTACTTATGTACAGACAAGCAGATGAGTCAGAATACTGACGAGCTATAACGCATCTGGCGGTTTCCTCCCATAGAAATAACTGTTATAAGGAAAAGCGCTTAACTTACATGGCTTAATGCATTAAAACAGTGCTTGTCTGTACATAGTATTATTTATTAATCATGTTCTTGCTGAGTTTCGTCTTTTAAAACAGTTTTATTTGGTTTAAGTCGAAGTGTTTTCTCATAGTCTAAAGTTAATGGCGTTCAGTGTAAGGAAAACACTTAAAATTGTGCGTTAAATACAGTCGTTAAATAATGTTACAGCTAATCACAGTCTGTTTGATTCTGGAGTGTAAAGTTTTAAATCCGTTATAAAGAATAAATAGATAAATAAATAAAATTACATTACAATATCACTCACCGGAAAAAATGGATCCCAGACTTGGGCCGGTCTGTTAATACAATTAACGCACAACAAGACATTTTATTTGATCATTTTAAGAAATAATCACGAAAACAAACATAGAATGTTTAAAACAAAGGCAGAAACTACGGCAGAGATGACAAGTTCAGCGGCTGAGGTGACGTGGCTGCTACCAGATAGCTTACGGCAATCCACCTGTCACTCAAGTGGCCGCCCTTAATTATGCAGAATTTCAAGGCTTAATATAATTTAAACAGATGAGTTATAAAAAATTCACCCCCTCACAGTTGTCATGAAGGGCAAAATTAGCTATATAGACCTAAATCATTTTTAGAACCAGGCTGTAAACATGTTTGTTTTTTTGCTGTAAAGTTGGGCCATTTAACATGGGGAGTCTATGGGATTGACTCTCTTTGCAGCCAGCCTCAATGCCAGTCGATGGAATTGCAGTTTAAGTCACTTCCTTATTGGCTTCTGAGAGAGAGCGGGAGGTTGCGCTCGGTTTCACTTAAGAATTCAAGCACAAAAAACAAATCTGCCGATAATTTATGGTGCTAAACTTAAGGCATGCTGTCAGTACTTGTTTTACATGAATGTATTTTTCGACAATACATTGAGCATTGTGTAACATTTTACCAGATTTATTCCTACACTTAACTTTTATTTGTTGTCCACAAAGTAATGGTTGCTTAACTAAATGTTTAGTATAGTTTAATATTTGTATAAATCTTTTTGCCCTCATGTTTTTTTTTTTACTTTTGCTGCTGAATTATCCACTAACCAGTTTATATATATGTACTATTTTTGTCATAGATTATGATTATCTTTTCATTTGTTATTTTACATTCAAATTCAGTTGTCTATATTTAGTAGATTGTGTTTAACACACAAAACTGATGATGAGGTAAGCACACAATAGTATAGAAATTCTACATTAATTTAAAAATAAAACTGAGTTGGCAATGGTTTTGAAAAATAGTATCGTGCATCCCTACTGACAGGTCACATGACCAGCCACTGGAGGGTCACATGATTGAACCCCTACTTGCTGATCCAGACACAGAAGATTTAGAGGAGCATGCCTCAAGCGTGAGCAAGTTTGCTCCAGTACCTTGACCATAGCGACCACATTGTTATTCTGAATGTGGAGTTTCAGAAACCACATTCTCACAAATGCTCTTCCATGTCTTGAGCCTCCTGCAGCAGATGAGTGAGGTCACAGTTCAGTAAATACCTGCAGCACAGAATTGTTGATACAAACATTAAGCTCTCAGAATCGCTGAGTACTGTCACATTAGCGATGGCACTGACCGTGTACATTCCCTTCTTCTGTAACATGTTGTACTTCATGCATCTATGAAACTTCTTCTTCAGGTCAAACTCCATTTCAGTACACCTGCAGTTCCTGCACGTGCAGGACACAGTCACCTCCGCTCTGGTTATTTCAGCACACACAGAAATAACTGGATCCTCTCTGACGCGTCACGGGAACAATTGCACCAAGACCTGACAAAGGTCTAACCTCCTCAATACTTGTTTGTATTTATTCTCAACGTTGAGCTTTACAGCAGAATCACACCGTCTATGTTGAGGTAATGATGACATAATGAATCAGCGAAGTTTAAAATAGTTACTGGTGAAGGAAACAATCAGCTGAAATCGAGGGTGTTTTTTCTGAATCCACACCATGTGCTTCGGGCAACTGTTCTCTCTCTCTCTCTCAGACTGAATACAGTTAAGTTCTCAGGGAAACCTGAAGGAAACCTGAAGATACTGATGCAAGAAAATAGTCATTTATAATTGTTTTTTGTTTTCCATGCTACTAAAATAACAATGTCTTGATCTTCTAATGCATTAAAAAGCAATTCATTAATTCATAAACTGCTGTCTGTGTGGCATACAAGAATGCCCCCACACACAAAACGTAGGTTATATTCTTTTAATCAACATTAATCATTGTAATTACAATATTACAGTAATAATCAACATTAATTAAGTTTTTCAGTTACAAGACAAGGTATGTTAATCGAAACCATGTTCTACTACTAGGTTTGTCTGATTTTTTAATGTAGTAGAGTTTTCCCTTTCAGATCAGAAAATTAAGGTTTGTCCCTGTGGAGGTGTGGAGTTTCTCCTCTCACTGGTGTCAGGTACATTTTGTCCATCAGCTAGGGGTGTTGTTTTTTGTAGGAGGTGATCTGTACTTTTGTCATCTCATGATGACTCGTATGTACTTCTTCCCAACTAAAGCTCGTTTCAGTCTGCTGTTTGTGTGGTTTCTACACATAGATACATCAGACTGAGCTACATATAGTTACTCATGTTTATGAACAATTATTATACATTTACCCCTTGAGTCATATCTGACTAGAATATCATAGAAACAAATATTAGAATGGAAGCTTAACTGATAAAAGCGTGTAGATGAAGGTGTCAGATATCATGAAAATCATTTGTTGTCATCAGTGAAAGCATTTACAGTTTTGGTGTATATGCACTAATGTTCATTATTCCTCTCTTTGTCAAATCAATGTCATTGTAGATGTAGTATGTACTAACACCTTGAGGAACATGTGATAACCCTTTTCTCAGATCAAATCCTGTCAGAATAGGTTTTATTATACTGGAATTCTTCCTAACATTGAACAAATTAATATTGATTTAAATAAAAAATTACCTCAGAAAAACAGATAGATAGATAGATCAGACAGACAGACAGACCGATAGATAGATAAAGATAAACAGACAGACAGACAGATATGCCTTTCATTCACTGTGGAGTTTGTGGTTAAAAGTTTCTTTTGGATAATATTCCTAAATGTTGTTTACCATTTATAAGATTGTACTTGAAAGATGACAACATGTGGATACAATGACAGAGCCACAAGATGGCATTGTCATTTAAGTAAAATACCCTCATGGACCCTCAAGAGAAGAAATTCCTTATCACACATCCTTTTCAGGTAATATATGAGTTTCTCTTCTCCTTTATTTTTATTTTGTTTGCAAGACTGTAAAACATGTAGTGTTGGTGTCATAAAATTGCTGTTTCACCTTAAAGTACCTGGTTGAATTTGTTGGATGTAGGACAATGTTTCACAAGTGTTTTCACTGCAATCATATCAACAGCTTCAAAAGACCTTAACCAAGTATTCTTGACCAGGGGATCCAAGGATCCTGTACTTTATATGCTCTGTAGTTTTCTTTAGAAGACGCTTGAGGTGAGACATACATATTCAGTCATTTATTGTTATTACAGTCAAGAACAGAAAGTGTGGAGGCACCTATTGTAACCATTAGTGTCATTTCTGTATTAGAAGTAACAGAATGATCTTACTTTAGATTTTTCTTTCAGGTTTTTCCACAGATGCTGCTGTCACCTGCTCCACCACAAAATATCTGCATCAAATGTACAGCAAACAAGAATCAGAAAAGTGCTGTAATAACTGTTTATTAATAAACTAAAACTTAAAATTTAAAATGTTTTGATGACTGTAGTGTACTCACTGAGAATCTTTGATGGCATCATTCCTTCATCAGTCTCTCTGCAGCAGATAAACACACGTGTCTCATCTGTCCCTGTAACATCCAGACAAGAGTCCGTCTCTGTGATTTATCTGTGATATACTGCATTTACATGTTGAGATAGATGCTGATGTGTTCACTCACTTTATCCAACACAAGAGCTCCACAATTTATCAACAACACTAATGGTCAAATGAAATAGATAACTTTTTTTACTTAATGTAGATTTATTTATTTACATTACTTAACATTCATCTAAAGCAGTGCTGACAGTGAATTTTTACATAATACACACACATCTCTCACTCAAATGTCTGTTCATGTGATTTGCTCTTTTACAGTTCTCTTAGAACATTTCTCTGTCTCATATTAAACAGACAATTAATCATCTTTAAGATGTATATGGTTCATGCAAATCCACTTTGGAGACGATCATATGCTTACTGGAGATCCGCTGTTCAGCTTTTACATAATAAAACATGTTTTGTTGTTGTTTTTTATTACAAATATACTATGATGTTACTGACTAGCGTCTTTACACCTTAACAAATCAACAGTTTACTCTACAGTAGCTCAACAAATACTGATTTTATCACATGGGAACCGGGTTTTGTTTTATAATACTCACCTTTGTAAAACACCCTCTACGCTGCTCTCCCTTCCGTCTCGATGCGATTTATCCCTTTCGGCTGGCATTCTGGGATTGAAAAGTATCCCTCGATGAACCCTTCAGAATCTTTGGCTTGAAGCAGTAGGACATCCGGGAATTACTGCCTACTGTTTTATGGTTTAAGGTTTGAGCGTGACTTCTTTCTTCACTTACTCTTTTTACCTACTATATAGTAGGTGAGTAGGCATATTAGAACGAAATTAAGTATCAGTGACAACTGAATCTCATGAGAGTTATTGCAATTCTCAGCTACTCTTTATGAACGCATAAAGATTCAAACATACTAATTTGTCGCATACTGCTTTTTCCATACTATATAGTAGAGTAGTTGATTTCCGGCAGCCATAGTCTCTTTTGAGATCTGATTCTTGACAGCAGCGTTACTCTTTGAGGCTGGCACCAGAATGGACTTGCTGATTGGCAGACATGTGCGTCTGTCACCTGACATTAATCTCTCTGCTGGTGAACCCAGTGTCTGGTCACAGTGGAACATTTCTGAGGTTGAGCAAGTTTTGAAAAACATCAGAACCGTCCCTCTTGGATTTCTCCATTAGATGTTTTGCACTCCGCACTGCCCTCTCGGCTAGCCCGTTAGCTTGTGGATATTCAGGGCTACTAGTGGTATGTGTAAAATCCCAAGCAGCAGCAAATTCTTTGAACTGTTGGCTTGTAAACTGGGTACCGTTGTCTGAAAAGACTTGTCGGACTCCCATGAACAGAAAAGTGCCTTTGAGTTTTGTGATTACTGTACTGGAGGACGGGTCCGCAAGCAGATCGATTGAACCATCCTGAATATGAGTCAACAAGTGCAGGTAGTGTTGACCATTCCACTCAAAGATATCCAGAGCCACACTTGACCATGGAAGATCAAGTGTAGAGGCTCTTTTGTTGATGGGGTTTCATACTGTTACAGACAGAGCACGATAGTACCTCCTTTTCAATGTCTTTAGTTGAAGAAGGCCAGAATACAATGCCCGTGCCCCTGCGTTTGAGTCGCATCAAGGCCTGGATGACCTCTGTGAATAATGGTGATATACTCACTGCTTAGTGATTCTGGAATAACCGTTCTCTGTCCCTTCATGAGTATATCTTCATCGACTGAGCTCATCCATGAAGGGAAAATACTCACTGCAATTTCCGCTGGCAGCTTTGATTGGCTACAGGGCCACCCTGACTTGATAAACTGCAGAGACGTTGAAGGACTGGATCCTGTGCAGTATGAGTTTGCAACTCCTTCAGTCTGGAAGATGAGATGTGTTGAACTGACATAACCCGAAGTCAGCTCCGTCATCTGTGTGTTGCTCTGGTGAGTCTCTCGGGGAACATGACAATCTGTCGGCAAGGAACATATGTTTTCCTTTCTTGTATGTGATTGTGAAGTTGTATTTCTGCAATCTTAGCATCATGCGTTGCAGCCTTGCTGGAGCTGTGTGGATAGGCTTTGTTAAGGATGGTAACCAATGGCTGATGGTCAGTTTCGATGTGAATTTGTTTACCATACATGTAGTCATTGAATTTGGTGCGCACTAAATACAACAGCCAGAAGTTCTTTTTCTATTTGTGCATAACACATTTCTGTTTGCGCCAGAGTATGAAGCGTGACTAACAGGAGCACCTTCTTGAAGACACTCAGCTCGAGTCCGAACTGGGAGGCATCACAGGTGAGGTGTGACGGGTTTAAGGGACGTCCATAATATTTTAAAGTAGGTGGACTAGAAATCCTGTGCTTCAGAACTTCAAAGCGTCCTGATGCTGTTTAAACCAGCACCACTCTGTGTTTTACAGGTCAGCTGCCAGAGGGGCAGAGCAGCTCACTAAGGTTCGGTCATGAATTTTCCTAAGTAGTTGATCATACCTAGGAAGCTGCAGCTAGATAACGTTGTCTGTGCGGCATTTCTGTGAATACTTTTGTTTTTGCAGTCAGGTTGTAGTCCCTTGCTTGTGAAAATATGACCGACATAGCTCTACCCCTCACTAAGGCGGAATTTGCACTATTGAGGGTTCAGCCTCAAGTTCACTTCTACAACGGTCCAAAACTTTTCTTAGGTTTGCACCGTGTTCCTGCTCGCCATTACTCCCACAATGATGTCACTCGACTATGACTGCACCGGGTAGCCAGCAAAGATCTGCTCCATAGTGCTGAAAGACCTCGCTGCGAATAATGCCAAAGGGCATCCTAAGAAATCGGAATCTTCCAAATGGCTAGCTGAAGCGGTCGGGAGGGAGGACTTGTGATCCAGCCAATCTGCCAAAGGAGCTTTTAGGCCGAGCACAGAGAATACTGTGGGAGTTTGGCATCTCGCTGCCACTTCTTCCACTGTCGCATAGGGTGATGCGGACGCTTTTAGGAACTTGTTTAAGTCCCTAGGGTCAATGCACAGTCTTATTTCATCGAGTTCTCTTGTGAGTCGCCACCATAGATGACACCCAATCGGTTGGCTCAGACACAGGAGTGAGTACTCCCATAGCGACCATTCTTTCCAACTCTGCTTTTACCTTGTGTTGCATTGCTGCAGGAATTCTGCGTGCTGGACGGACAACAGATTGGGCTTCTTTTCCAGTTTGTCAGTGCGTTGACGGGAAGCTTTCCTATTTCATCTCGGAAAAGATCTGCATAGTCTGTGTTAAGCTGCTGGACAAAACTTGAGTTTTCTTTTAAGCTGATTTGGTGGACTGCATTATTGAGAGAAATGAGGCCCATCCGAAGACAGTCAGACAGTCCGAGCAATGGCTGTACATTTTTGCACTACATAGAACTGTAGAGAGTAGGTCTGGTCACTCAGATGGCAAGATAACACGGTTGATCCAGCAGTTTGGATCTCCTCTCCACCATACGCAATAGCTTCACATGTGACACCTGAAGGTTTTCATCTTGCTTTTACCTGTGCAATGTCTGCAAAGACATGATGTTATGAGGCTCCTGTGTCGATCTTTAGTTCGAGAGGCTTTCCATTGGTTTCAACTGTGCAAGATATTGCAGTTTTCTTTAACTGTTTTGAATCAATTCCGCCACCTTTTGATGATTTACGCAACTCCATCTATAAAGAATGAGTCTTCACTAATATTTGAAGCTTTGGTAACATCAATTTGATTTACAGTCTTTTTAGATTTTGTGTGCTGAATTTTTACTGATTTGCAGCATTTTTTGGAAGTGGTTCCATTTGTTGCACCTGGCCATATGCAGGGACATTTCTCCGCTTTTGCCTCATGGTTGCTTCCACAATTGCTACAATTATGAATTTGTTGAGGGGTAAACTGTCTAATCTGTGTTTGGGAGTATAAACGGTTTTCTTTTACCCGTTTGGTGAACACTATCCCACATTTGTCAAGTTGTGCTTTGGTCCAGCTAGTGTTTTAGTGTGCTGGTCAGTCAGTTCATGTATTTGACATATTTCAATGGCTTTTGTCAATGTTAGCTCATTGTCACGCAACAGGAGTTTCTCATTCCATTGTTGAGTATCCCACACGAGTCGATCTCTTATCAATTCTTCCTGTAAATCTCCAAACCTGCAACTCTTTGCCTTGTTTCATTAGGTTGCCTTACATATGCCTCTATTGTTTCTCCTGGCTTTTGGTTTCTTGAATTAAATTTGTGTCTTTCCACGTTATGTTTGTTTGTGGACTGCAAAGTTCAGAAACTTACGTTTTAGACATTCGGGTCCTCAGCTGATTCAGCCGGAGTAATTATTCGTCGGTTTTCTCCCTAGCCTGTATATGCAGCGGGTGCATAGACAAATGTTCTCGCTCTCAATGGCTTCGAGCGCCAGATTAAGCAGTATGAATGCTTTCGATGCGAGGCTCTTTCTCAGAGTGCTAGCAGCAATGAATATCATGAATTCCTGCTCAAACTCAGCTTAAATTCTGGCGATATTGCCATCAAATACAAGAGGATCAAGTCTCGGAACCCTTCAGCCATGATTTGATTGCGATGAATACGATGGCTTACTATTGGATGCTTCGTTGGAATAGTTAATTTTCTCGCTGCTCTTACGATTCTGTGCAGACCACTTCCTGACACCATGTGAATGCAGTGGCAAGGCAAAGATCCTTTTTACATCCCTCGGACCGGCTTGGACCAGAATGATTATGCATTTAAATTAATAAAACAGAATGATTATAATTTAAACTTTCTAATGTAAGTTCAGTTCATTTTTGCTTTATATTTAACTAACGCGTTTTCTTAACTTAATAATAATAACAAAAATAATAAAAACTATAAAATATACAATCACTTTGCTAGTACATACAAAACAGAACTATTTTAATAGCTGGAACAGTAGTATAAGCTTTTTGGGAGAGGGAAATACAGACTCATGGCCATTAATTCTGATAAGCTGTCGAGACTGGCATATATGGTACAAAATAACATAAGTTCAATTCTTAACTGAATTCTTTTAATTTGTAACTTGAGACTATTTATATTAGCATATAATTTACGTATACCTCTTTTGTGTGTATTTGAGTGTAAAAGCATTTTCAATAATAGTCTTATAGAAGCTTTGTGTACAGAAGGTTTGTATGATGCTCTAAACATGTTTGTAACTGTATATTTTGTATAAAGACATTTTGACTAAATGTGATGTGTGTTTAATAAATTATTACTAATGTATCTATTATTAAGTATGTGAGATTTTTTTTTTTTTAACAAGCAGAAAATCAACATTGTGTCAGTGCCAAGAGAAACATCGATTATATGTTGTTTCTATGTCAGTTTCTTATCTGGTGGTCTCCCAGCCTGACCAGCTAAAACCATCTTAAACCAGCTAAGACCAGCCAGTCTAACCAGCTAATACCAGCTAAGACCAGTCAATCTGACCATCTAAAACCAGCTATGTTCAGCCTGACCAGCTAAAACCAGCCATCCTGACCAGCTAAAACCATCTAAGACCAGCTAAAACCAGCTTAATCCAGCTAAAACCAGCCTGACCAGCTAAATTCCAGCCATCCTGACCAGCTAAAACCAGCTTAAACCAGCTAAGACCAGCTAAAACCAGCTTAATCCAGCTAAGACCAGCCTGACCATTTTAGACCAGCCATCCTGACCAGCTAAGACCAGCTAAAACCAGCTTAATCCAGCTAAGACCAGCCATCCTGACCAGCAAACCAGCTAAGACCAGCTAAAACCAGCTAAAAAAGTTAACAAAACCCCTCTGAAACCAGCTTGATAAACCAGCTAATGCCAGGCTGGGAGACCAGCTAAAATCAGCCTGACCAGCAGGCTGGTTTTAGCTGTTTTTTTCCAGCTAACGGAAGGGCTGTGCAAAAAACAAATGCAATTTTCATGCGCTCGTCAGTAAAAACACTCCTGTAATTATAGAGTACATCTCCAGCACATGCTCCTGCCCACTTGCTTCTCAGAACCTAGTCCTAATCATGCGTTTACAGGAGGACAGCGTGCTGTCAGCTGTTCGAATCACAACATAGGAACAGCTGGCGAATCAGAACTCGTTACGATTATTTCTGAAGGAGGGACTTTATAGAACAAGGAAGTCATCAGCCGTTTTATGACAGTGAAAACAGCGGTACACAGATAGGTGGAATTGTGTGAAAACTACTGTGTTTTTTTACACGTGAAACATGAACCGCTTATATTGCACATGTTAACACAATCAAAGCTTCAAAAAGCGCAAAGGGACCTTTAAGATGTTTTAATCATCAGGCACATTTTCGGGGTGCATCTCAATCAACTCCCTAGTTAAGTAGTAAGGGCACTGATCAGGAGTCGGACATTTATCTCGGCTGTCTCAATCACAAAATTATATCAGTGCACTGAAGCGTTAAGCTCCCTTAAAGTCTCACAATGCACCACTGCTCACTATGTCCCTTTAGCGGAAGTTCTGAAGCATAAAATATGGATCACATGTACAAACTCACCACACATAAAGGGTCCCAATGTCGGGTGACCATATGTGCCGTTCAAATGGGACATGTCCCAGCCAGGATTTTATAATGCCTAAAACATCCAGAGCAGTTTGACCTAATAACATGGTATTGTACATAATCGACTCAATCGTGGGGCTGGTGTGAGAAGGTGAGATCTAGAGGAACGATCAAAGCATTGCAAATATCTTGCGTGTTTGTTCATTCAATTGACTTTTAAGCGTGCTGCACACAAATAAAATAAAAAAAAACAAAGTGCCTACAATGCTTAAAGTCAAACTGAAAAGCGATTAAAACATAAGGAGCCGTCTGCTCTGCTTTTTATAGCCTCATGAAGCGTTACAGAATGATCAACCTGCACAGTGCAAATAGCCAAAACCTGGATATTTTAGGAAATATTAAGATCCTGGCTGGGGCGTGTCCCGTATGAACGGGGTATATGGTCATCCTACCAATGTGAAGTGAGCCTGGGTCCTTACTGTACTTACCAGTGCCTAAATTCATGTATTTGATATACTGATTCATGACATAGGGAGGTAGGGAACTGATTGAGACACCGCTTCAATGTCTGTCTTAAGATTTATCTTAAATATTCATATTTACAGAATACTCAACATATATGTATATTTCATTGTTGTGTACACATAATGTTAACAACATATTACTATCCTTCCTTTTAAGGTGCTGTAGGGAACTTTTGTAAAAAAAATTTTTCACATATTTATTAAACCTGTCATTATGTCCTGACAGTAGAATATGAAACAGATAATCTGTGAAAAAATCAAGCTCCTCTGGCTCCTCCCAGTGGTCCTATTGCCATTTGCAGAAAGTCATGCGCTCCCGGTAAAAATAACCAATCAGAGCTGCGGTCTGTAACTTTTTTTGTGTTCAAAATGTAGAAAAATGTATATAATAAGCGTTAGCACCATGAATCTATTTTCCAAACCGTGTTTTGGCTTGTCCTGAATCACTAGGGTTGCACCTATAATAAGTAGTTTATATTCTGACTATTTTAGATTGCTGGGATACAGTGGCGAGAAACCAGTACCTTTGTGATTCTTCATAGACATAAACAGAGAGAGTAGCTCTCGACTATGTTCTTCCATAGAGGCGCAAGCAGTTCTGTTTATTCACCACTAGGCGTCAAAACTTCCCTACCGCAGCTTTAAATTATTAGATTTTGCAATGTCCACACTGTCTCCACCACAGATTTTTTTTTCCTGCCAACGTTCAAGGCAAGTAATTTTCTTATACTTTGTTTAACGGTTTGGTTCACCAAAAAAGAGAACATTTGCTGTCCACATCAGACAACATGTTTTTTTTACTTTGAAGTAGAACCTTAAAAATCTCTGATTCTGTTCCTTTGCCAATTCAAATAAAGTCATTGGTTACCATCTTTTAGTCCTTTTCAAACAGAATAAACAGAAGCTTCACACACATCCCATATAGGTCCTGTAAGATATGTGATGCACCATTTTTTTTATCATGCACTTTGAGAAACCATGCTTGTGCATTGTTTTGTATTTGATCATACCCTATTGCAAGCCATTCCACTAAACTTCAGCAAAGAATATTGTGCCAGTGAGAAACATTTACCAGATCATAAGGAATTTCAAGGAGAGGGTTCAACTACAGTGAAAAAGTCTTCAGGATGCCCCAAAGTGTCCAGCAAGTGTCTCCTCCTAAGGGACAGCTACAGAACGATGTCACCACCAGTGCAGAGCTTGCTCGGTATTGGCAGCAGGTTTGTTAGAGTGCATCTGTACATACAGTGAGGTGAAGACTTTTGACAGTGACCTGTTGTCAAGAAGGGCAACAAAGATGTCACTTCTTTCTAAGAAAAACATTAAGGACAAACTGAAATTCTTTTTGCATATATATTTATACATATGATTCATGCCACAGAGACCATTCCCAGCTCCTTCATCCAAGCTAAGGAAGTTGCATCTTGCTTCTCCATGTCAGCTATGGAAGCTGCTCTATGTTCCTTCATTGCAGCCATAGAAGCTGCACGCTCAGTCATCACAACCACTGAGGACACTGCTATAGTAATGATACCTCCTGACCCTGCCAGGACTTCACTATGCTTCTAAGTCTAGTTGGTGATTAAAGACCTGCCAACACTCCAGAGGTATTCCAAAGTTGGACTGACATGAAGTATGCTGCTTTGCTAGGGACTCCAAGGACCACCAACTGGCTGTCAAATCACCAGCAATTTCCTGATCCATCACTATCCAATATGCAGCCTGGAACCAGGAATAAAACATGCTCACTCATTTGTTCAGTGTCTGGAGTCTGACTGGTCAAGTCAAGTCACCTTTATTTATATAGTGCTTTAAACAAAAAGATTGCGTCAAAGCAACTGAACAACATTCATTAGGAAAACAGTTGTCAATAATGCAAAATGATAGTTTTTAATGGCAGTTCATCATTAAATGCAGTGATGTCATCATGCAGCTCAGTTTAGTTTAAATAGTGTCTGTGCATTTATTTGCAATCAAGTAGCAATACCTAATTTAATGGAGACAAGCTTACACTGGTATATATACTCTTCCAGCAATTAATTATTTTGGCACTGTAAAAAAAAAAAAAAAAAAAATTCTTTGTGGCTGCCACTGTTTACCTTTATTAGATTCTAGATTTGGACATACCATGCCCTCCAGGCGGATCTTATACTCTTAAAGTTTGCTTCTTCCCTCCCCTCAGGTGGGGAGAGTTTGTCAAGAAGACCTCAGAATATTCTCAGGTCCTTTGTGACTCAGGCTAATGGTGTGGCGTTATGATGTAAGGACAGGAGGCAAATGCAAGTACTGAATGTTTATTAAAAGCTGAGTAATGATGAGGGAGATGATGGTGGGTGAGCTGAGGGACCTCGGTTGACAGCAAAGACAGGTGAGTAGGTGTTTGAGTCCGCTGGTGGAGGTGGTGATTGTGATAGATCCTGAGGATGCCTGGTAATCCACTGGTTGACCGAACTAGGAACGAAGCAGTTGAACAGGAGGAAGAACAGAAATGAAGCACAGAGGACCTCAAACAACAATCTGACAAACAAGAGATGAAAGCGGGGCATTAAGTAGGCTGGTGGAATGAGCTTGCAGCTGCCGCTGATCAGATGATCAGCTGAACACCCATGACAATCAACATGGCCGTAACATGAGGCGAGCAGGAGGCGGTGCATTCATGAACTGACAAATGGAACCCCTCACTGGGCTGAATTAGTGGAGCAGGCTTAGTTCTGCATCTGCTTGTAGCAGATGCATTCTCCACACAAGTCCACAAAAGATGATGCAACGAGTTAGTTTCCGATAGGTAGCGCTCTCGGTAACCTCGGCTCCCTGAGATAAGAGGAATGAGTGCTGAATAACTAGCGATGCTATAGCTGCATGCGAATTGATGGCTGTCACTTCAGTCATTGATTCTGATGAAATAGGCACTCTGGGCGAACTTAAATAGCAGTCAGCTCCGCCCCCTCTGGCAGGCTTGAGCGCCATTACAAATGTTAACAAATCATGTTTAGTTAACAGAGTAAACAGGGTTTCCCCAATGCTCAAAGAGCGACATAATGCTCGTTCCTTATTTCAGGGGAACTGAGGTAACGTAAGTAACTGGAACATTTAGCCAACATGAAAATGCAAGCTGTACTAGGTGACAAATTGGTAATTTGAATTGACTAAATATTATATGCAGCACAAACAAATTAAAAAAAAAACTTTTTATAGGTGTGGTAAAAAAAAATAAGGTACTGATCGGATAATTGGTCTGAATTAAAAAGTTTTTCCAACAGAACTTTCCATATGACCTATATGTCTAAATTTTTCTAGCTTAAAATACATTTTCCAAGTACATACAACTTAACTGAGTAAATGCAAAAGCCAAACTTCAAAAGCCACCCTCACTTACTTGTTTTACAGATGGCTTACTTGAAAAATATAATTTTAGGTTTGATTCCTAAGGATCACACATACTGGATACTAATATATACTTTCTCTTATACTACAAGTTGATATGGATATGGACTTAGCTGATAAGTAACATACATCTTAAAGTAACTATGCAAATACTGTCCTTTTCAGAGCATGTTTGCCAGGGCTGTCTGGGTAGAAAATGGAAAAGAAACAGAAGGCACACTTCTCAATAAGTGGATACACATAAATAACAAAACAGTTAAAATGGCAAAAAATAGAACAAAAGAAGCTTTCAAGATGAAAAAAGACTCCAGGATTACTGGCTGATATTCCCATTAATTAAAAGAAAAATGACTTCAGGTAAGTTTTGATTAAAGGGGTGGTGAAAATGCTCATTTTCACTCAATATCCTGTTAATCTTGAGTACCTATAGAGAGTACTGCATCCTTCATAACTCCAAAAGTCTTTAGTTTTATTATATTCATAAGAAGAAGAAGTCTGTACGATTTTCCCGAAAAACCACCGGCTGGAAGAGTGCGTGTGGGCGACTAAAGAATCACTGAGCGTGAGTGGGCTTTTTGAGTTGACCGCGTCTGGAAGCTGTGACACCGTGAGGACAAAACCAACCAAAACAAACCACGGCTAACAGTCAGATTCAGCGTATATTTATGATCCAGAATCAGATCCAGAGGCTGAAACTGAACGAGAGCAACGACTACAGCAGGACGCTCTATGTGGTATGTATTGAAACTCGTATATATTTGCTTAGCGGTTTTGGAAAATGACAGTTCCACTTTGTCGCCTTTTTTTAAGCTGTACATGTGTAAGTGTAGTTTGATGACAACATCGCATGTTGTTTACTTGATGGCTTACACCGAGATAGCTAAGTTATCACAGAGATATTTGGAAAGTTTACTCACCGCATGCGTTCAACACACGATCGGACCCTTTTCGTTGGGACTGCATTATCCCAAGAAATAACGATGCAAACTCCGGTCAAACTGACCTTGTTTGTAAAACAAGCATCTTCGAAATGCAGGGAACAAACACTTGCACAACCCGTTGATGCTCTGTAAAATAAACTCCATCCACTGGTCCCTTAATGCTGTTTCTCTTTGTAATCTGTGCAGGGTTGTCTTGCCCTGGCAAACAAAAACACACTCCTTTGTGACATTTCCGCTGACGCTCTCGCCTTATCAGTGAATGTCTGTTGTGCTCTCAGTGCTCTGCTATACGGTAGCCAGCGCTCTTCCAGACAGACGTGCCTTAGGGACCCATATATAAGGAAATTCCACTCATCTAACGTCACAAAACCATACTAAAAAACTTTCCGAAACTTGTGACAAACCGGAAATAGTATTTTGGAACAGAAATACTCCTTCAAACGCATAACTTAATTTTTGAAACTTTGTCCATGTTTAGCATGGAATCCAACCTTTAACAGTGTAAAAACTCAGTATGAATGAAATAGCATTTCACCCCCTTTAAAGAAAACTTACTTCACATATGTCTAAATTTTTTAGCTTAAAATAAATTTTCCAAGTACATACAACTTAACTGAGTAAATGCAAAAGCTAAACTTCAAAAGGCCACCCTCACTTACTTGTTTTACAGATGGCTTACTTGAAAATATAGCGTAAAAAGAAAAGAGACCTGGATCAACTTCTGCAAGATTCAGACAGTGATGACAGTCTGCCTGCATTCGCATTCAATTCTGGCCAATACTTGCAAAGTTTAGCAATTTTGATCCATTTATTGTTGCTATATTTCGTGGATAAAAGAAGCCCAGTCCCCTGGAAGAGTTTCTTTTCTGACTTTTGAACAAGTACAAACATCTCCAGAACAATGGGATTAGTTATGAAGATCAGACTTACACCATCCATATTGAAGTTTTCATCTGTGTTGTCCCAGCAAGAGCATATCTGAAATGTATAAAGAACCACAATTCCATGAGAGCTGTCAAAGATGTGTAATCAGAGGTGAGAATGTCGAGGGGAAGAATTGTGTTCAATGAACAGGAATGTTGTCTTCAAACAGCTGAACCTTTCAGCAGAAAAGAGGCAGCAGCCACCAAACCAGTGTCAGCCCTTTAATTCCCACATCAATTCCATGCTGAAGTTCTTTTGTTTTAGACTACATGCATATGGTAATCTTAGGAGTGGTTTGACACCTCATGCTGTTCTTGTCTAAAGGCTTGAACCACTGTTGTTTATCTGTAAAGCAGGGAGATATCTCAAAACTGAATGCCCAGAGAGGGAAGATGCCAAGTGAATTTGACGCAACCCAGGTTTACATGATTTGGACATGTGAAGGCCACTGAATTTGCAGTTTTTGTTATACAGGTCCTGTGGACTTGAAAGATGGTTGTCCCCAAGAAATACAGCCATTCCTGTTATTAACCGTGGTAATGTTCATAATACTGGAGCCAGATTACAAGATCCGAATAGTTACCTAGAGTTTGTCCAAGAGCTAATGAAGCACTTGTCATTGGTGCTAATCCTTGGCAATTGTTTTCCGTTCAATGTACATGGACTACTGCACCTCACAAGATGTCAGACACTTCAACCGTCTAAATGAAATTAGGTTGTCCTTTCAAACTACTGCAAAGAATCAAAAAATGTGTGAGGAATGGGAAAAGTCCCGGCACAGTTCATCTAGGCATCTGTCTAAGATTGAACATGAAGAAAACAACAACATAAGCAAACGCACACATGCCACACAGTCTGTGCTTTTGCTCCTCTGAGAGAAAAGACTCTGTTTTCTTAAAATGGTAAATGGATCGCATTTATAGACTTTCAACAGACCACATGGCCATCCAAAGCGCTTTACAATTGGTTCCTCACATTCACCCATTCACCACATTCACACACAGACGGGCGTTCAGCAAGGCCATCCAGCTATCGGAGCAGCTGGGTTAGGTGTCTTGTCAGGACACTCGACACTTGGTCAGGTGGAGCCGGGGATCGAACCACCAACCTTCCGGTTTGTAGACAACCTACATGAACCACTGAGCCACTGCAGCCTGATGAAGATGAAAGTGGCTTTCATTCAAGAAAAAAATCCAGATGGAACTTTTGAGTGCACAATTCTTAACCGACTACACTACACATTATTTCATCAACCCTGCAGCTCCAAATTTCTGAATATAGTGTGCACAGGGAATGGACCGGCAGGATGAAAAGAGGACTACTGCATGAACAGATCTTATCCGTAAGGTGGCCTGTCTTCCACAAGAAATGGGTGGTTATGTCCTTATACCCCATGTCATGGATGGAGCATAATGTTAAAGGTTGGAATTTGAGTCAATCAGTTTAATTAACTGTAGAAGACTACACAGTAATGGTTTCACAATGTCAGGTGTTCCTCTACCTAACAGAAGAAGGTGTTAGCATGTCATTAGTCAAGGGTTTGATTCTAAGGACCACACATACTGATAAAATATATACTTCTCTTATACTACAAGTTGATATGGATATGGACTTAGCTGATAAAGTAACATTCATCTTAAAGTAACATGCAAAATACTGTCCTTTCAGAACATGTTGCCAGGGGTCTGGGTAGAAATGGAAAGAAACAGAAGGCACTTCCAATAATTGATACACATAAATAACAAACGTTAAATGGCAAAAAAATAGAACAAAAGAAGCTTTCTAAGATGAAAAAAGACCTCAGGATTACTGGCTGATATTCCATTAATTAAGAAAATGACTTCAGGTAAGTTTTGATTAAAGGATGGTTTATATATTAAATAATTAGTTAGTTATGGCAGTTATAAATGTTTTTACACCTCTAGATAATATTCATGACTGCAAAGCTATAACTCTACCAAGCCAAGCCAAGAGGATGAGGAGGAAGAGGAGGTAGTGGTTGGTAGCAAGAGGAAAAAGAGCTAAAATAAATTTTGTGACTAATTAAGGTGTGTTTTCATTAAATACAGGAATGTCAAACATGGAAATGTATTTTTTTTTTTATATAACAATTTTTTTCTAAAATGTTGAATTGTTGTAAAACAGATTCTTGAAGAGTTGGAAGACAAAGCATGATGAGTAAAAAATTTACATGATGGCATTATATTCATTATAGTCAAGTCACCTTTATTTATATACTTTAAACAAAATACATTGCGTCAAAGCAACTGAACAACATTTATTGGAAAACATTTAATAATGCAAAATGATAGTTAAAGGCAGTTCATCATTGAATTCAGTTATGTCATCTCTGTTCATTTTAAATAGTGTCTGTAAATTTATTTGCAATCAAGTCAAAGATATCTGTAGATGAAGTGACCAACTAAGCAAAGCTAGAGGCGACAGCGAAGGAACCAAACTCCAACGGTGACGAATGGAGAAAAACCAGGCTCAGTTGGTGGCTAGTTCTCCTCTGACCAGATGAAACCAGTAGTTCAATTCCAGGCTGCAGCAAAGTCAGATTGTGCAGAAGAATCATCTGTTTCCTGTGGTCTGTCCTGTGGTCCTCTGAGACAAGGTCTTTACAGGGATCTGTATCTGGGGCTCTAGTTGTCCTGGTTCCGCTGTCTTCAGGGCAGTAGAGGTCCTGGTGCTGATCCACCATCTGGTCTGATACTGCACTGATCCGGTGACTGCAGTGACCCTCTGATCTGGATACAGACTGGATCTGGTGGCTACGGTGACCCTCGAATAAGAGAGAAAGACTAATATTACTGATGCGTTCTTCTAATGATGTAGCAAGTACATAGAGTGTTATGTGAAGTGTTTCCGTCCGCCTTACCTATTAATGCAGCCTAAAATCCTTTAAGGTTTGGATATTAAAAGCATATTAGTATGTTATGTGTAAACCAGGTTAAAGAGATGGGTCTTTAATCTAGATTTAAACTGCAAGAGTTTGTCTGCCTCCTAACAATGTTAGGTAGGTTATTCCAGAGTTTAGGCGCCAAATAGGAAAAGGATCTGCTGCCGCAGTTTATTTTTGATATTCTAGGTATTATCAAATTCACGAGTTTTGAGAACGCGGACGTAGGGAGTATAATGTAAAAGGAACTTGTTCAAATACTGAGGTGCTAAACCATTCAGGGCTTTATAGTACAAGCAATATTTTAAAATCTATACAATGTTTGATAGGGAGCATGCAGTGGGACAGGACCGGCTTATGGTCATACTTCCTGGTTCTAGTAAGAACTCTTGCTGCTGTATTTTGGACTCAGTGTAGTTTGTCCCATGGAGCCCGCAATGTTACTAGGTCCCCACTAGGGCTGGAAAAAAATAATTTGATATTTCGCTTAATCGCTTTTTAAAATGTGACTTAAAATCGATTTTCAAAGGCCATGAATCGATTTTTTTCCCATATTTATTTCCGGAACTGAACCTAAGATTAGCGTTAATCTTATTACAAATCTTCTCCACTAGATGTCACCCTCTTATTTGCCTTGTGCGATGTTACCAACGAACCTGTCATTCATTCATTCAGTTTAAAGCAGTGGTTCTCAACCAGCGCCTCACTAATTCAAATGTGGTCCACCATATGCTGAACACACACACACAAAATCTTTGCAACTCACTTGAAGAAGTTAAAGCAAATGGAAACACCATATACTACTAGCAATCATCCTTAATTGAAGAAATGTGGCAAAACATCTCTGAGAGAACCTCATATTAAAATTCGAAAGTGCTTTCCATTTGGATCAACGAGGCTACATTTGTGAACGACATTTTCTGCAATGTTCCAGCTCAGGTCATGTTCTCCCTCAGCCTTTACAGACTGCATCTTAAAGCCTCTTATACTTTTTATCTCAGTCCGCTATGGACCCATGCAGGCATGATGTAAACATCACCATCGGAGAGTGTGTACTGAGGTTCTGAGGCAGACGACCGCCGACAGTGCGCGTGGTCAGTAGTCTTCAAAAGCACAATTGCACATGTTCAGGTAGGTGGAAGAAGCCCATTGCCAATCGAACCAATCGAATCGGGCTTGTTTGGCGCGTAAATGAGCTGGTCATGTAATGTGTTTTGATAAGCTGAAAGATGCAAAATGTATGCTGAGTAGTTGAACGGAGGCTTGTTACTGACGATACGCTTTGCAGCACCAGCAACCAAAGCAAAGTCTGAGGTTTGAAAAGTTTTGACCTTGTTTATAATGAGAATAATGAATGAATAATGACGCACCATCAGTGAGCTCAGAGCGCTTGAAGCCATCTACAGTGGATTCAATCATTTTCCCACAAAACAGGTAGCCTTTACCTAATCTTGGTAGTAAATGTTTTCAAATAATAATTAAATATTATTTGAGTCTTAAATTCATAATGTAGACAGAGTAGGTATATAAGCTAATGTTGGATTATTATTTTAATATGTCAGCTGTATGGTATACAAACCGCAGAGCCTTTATCTTAATTCATTTCGTATTGCCAAAACCCATCTTAATTTAGAATTATCTTAATTATTTGTTTAAGAAAGACTTGTTTTATTGGATGCGCTTGTCCATTTATATGCTAAAGTGAGCCTATACCTAGGGCTATTTATGAGTGCTGAGATACGACATGTTACAGAAGACTTATTTTATTTCTTTGTTCAAACTTCCAAGTGGCCTATTACGCTAGTCATGTATAAATTATGTTACACCATGTATAAATGACTCATTCCTGACAAAGGCAAAAAGAGCTATGTGCTGCGTACATTTGAATAATGTCGGTTGTAAATGGGTTCGGCTTTAAAAAGCTGTCAATCAAAATGGACGGTCGGGCTCGGACCGAATCTGTCGGCTCGGACATGTCGGGGTTAACTTTAAGGCTCCGACAGCTCTAGTAGAAAATCGAATCGAAATCAATCGAATCGGAAATCGAATCGTTGAGAGCTTGTGAATCGAAATCAATCGATCTGGAACATCTGAATCACAACGTTCATCCCATCCCTCTGGTTCAGTGCGGAATCAACTCGACGTTGTTGCTTCAACAGAGGGCGTACCCGCAATGTTCCAGCAAATGCGGTCCCGCCCAGTGTGAAAAGGGCTTTAGTTATCTTTATGAAAATAACCATTTCCATTTGTACTGTAGTAGGACTATTACAAACACGCAAATCAGAGTCAGAAAGAGCTTTATTGTCAAGTATGTTTGCACATACAAGGAATTTGTTTTAGTGCACAAGCTTCCAGATAACTGAGAAAACAACAACACACAGATAAAAATAAGATGAACAGATAATAAAAAAATTATAAAATAAAGAAAAAACTGTAATTTTGTGAATTGTGAAATAAGCCTATATTGCAATTTAACATAACAGTTTTATATTTTAATATACTTTAAAATATAATTTATTCCCTGTAAAGCCATGCAAAATTTTCAGATCATTATGATCCTTCAGCAAATCATTAAATTATGCTGATTTATTATCAATGTTGGAAACAGTTGTGCTGCTTTTTTGGACCTGTGATATTATTTATGGATTCTTTGATAAATAACAGTATTTATTCAAAACATTTGTGTGTGTGTGTGTGTAGTAGTTAAATACATACTACTGTTTGGGTTAGTACATTTTTTTGTTTATATATTTCAACACTGATAATAACTCAGCATATGATAATGATTTCTAAAGGATCATGTGACACTGAAGACTGGAGGAATGATATCGAAAATACAGTGCTTTGTCAAGAAATAGATGAATACAAATTATATTTAAAGCATAATAAGATAGGAAACCAATATTAGAAATTCTTCACAATATACTGTTTTTCTGTATTTTGATCAACTAAATACAGCCTTATGAGATAAGAGACTCCAATATAAAACATTACAAATCTGAAAGATATATACCTCGTTATACAGTATAATATATAGATAGATATACAGTACAGACCAAAAGTTTGGACACACCTTCTCATTCAAAGAATTTCTTATTTCATGACTATGAAAATTGTGAGTCACACTAAGGCATCAAGGGCTTTGACCAAGAAGGAGAGTGATGGGGTGCTGCACCAGTGACCTGGCTCCACAGTCCGGACCTGAACCAGTCGAGATGGTTTAGAGGTGAGCTGGACCGAGACAGAGGCAAAAGGGCCAACAAGTCTAAAGGTGGGGTGAAATGCATTTCATGCATACGAGTTTTTACACTGTTAAAGAGTTGGATTCCCATTAACATGGACAAAGTTTCAAAAATTGTGTACGCTTTGAAGGAGTATTTCTGTTCCAAAAATACCCTTCCCGTTTGTCCGTTTGAAAGTTTTTTCAGGTACCCTTGTTGACTGATTGAGCGGAATTTATATGGGTCCCCAAGGCACTTCTCCGGGAGCCGGCCCATAGCACAGCACCGGAGCACAGACATTCACTGGATCGGAGCAGAGGCCTAAAGTCACAAAGAAGTGTGTTTTGGTCCAGGGCAAACCTGCAGATTACCAATAACACCAATTGGACCAGTGGATGGAGTTTTTTACAGAGCATCAACGAGTTGTGCAAGTGTTTGTTCATTTCAAGATGTTTGTTTTACAAACAAGGCCAGTTTACCGGATTTGCACATCGCTTATTTCTAAGGATAATGCAGTCCCAACAAAGGGTAGATCGCGTGTTCAAATAAAACTGCTTCAAATTCTCTTGTTGAACTTAGCTATCGGCGGTAAGACATCAAGTAAACAACATATGTTGTCATCAAACTGCACCTTCCAATGACCCTTAAAAAAAAAAGACAATAGTGGAACTTGTCATTTTCCAAACCGCTAAGCAAATATATAACAGTTTCAATACTACCACATAGAGACGCCCTGCTTGGTCGCGTTGTTTCGCCAGTTTCAGCCTCTGGATCTGATTCTGGATCATAAATAAACGGCTGAACCTGACTTAGCCATGGTTTGTTTGATGATGTTTTTTCCTCACGGTAATGTCAAGTTTCCAAACGCTCAAGCAAAGTACCGCCGGATTCTTAGCCCCACACGCCACCCCAGCCCGGTTTTCGGAAACGGTCGACCATCCTCTTTAAAATTTCTGAAGTTCACATCTACGTGATATTAAACCGTAAGTTTATGCGTATTTATGGCGTCCGGGTGGAGGGCTCCGAGCTCGATGGGCCTGAACCAGAGTACTCCCGGTTGTGGTAAGAGTAGATGGATCTATAAGTGAGGAGGAAATGGGAGGAGGGATGCGAAAACAATAATCAAGAGGTGGTTCCTGCTGTTATTTATACCTGGTCATGAGTTATTCTGATTGGTCTCCACTTGTGTTAATCAGGTTAATGAACGTGACTGTTCCTCCAACTTTGTTAAACAGCATATAAAAACCAAAGACTTTTGAGTTATGAAGGATGCAGTATCCTCTATAGGTACTCAAGATTAACAGGATATTGAGTGAAAAGGCATTTCACCTTAAAGCATCTCCGGGGAACTCCTTCAAGACGTTAAGACCATTTAGGTGAATATTCTTGAAGCCATCAAAGAATGCCAAGAGTGGCAAAGCAGTAATAAAGCAACCGGGCATTTCAACGTGCAACGCCAGGTACCATGGTTGAACAAACGAATTACCTTTTCGATTTTTGAAATTACAACGTTGAAACATGTTGATTCACCGGAAACGTGACATTACCATTGTTAATCCGGTTGAATCAACATTGAATTACCTTTTCATTTTCAAATTGGATCAACGGAAACCCGGTTGATTCACCGTGAAATCCAGGTTGTTTCACGTTTACCTGCATTACGGGTAATTAGGGTCGCCCTGGACCTGGGATGAAAGCTGAATGAGGTGTTGATTTTAAAAGTTAATCAACGTGATAACAGACCTTGTTGCCCCATCGACCTTTTGACCAGTATAAAGCCCTAACCCTGTTGGCATTTAGATCAACACTGTTTGCGGTAAAATCAAATGACGAACAATTGTTTTACAATCAACTTCAATAAACTACCACATGCTCAAAAATGGATAACAGAGTTTTATTTTTGGAAACATACTGTATAAAACAGATGAAAAAATAAAATTTATTTTTTGCAGAGGCTAGATGTATTTTAAAACATGTGGTAGAACAATCCAAAAACAATAAATTTAAAGGTTTTTGTAAAATAATTTGGATATAAATGATAAGAGAAACCCTTTTACTTTTATTAAACCAGTTGATCTTTTTTATTTTGTAGGAAAACAAGTTTTGTCAAAAAACATTTTTACAATTGTTTCATGACAAGAGATTACATTTGTGCAGTGAAAATGTGTTACAGTTCAAGAAGGGAACCCTTCAACCAGGACCGCTGTGGGGGAAGGAATTGGGACAATTCCCCAAAGGCCCAGCATTAAGAGGGCACCCCTTGGGGTTCCGGGGGCCCCGACTGGTCTTTCCTGTGGGGAATCAGGATGAGATTTCTACCAAAGGGGACTCTAAAATGTTAGAACCAACAGCCCCTGTTATAGTGTGGTTGTATTTCAGGGACCTTGAAAGAGTCCCAGCTGGTTCCTTTCTGAGGCCCCCCTCCCCTCTCCCACTTGTGCACTTTCTTATGTCCTGTATAAACATTTACATTTAAAGTCCCCCGGAACGGAAGTTCAAAACACTTTTCTCCAGTGCAATTTCCAAGGAAAGGAAAAAGATAGGAAAATAGTGGATTTATTTTTTTATAGCTCTTAAGGTGTGTTTAGGATGTTATTTCTGGACCCGCAAGATGCAGTCATATATTTAAACATTCTTTTTTTATTTTATTTTTTATGAAAGTATCAAATAAAGTTAGCATGATGAATCGGGGAACAAAGAGAACAAAATATATTTCAGTACCATAAATTAATGTATAAAACCAGTGCCAAAGACACCCCCATCATTAGAAATGGCCAAACGTCCCACAGGTTTTAAATTTTACTTGCATTCAGCTGTTGTTAGGAAAAAGTTTCAAATGTATATTTTTAGTTCTTCATGAACTGTATATAATTTATGCTAGCATTTTAAAGCATTTGAGATGCCAATCAAACACGCAGCAGAATTGGGCTTTTAAATTAGTCGCTTTTGAGTTCCGGTTCGGACGAATTCACCGCTTCAAGGGTCCGCCTTAAACACAAATAGAGTTTTTAGCCCGGCTAATAAAGGATAAATTTCGTTTAGTAATTGTAAGTGGAGTTTTAATCTTTTGCTAGATTATGGACATGGACCCATGTCGGTGGCATCAAAACATCATGCCCAAGCTTGTACAACGTAAATTAATGTTATTCTGTTACTTGAGATTAATATATCAAGGGAATAATCAAAATGATTTTAAAATAATTTGGCAGCCTGACCTTGTACCAAATATTTTTTTCTTTGGAGCATTTTAAACTTTTTTTCTTTTCTTTGCTGTTGCCCATAACAAGACCTCTGATTTAGCTTCGATTAATGCTGAATTTTTGGGATCACAACCCTTTACAGTCCAAATTCCTGTCCCAACTGTATCAGTTTTCTGATGATCACTGATCAGTGTTTACCAAAAGGGGAGGTTTAGAAAAAAGCATCGGGTTTATTATTCCTTTAATTTTTTTTTATTTAATTATTTCTAATACAAGCTAGATATATGCTCTGTAATGAATTTAGAGGGAGTGTATTGGAGGGTGTTATGTCAAATGTATAAAACGAAACATAAAACTTTTGTCTGTTTTCTTAGAATGGAGACCAAAAGGGCATTCCTCAGGGGCATTATCCACCTGAATGAAGATCCACAGGATCTGGTGAATGGAGATTTGGTGATATAGATTTTCATTACAAACAGTTATCAAAGTAAAACAAATTTTGGTAAAGAAGTGAATGAACCTAAAATGGTTGTTCAATTTAAAAAACAGAGAAACTTTCTTATATACTATATCTTTTTTATATTTTAATATTCAAAAGAAAATTGGATGGAGAAAGAGTTAATGTCAATGTTTTAATGTTCAAATATTGAGTAAATTGTAAAGCCAAGATATTATTTAAATGATTTGATGTTAACTTCACTTTAAACCTTTTGTACCCACACACCCATAGCAAAGCAAAATTGAAGATGAGATCTCCTTTATGTCACATTTACATCTCCTAGATATAAATGAGCACTATGAGACCAAAGTGGTTTCTCTCATTCTTCTCAAATGTCTCTCCTGAGAATTAAGTCTCACATTGAGCACAGTGCAAGTTCTCTAAATTCTCTCACAGCTGTCTCTTTTCCTGATCTCAACTAAGAGAAAATGAGACATACTGTCGCTTTCAAATATGTCTCAATTTGATCTCAGTTATATCTCAGTGAGAAATATGTCTCGCACTGCTCACCTATTTGAGTTCTCAGATTCTCTTTACAGTTGTCTCTTTCTAGTGTTTCAGCAAAAGAAAAAATAGAGTAGTGCAAGCTCTCAAATTAGTCTCAAATGAGACATTATTTAATATTAAGCTCAATCATATCTCAATTTATCTCAGCATAAATTTAAGAAAAGAATCAATTCAGGCAAATAATTTGAGATGGTTTACATAATGTTCAACTTACAAAATGTGTTGATTTCTGACACAAGCCATACAATTCATTAATTACAATTTTGAGTTCCAAAACGTAACTCCATCAAAACATAAAGCCATGATGTGCTCAAAAGACACCTTTGTGAACTTTCTAAATGTTGACATTGTGCTGTTTTGACAGAATTCACAGCAAAGCTCTATTGTATAGAGCAGTAAAAGAGTGTGTAACTACATAATAGAGCACATGCTGTTTTAATTCAATTCATTCAAGCACCCTGATAATACAATGAGGCAATTCATCTTGCCACCACACACCTGACTATGACCCACTGTTGCATCCAGTATAAACCCAATATTAAGGGGTTAAAACTTTTCAAGTGTGTTTGGGAAATTAGCTGCAAAAACAATGCCAGGCATAGATGTCAAGTCAAAGAAAACAACTTTACCCAATATATGATCCAAGGAAACTACTGTTTAACAGAGGTTTCCAATAGGGGAACAACATGACTGCATGTACCATTTGTTACACTATCATGCAGCAAAAAAACCAGCAACTTTGAATTCATGAACAAGGGCCCATTTGGCATATGAATGTTCTGAGGTAAAGAAGTACTCAATCTGTCCATACTTTCTTTGTCCATCACTAGAAAAAACGACTGTAAAATTGTTTCTTCATTGCCTTTCCCATAGTGTTTTGATGTGAGATAATTTCTCTTAACTTGTGCCCTGTGAAAGATCCTTACTGTTTTAGAACTGATGCAATGACCAGTATGTCTTTCCAATGTAGAGAGTTGAACTGTGTCCAGTTGAAGTTCACTAGATGCTCCATATAGTTTGGTCCTAGACAAATCATTGTTTTCCTGACAGAAACTATCATCTTTAGTCATCCGTGTGTAAAATTCAGCTATGGCATTCCCTGGTTTTATGGTTTGTGAAATAACAGGAATAGACTGCACAAGTTTGACTGCATGGACCATCTGCATAGGTATATTTTGAGTGCCATGTATGAGCCTTAAAAATAGCCATTCTTGTCCTCAAAATGGAAACAAACACAATGAGTCCATAATGGACCAAGGGCCTTCACACTGTCTGCTAGGTGCACAAGAAGGTGTACATTTGCAGTTTCGCATCATCACCCATATAGATTAGCCATTTGGGAACAAAAGTTCCACAGTAGTTTCTCTGCATGATCAATCTGTTCAACTGATATGGATTCCATCAACAAAATGAAAATGGCTTCACTTAGTAGAAGGAAGTGCTTGTAGTACAGTGTTGCAAGAATTCCACGGAAACAACAGGTCCATAGAAGATCAAAATATCCGATATTCTGATGCTTTAAAAACATTCTGTGAGATGTCACTAATCGAGGATATCGAGTGGAGGATGGAGGAGAGATATCCTGAAATGCCTGTCAATTTCCTTTGCATTTTTGCCATGCTGAAGGGCTGACGAAAACTCTGGAGAAAACCACAGAACCATCAGAAGCATTACTCCAAGAAGGACTGAGTGCATGTAATCTATGGCAGTGCCTTTGATAAGGTTATAACATTTAAGTTTGCTAAGCCAACAGGGACCCTTCACCCTTTAATGGGGTTTGGTCTCATTTGAGATTTTCATATCCAGAGCAAACTTTTCATTTGATGCAGTGGGCCTTTTGGATCTCTATGTTGGTATGGAAATGCATGAACATGTCCCCTTCCCTGTCTTTACAGCTCTCCTGGCTGCTCACATTTATGACATCCAAATTTCCCATTGTATTGCACTGAATTAGGACTAATGCTTTAGCAGGTAAGTCGCATGTTCCAGCAATGGTGAGCACTTTACACACAAAAGGTTCAGATGTCAACTCTGCAGGTTGCACAAGAATTCCATCATCTGCAGAAGTTTACTCAGTGTGTCACCTAGTGGTCTAAGAATGTAACCATGGATGGTTTTGAGTCCCCATACCAAAGTCCAGCAAATATCATATTCTCTCTTTTGTGCTTCCATGAAACTCAGTTCATTGATGATACAATAAAAGGCCACACTGAAAACTTGGACGATTTGAAAATAGGTACCCCATCTGTGTTCCAAGTAAGTGAGATGTTTTAGGGTCACTAAGAGGACCACCCCCATCTACAAGCTGTTTGTAAATTTCTGCATCATATATATCTTCAATGTTGTTAGGATCTGTCTTCTTCCTGCTTAATCTAAAGTTAAGTTTCTCCTGAAACCTGGCTTGAGAAACAATGACCTTATTTGAGCATCAATTGGAACCTCTATGAAGGATGAGGATCTTTCTTCTGACACACTGGTCCACAAGATAGACATTGTGATTGTTCACCTCTAATGACCCAAAACAAGTACTGCAATATTTATGCAATACAATAGGAGATGATGCACTTGAGAAAAAAAGTCTTTTAACTTCTGTACACTGTTTAAGCAGTCTGTATTCAGACTATCAGGGACAAACCAACTTAAACATTTTAAGCAAATCACTAAGGGCCTTATCAGTTACTTTATGACAGTTTACGTAAGCCATGATGATCAGAAGGTCTCTGCAACAGTTATTGATGCATTGTCATATAATGGTTTGTGCTGTCCTTGAAATTTGACTCTTCTGCACAGTCCTCACTCAAACCCTCTTCAAATCCCTCATTGAACAAATGTCCATCATCATATGTCCAATCCCCACATCAGGAGAAGCTTCCTCAAATAATTGAGATGGATCATACTCAGCATTGCCATGTAAGTTCAGTTGTTAGGTCATCAGGAGGATCTCTGAAGGCTGATCTGAAGATGGTTCTTCATTGTCTTGATAGAGTTAACATTGAAATACCTCTTGTGCCACGCTACCTTGTGCTGGTAATAAAATAGAATAAAAATCATTAAGGGTCAAAACATCTCTTGTCACAACACAAAACCTATATCCTCAACCTGTATATCACTTTCTTACACTCAGATTATTGTGTCATATTTTAGCAGGATCTGGGGTCTCATTTATAAAACTGTTGTAGGATCCTTACTAAAAGTGTATCGTGTGCCTGAAAGCCAAAATGGCATGCAAAAAATATTCAGACTTATAAAACCGTGCGTCGCAGAACCCGAACATTCACTTTATAAATCCCAGTCATGGTCGCGAAGATTGTGCGCACTCGTCTCCTCCCGAAATAACATATAAGGAGCTTACAATGCCTAGATTTACTATGCATATCCTCATCTGCATATCATTTGCATATGATTATTCATCCACGGATCATCTAACATGTTTACCGGTAGGTAGCCTACAAGACATTAGTCAATATGAAATATGGATGTCGCCGTCACATATAATAAAATAATTTAGTTTGCCTTTTTTTAAATAAATAAATGAAATAGTGTAAAATACATTTATTTTTCTCAATCTTTTTCCATCGGCTAAATCGTATTTTTAATTGAAACAGTTTAGACCATGTTGTGCATTATTTGAACAGCGTATTTTCTCAGACAATTATTCATCTATTCATTTATATTCAGCTATCATGATAAAGCAATTATAGTTAAAACTGTAAAGCACAGCATGCCAGAAGAAAAGTGTTCAAAATGCATTGCATCCACATATTCAACATATTTCTATTTATTGAATATTTAAAATTTTTGTCAAGTCAAGTCATTTCATTTATATAGCGCTTTAACAGTGTAGGCTGTTTCAAAGCAGCTTTACAGAGACAAATGGATAATACTTGTATTATCTAGCTATTTATCTAGCTTTTCTTAGCTAAAGTTAGTTGTGATTAATTCTACTCTGCTAACGCTCATTAGTTATTAAATTAGGGCCGCTTAAGACAAACCGTCTCTCTACACAGACTTTAATGCAACCTGTGATAAACTCTGATGTATGTCACATGCATTAAGAAATTATTCTAAGATTATGTGCATTTCAATCTATGTTCAGATTTTTTTCTCTACAGACCAAGATCAAATGAACTTCTCTGGTGATGTAATGATTTCATGTAGGCCTATTTTAAAGTTTAAATGGCGTCATGAGAATGGTTGACATCTAAATTGTTTAATATTACGACAGTAAGAACATATAGTTTAGTAAAGTGTAATGTTATTTATTTAAACTTTATGCTGAACATGCACTGTAGACATTGGTATGATTACCTCTCACTAATAAGATTTAGGTTTTAGCCAGGACTATATATGCATCCACGTTTCCCACTGAACCCACCGCCGATTGGGACATTTAAGACATGGATGGATCATTTGTTGAAGTGATAGTGTTTACGTGAGTGAAATGGTCAATTAATGTATTATCTTATACTGTAGCTGTATAATTTTCTTTGATTTTCTGCCTAAAAGTGACCAAAAGACATTTAACCCAGCTCACCATCGGTGTCCAAACTCGCTCCGCCTCCAAACGTTAGTACCATGGGTCAGAGTTTCTGGCAGGTGCGAAATTATCCCGCAAGTTTGTTTTTATAAATCACAACTTATGCCGAAAGTGGGTATGCCATGTTTCAAGCCTTTTTGTGTGCATCGACACTTTATAAATGAGACCCCTGCTCAGTGACAAAATATACTGTACATCATTACAGACAGACAGACAGGGTGTGTGTACCTGGCAGGTGGTGAGAGACTTGATGTCCGAGAGTGAGTGCGGTACATCCTGCATGGACACCCTGGATGTTGGGCTGTTCCCCTTGAAGTGCAGCGCTTTGGTTCCTCCAGGAGGCACCCCCCTGCTGTGTTCCGCTAGCTGCTACCTCCTGACACAGACAAGAGGACACATCAGTGGTTCACACCTTTTTCTAGATCAATATTAGAGTCTCATTTTGCTTAAATGACATTTTTCAGATTTCGTCACCGAAACTCTTGTAAGAAACTCAAAAGATAAAAAAAGAAAAAAGAGAAGAATAAGAGAAAGCTATTTTGCCATGCTTGGTTTGACCAACTGTAGACTGCATTCTATCTACTAATCTATCTATTTACAGGGCCTGTGATTCTTAATCAGAACTAATTCTGTTCAGGATCTCTCTCTCCTCTGCAATGGGACTGGGTGTGGCTTTGAACATTAAACACCACCAAACATTTCATAAGTTACCTAAATATTGCTGATCAGTCTCCCACATTGAACACTGGCGGCTGCAGAGGAGGAGAAAATAAGGCATTAAATATCCTATCTGCTGCAAATTTACTGCAACACAACTATGCCAGGCTACTCACCAATTGTGCAGCCCGTCTTGGTCGCTTTATTTGGGTCTCTTCATTACCAGTCCTTCTCCATCGCTTTCCAGGTTTCGCCTGGTCATTTTGACACTCCAATACTATATAAATACAGACCAAGTTGATGGAATATACAGTGGAACTTTTGTAAAAGTAAAACTCTATATTCTATGAAGCGTTTATTCAGTAACAGAGGTTTACATCTAATCAGCTCTTTAAACAGAAATACATTTCTTAGAAAGTGTCAATTTTCCTCTTCCAATTTTCTTGTTAATGTCTTTGTACCATTTTGATTTCACGATAGATAAAGTTTCTCTTATTTTATCACTTCTACTTTCACTTGTTTATTCTTCATCCTGCATGAATTCTCTCCTAATTGGATAAAATGAATATCCCGAAAATGCATTTTCTGTTTACTGAACAGCAGGGAAACAGGGAGACTACGGTCATTTTAACAATAATAGCAATAACATGGTATCAGAAATAATATAGAGCTGTTTTATTAATACCGGCTACTGCACTGTTAATGTACCACAATTTCAAAATCTTAAGTCAAACTACAAATAATTATTACATCATATTCTTTAAGCACCAAAAGTATTGATCAATGATGATCAATGATCACCAAAATGATAAATTTAATCAAGTTATTTGTATTACTAACTCATGTAATTATACCTCCTGATATTTTTATGAAATAATCTATTAATTATGTAGTAGCATGAAATATAAATGATCAAGAACAAATACAGCTCGCATTATGATCACCATTGAATGAATACAGAGTTTCAATGTCACTAAGACATGTTTTGCCAATATCCAACAAATACACACTAAGTAATTTACCTCGATGTTTTGATTTCGAAGAGTACTGAAGTTAGCAGATTTGTAACCACTAGCTATATACTTACGTAGTTGAAATTATCTTTACAGAGAGTTGCTAGTTTCTGTCCAAACTGACCACTCTCTGCCCATCACTCACATTTGCTGAACTGGTCTGAGTAACCACGACTAGAGTTCTGAGACTTAAACATTTACAGTAGACGCATTAGCGGTAGATAACGTAACGCAGCATTAGCTCAGTGGTAGCCCCTGATGTGGCATTAAATGCGTGATCTCAAGAATCCTACCCAATTGATAAAAGTTTGCTATTACTATTACCACTACCTATTACTTACCGCTAGTAAGATCCTTTACAGAGAGCTTTGTTGCTTCCAAACTCGAGCCATTTCTGCCCCACATCCACAGCGGCAGTGCAG